>VXBT01012859.1:284335-335334 GCA_013400235.1 Oriolus oriolus
GGCCCGAGGTGTAACCGCGTGGTTTGGGGCAGGTGAGCACGGGAACCGTGCCTCTCTCCCCCCCTCAAAAAGGTTTTCTTGTTGCTTTTCTCCCGCCTCCCCATTCTCCCTGTTTCCCCTCGAGGGTTTTATTTTCCTGAGATCTGGGGCATGGAGGGAAACGCTGAATCAAATTTTAGCGCAAGCGAGGAGCCATTAGACTTTGAGGAGTGTTTCCAACACGGCAGAATACCGGCTAATCAGCACTAGGGCCGTAAAGGGTTTCCTAATTTGATTCCGTTTGACAGTCAGCCTGCTAGTTTTGACTCATTTGCCAAGTGGTTGCCGTGCTTACAAAGGATGGTTGGGTTAGGGCTTGCTCTGTGCTCCTGGTCCAGGTCCTCAGAGTGCAGTGGACAGCTTTCTGCTGATTTCAGTGAGCTCTGGATCTATCGTTATAGACGTATCCTGCTTTGCATGGAGTACTCGTTATTCTCCACACGTCATCTGAGAGAAGAAAAAGCGTCCTTCTTTGCTATAACTGGGGCACAAAGAAAGTCTAGGTTTGTGCGGCAATAAAAGGCCACTCATTTCCCTGTTCTCTTTAGAATCTTGCAGAAACGCTGAACATCCTTGCCTGCTTAAATTGGGCAAATTAAGGCAGGCTTCAAAATCGAGGGCTAGGAATGGAGCAAGGGTTAAACGTGAGTGTGACGAGGACAGTTTCCAAAACTGTCAGGGTGAAATGAAATATGCTAGTATTTTAAAATTTTTATTTCTATTTCAGGATCGGTTGCAAAATGTGAAAATGAAGGGGAAATTCTGCAGATACCTTTTATCACAGACAACCCTTGTATAATGTGTATTTGCCTGGTAAGTGTGTATTTCAGCTAGTGAGAACATTCAGACGTGTACTAATGTGACCGCACAGAGCGGGGAATGTTTCACATAATCAAATCTTGGGTGACTCTGTTGCCTTTATATAACACAAGGTTATCTCAGAGCTGAGCTAATGGAAAGTAACCCAATACATGATCTGGCAATCATTTCTTTGACTTTAAAGCCCGGGCACAAAGTTGTACATGACTTTATTTCAGGCACTGTGAAACCACGTTTACCGTGTGAATTTGGGGGGAGAACTGCTTTCACAGAGTTGGGGGTGTACCCAGAAGTCTTTGCTTGTAGCTCAGCAAAGAGAAGGAAAGGTAAGGTTTGGAAACGCTGCTGCTTTGAGCTCCCATGTGCTCCCCGTCACAATCCCAGTGAGTGAGGAGCTCCACAAGGGTGCAAGGTGAAGGCAGCAACGTGAGCGTAGGTGCTGTAATAACATGACAAGGGATGCTTTCGTCAGAGTGCTCTGCCTGCTGTGCTGGGAGCTCAGTGGTTAACGGTGTTGCTAGCTGATACACATTTTGGGGAGAAACATTCTGCTTCCTTGTCGTTCTGCTTCGGAGTTAAGCATTTTTGGGAGCAGTTCAGTTGGACAAGCCAAGGTTTAGCAGTTATTGTAAAACAGTCATTCTAAATAAAACTTCCTATGATATTATTAAAAGAAAGCCATAAACCTTAATTTGCCGTTCAGTGCAAAGAAAAGTATAGGCTAGAAAGCTCTATGTTTTACATTTCGGGATTTACAGAGTAGCTGAATGTACAGAATGTGTTCTACTTTAGGATTGAAATATCAGTACACCCTCTCCCCCTAATATTATTGCTATTGTTATTATTATAAGTCTATAAAAGATGTAAAGAGTTGTTTCAGACTGCCTTTTAGAAGGCAATTTTGGCAACTGTAGGACAAAGATCATCCTGAGCCCCTCAAGGTTGGTATCTGTCGCTGCACTGAGTTCAGTAGATTTTAAGTGAGACTCATTGATAACTTTTTAGGTAATATTGATAAAGAATATGTTATTGATTTCTTCTGAGTAGAATTGGATGGGAAAAAGAGGAGCATGGGATGTGTCAAGTAAAGAAATCAAAGGGAAAACAAAAAAGACGAAGCTGTGTTTTATCATGGATCACCTTCCCAAATATGTCTGCCACCACTTTTGCTAATGGAAGCTGGTGTTAACCAGCAAGGAAGCAATTTATCTGTGAAGGAGCAGAAGTTCAGTCTTGGGCATCAGGGCAATAATGCATGAGGGTAAAACACTTGTATTTATAGATCTCTCTAGACCTTGGCTTTGTTAAATCAATGAGCACCCTTTTAGTGTGTGAGCGTGAAGAACTGCAAAAAGCATTGGATATAAGAACTCTAAATCCCTGTGGTTTGCAGGGCTTACTTTAGTGAAATGGCAGCTGAGGGCATTTGGCTCCTTTCTGTGCCAGAAGAACACTACATTTTATTAAGCTCACAGATGCCTAGTGAGTTACTGCAGTTACCTGCCCTGGCTACACTCTATTTTATTTCTGCCAAAGGATAAATGCAATCTCTGTTTATTGAGTTGGAAGCTGGGAGACTTGGTAGAGGAGAAGGAAACCAGTCTGGAGATACTGACTTTAACGCTATGCAACATCCAAAGCATTGACTTATTGGACAGCCTGTTGCTGAAATCTTTGTTTAGGCCTGCCACAAGGGAAAAGATCAATTTTAAGAGGTCTGGGGAGAGCAGAAACAAAAGAAACAATGGGGTGATTTGTGACCAGAAGGGGAGAGAAAACCAGATTGCCTTACATTCAACTAGAAATATTGATTGTTTAATAACAATTCAGTGAGGAACTTTCTCTGGAAGAGTGATCATACTCTTCCATGGCAGATCTGATGGATGTTCATACTGTAAGAAGTGAGCAATTAAAAAGAGATCTTGATCAGCTGTTACAGAAAGGAAGCAATTGCTGTTTAATAGAGGACAGAAAATTCAGCAGAGGGCACCTGTATTAAAAACACCAGTAAAGTGAGTCACTGAAATTGCAGATTGGATTATGGCATGGCTTCCTTAGTGGTGATGCATTTCCATGACTGCAGGCTGCCATAAATAACAACACAAGTTATGGAAATCTGAAGCTCTAGGATGAAGAGGAATATCTAAATAACTCTGGATGTCCCATCCCTGGCAGTGTCCAAGGCCAGGTTTGATGGGGTCCTGAACAACCTGGTCTAGTGGGTGGCATCCCTGTCCATGGTGGGGGGTTTGGAACTAGGTGATCGTTAGGGTCCTTCTAATCCAAAACATTCTATGATTCCATTAACTGCCTTCCAGGACTTTGCCCATCTCACAAATGAGAGGACACAGAACTGAAATGCAGGAATTGAATCATCAAGTGTTTGACAGAACTTTGTGCAGACTGTCCTGGGGAGCGTGCGGATGCATCCTAGCGAGAGGGAAAGAGAGAGGCAGCATAAGCAAAATGATCTCTGGCTTTCTCTTAACAGGCTAAATTGTTTTGGAGGGTAAAACTACAGGTAGTACTCTGGGAGCAAATGTGGTAAACATTGGAAGCTGAATGGATTATGAGTAAGTTGCAATAATGAAATGAAGACTGCAAAGAGCAATTACAAAATCAATTCCTTTTACACCACTGGAAAGTCTTGGTAGGAAGACCAAAACCAAAAGTTGTCTTTTCTCATTGATTAGCAGAGACAGGGAGGACTGATCTTCATGGCAGGAATGTGAGTGGAAACAATGCAGATGGAGCACAGACTGCTGTCTGTGGACACTGCTTTGGCCGAAGCTTCTAGCTCTTGTTGTAGAGTTTTTCGTAGCACAAACCCCTGAATCTTGAGTACAAGAGGGACATTGGTGGGGATCTCCTAGAGAAAGCCAAGTTTAGCTACTGAACCAGATTTGCTCATTCTTGAGCACTTGCTCCAGCATGTGGGAAGAGAAGTTGTGGTGATACAGGAGTTCACATAGAGGGTCATGTGCTGGAGGTTTCATATATGGTGTGTAGTATTCACTTCTGAACTATTGCTAATGCTTTCTGATAAAGAGGCGCTGCACCCACAGTGAGATAGCTCTGCCTTGGATGTCCCTCCCTGTCAAAATGAAGTGTGTTGGAGTGCATGGAACAGCTCTGATGCTTGCCTTATATTAATAAGAGGAAACAGGTAAGACTAAAGGTGTGCAGGTGTGTGTGTCCATAAACACTGTAGTGCTCTGCATGCAAGAACTACCAGCTGAATAAGCCACTATGGGTAAAATCTCAAGTTCCCAAATTCATAATTTATATGTCTCTCTTAATGGTCTTATTAATGCCATAAAAAATGGTCATTTTTTAATATCTCTAAGACAATAGTTTCAATGTGAGCTTTTACAATTACCACACTTTAACAATGGCATAAACATGAGTGAATTTGATCTCCAAAGAACTTGCCATAATTATAGCTGACTGCAACAAATGGCCATTTTGTTTTTGTCCTTTTAGAGAAAAACATCAAAGTCAAAGAACAGAATATGGTTTATCCACAAGGAATTTCTTGTAGGACTGTGATGAAAGCTCCGGTCTTCTAACTCCTGGTCTAATGATTTGACTACAAAGACATCCCCTTTCACTTCATGCACTTCCACTTTACAAGTGGATATGGGTGATACAGTTGCTATTGATCATACCCATTTTCTTTTGTGTCTATCTGACAACAGGCAGGCTGCACAGATGCCAGGTTTTTGGTGTGTCTGCTCTCCTGAGCTTCTTCTGAGGTGTGGATGGGCAAAAGACAAATTAAAGCTGTCTTCATGATCCAGAGCTTTGGGGAAGTATGCTTTATGGCTTGCTGTTGCTACCTGCAAAATGCTGTAATGATGCTTTTTCCTGGTCTTAAAATTAAGAGAGCTGAACACAGTTAAGAGGGGAAAAGGGTTTTACCTCGGGATTTATTTAAGGATCCTTAGGTGCGCTGAAATGCACATCGAAATGCACCCCGAAATGCCCACCGAAGAAATGGCCCTCATGATGTGATGAGTATACAATTATATCCTTTGCAAAAATTAGCATAATCTATCAAAGATTCCCCAGTGAGGGACTCGGGTGAGACCCCTCATCGAGGAACCCTCCCCCTGGATGGGCCTATCTTTGTTTACAGAATGTGTTCTGGAGAGGACCTTGGTGTCTGGGGTTTCCAGAATGTTTGGTCTCTTGGCTTAACGGAATATTGGGTCTAAGGGAAGTTATCAAACTTAAAGAATTATAACTGTGTAGGCTAAAAGCACTAAGAATACATAAAGCTATATAAAAGAGTGTATAAAAGGGGTATAAAAGGAAAAAGCAAAAAATCATCATGGCATCAGTAAGAGCCATAGTGCTCTGGTGTTCTGCCCACTTCCACTCTGAATGTGTTGTGGCTCTGCATCTCCGAGGAGATGCACTGTCTCTGGAAAGCTAACATCCTACCTTGCTTTCCATAGGATTTGAGATACTGAAAAAGGGCAAAGAAGGCTGAAAGCAACTGAAAGTACCTGCTTTCAAATGCATTCACCTTATATGCTGTTAAACACAGACACTGGAGAAAGTACTTAGAGCGGAGGGGTAAAACAGATACACAGAAGTTGCACTGGAAAATTGTTTTTCTGATCGTGCCATGGCTGAACATCCCATTGCAACTGTGTTTACAGCTAAAGACTTTTCTGAGGAAAGGATGGGAAATGCTCTCAGCTGCAGCAAGTTCTGTGTCAGATGAAGGTAAACACTGAAAGGAAATGCTGGATGTGATGGGCAGTAAGTTAACCAACCCTATGAAGAAAAAATGTTGTCAAAAAAAGGGAAACCATTATTTCAGATAATGGTGTGGCCCCTGATAGTACAAAAAAGAAGTTAGAGAACATATGATTGTAACATTATGTCATGCTTAATGGTCAGCGGTAAAAATGTCTTAAGTCTTGTTGGCTTCTGAAAATCAAAGTAGTGAAACTGTGGGTTATGAAGCTGACTGAAAAAATTTGTGTTTTAAAGAGCTGGTCTGAATTGGTAATGATGATTATAGGTAAAAATACATAATCTTGATGGTATTCATAATAGAGTTATATTGATTCACTTTGAGAAATTGATTCCAATTAGTAAATGCTTTAAGACTGCAAGTGATTACAGCTACGCTACCTAATACAAAAATTATCTTCTAAAATTATCCTTCCACATCTGTGGAAAAATGATTTTTTTTTTTCTAATCCATAGGAGCACTTTGCATGTCTTGTGCAGTTTGAGGAGCCCAAACATGTTGTGTATGACAATTTCAGCCCTTTCTCTTTTATATGTGAAAGTTTTGGGCTGAAGGTAGTGGAGGCATAAGTAAATTTCTGTCAGTAGCATCAAACAAGACTTCATAAATATGAAAGCCAGCACATTTTGATAAGTTTGGGACATTCGTACATTGGGGATTTTGAAATGTTAGGGGGAGAGTGCTATTAACAGACTTTTGAGGGAATTTTTGATTAGATTTCTTTTATATGAGTGTCAGCATTTAAAACAGGCATGGAATATTTAAGTTCAGCTCTGGTACAAGTACGGTAAGTGATCAAATGCAGCAGAGTTTTTGTTGGTACAGCTTTTTGGCTGGAAGGTATCTAACACTCAAAATAGAAGTAGGCTCACAACTGATATTATGGCCTTTGCTTTCAAGAAATACATGCTTCAACATACACGTGGAAAAGACATAAAAATGCTACAGTCTGTCGGAAATAGGTGAAATGAGAACCTGTGCATAATTATAGAGCGAGAATGTAAAAAGACCACAGAATTAACTTAGCCTGAGTTAAAGTTCTGAGTGCTGAGTTTTTTGAAGGTGAGATGAGCTCAGCAGTGACAACGATGACAGGTGGTGGTGCCAGTGGTGGTGTGGAGAGCCATGTCATTTCGTGCTCATTTGTCATCATCTCCATGGACCCTGAACACCTTGCCAGAAGCAAGCAGAGATCCAAGAAAAATGTATCCATTGGCCAGTGGTGTATGTAGTTTCAAAATGAGCATACCAAAACTGCCAGCTGAAAGGGACAGGGTAGAAGTGAGGAACTGCAAGGAAATAGATAAGTGTACCTCAGCTAACGGTGGCCTTGACAATGCAAGGGCTTTTAGAATGTTTTTGAAGAGAATGAATGATTTTAGGTTTTGTATGGTTTTTGTGGGGAGAAAAGGTCTTCTGTTATATTCTTCTCCCCAACATAATTTAGAACAAAGTGAGTTGTGTCAAGAAACAGCTGATAAAAGCCAGTAGTGATCTTGACAAACCACATCTAAACTAGAGCCATTTCCCCCACCTTTTTTCCTCCCCTCTTCCCTCATGCTTGTTCCTCAAACTTGCCAATTGCACCTGAGGAGTGGTAATCACATGTCTCAACCTTTTATCACCTAAATCCAGTACAGAAGGAAATAACTGTGAGCCAGAAAGGATAACCAAGTGTTGGAAATCTGAGAAAAGTTTGGAGACAGGAGCTCAGGAAACTAGAAGTCAGAGCTTCGACTGCCATAAGTTTTATTCAGCATGAAACATCATTCTGTAGTTTAAATTTCCGCTTTTAAATCCATAAATGAGCAGTGTAGAATTTGACCTTTGCTCATAAAAAATTATGTTATATTTGTCATTATAAGACCTAGTGTTCTGCCTAGCTTGAACTAATAAATTGGTGAAACCAAGTGCAGGCAAACCAAAAAACAGAAGAAATAACTTTGACATTTGTTCCCCCCTGCACACACACACCCCCCCAGCCAAAAAGAAGCCCAATCCTAAAAACCATGTCCTCATTGCAGACTAAAGCAAAACAGCTACTAGATGTGCTGGGGTTCTTTACCTATAGCATAGCTGATTTCTGTGGCACAGTGCACAAGTTAAAACACGTAGCTAGCCTGAGAGCAAGTGTTTGACACATGTTCGGTGAAGATGGCAGTGTTTTAGTACATGAGGATTCAATTGTTGTTGCATCAAGGTATAATGCAGCCCAGATGACTTTTAGTGGAGTAGTGCATATTAAAAAACACCAAAAAAAAAATCATCAAACAATTCTTTCATACCTATTTTATTTAATTTAATTTCAATAGTTTACATACATCAGCTGCAGAGTCTACCAAGACTGCATCTTCTTTCAATTTAAATATTCTTGGTCTTTATTACTGTATAATACAATCAGCTTTCTCTTCACCCACAAAAATAATAAACAGAGAGACAAAAAAGCCTATGATACAGTAGTGTACTGATAGCTTTCACCCCCATATTACTCCAAAAGAAAATGTTTTTTTTGATTGGTGCATGAATGGTTCCTGAAACGCAAACATGCTCCAACATGATGAAAGTTTTATTCATATTTTTCCCAATTACAGATGTATATGCCATCTCTTAAATGAAAAAACCCAACACCCCCCCACTCCAAAAAACAAACCCTGAAAACAAAAACCAGACATAACGCCATGTCTGGTGCAGCAGGGTGTCCCATATGTGCTTTGTCATAGAAACTAAAGAAATGTATGTATGAATATGTATATATGAAGGAGGTCTTGCAAGAGAGATGTGACTTGGATCAAGACCCAGAGGTGGTTTGTGACTGCTTTGGTAGGCTCTTCTGAAGGATGATTCTGGTAGGTTCAGCTGTACTTGTTCTTAGTTCATGCAAAACACCTGTAAGACAAGACACTGACCTGCCTGAGACTGAAACACAAACTGTCTGTGGCAGGGGATGGTTGCTGTGGCTTGATCCTTAAAGTCTCCGTCAGCAGTTCTGAGGAATGTTTGAGTCAGGTTAGTCCCATATGCAGGTATGCCCACCCTGGTCAAGAAGTACCACACGCGACATCTCATGTGATTCCCTCTTCTGGGGAATGAGCGTGGATTGTATAGCTGTTTGTTGTGTCTATGCCCTCCGTGGGCCTTTTGATGTCCACCTTCTGCACTTCATATCCAAGAGCTGCCTCAGGCTGTGGCACGTCCCTGCACAGGTATGTTGGCCTTCAGATCACTCTGCTGTGTCGTGACAATTAGTTTGGGGATGTGGTACACAGTCATGTGTAACAGCTTACGATGAAGCCTTTCTGGAAATCCACAGGCTGGAAGAAGCTATTTCATGTTCTCAGACCACATGGGATAGTGAAGAGTTCACTACTTGCACATTTCTAACATAGTCAGCTGCACTGAGCAAATACACATATGCACACAATGCTGAACTGATTATAGGTCTTGGCAAAACCCTCCTGGAAGAGAGCTGGTGATATGTCACTGTAACGATGATGAAGATCCAGTCCATCAAGTATGAAAAAGAGATTCTCTTTGGTGTAATTAAAGGATCAGATAACTCAAATACAAAAGAATATGTATAAATAATACATGGAAAAGTATGAAGGGCACAAAAATGCCGTAAACTAAATGGAAAAATGTAATATAACTTGCAAATGTCTTTGGAATGCGTCTACAATAAGTGCAAAATGGATCAGTCTAAGTTAAGACACTTTTTTATTGCCAATAAGAAAAACATTATTAAAGAGCTGGTCCAATGTCAAAATGGCATTTTAAAAGCATACGGTTACCTGTATATAGTTTTTATTAGCTTTCAAGTTTCTTCCATTGAGTTGTTAATGGTTCTTTTAAGAATTATGGTTCTGTAAGTGAATGGCTCACAGTGTCAGTACTTCTGCTGTTCTGGTTTGTGCTGTTGTATAAAAATAGATATTTTTTTCTCTACCAAATATCTGGTTTTATTTCCCCATCATGTTTTAATAGAAAATTTTGAGGGAAGAAAAATATTAAAAAACAACCAAAAAAATCAAATGAAAATGCAACCTCTTTATATTGAGCTTATGGTCAAATAAAAGGCCATTGTGAAGAAAAAACCCCAATATTACATAAAAGCTTTTACCTGTATTACTAGCATTAAAATGACTATCATAATGGTACTCGCTCACAGTGTACCTAATAACTGCTGTGATTGCTTCCTCTGAGGCCTCTTGGCCTCTTCATCTCATGCATTAAGCTGCAGCTAAAAAATTCTTAGTCTGACTTTGGCTGATCGAGCTCTGTGCAGTGTTTTCCATCCAGCTGAATCAAGTGCTGAGCTCTGGGTCCAAGTACAGCATGGATCTCATCCCTTATCATTCCCAGAAGCTGACCTTGCTTGCTGACACCTGAATTTCATATACTTCTTGTCTGCCTCTCCCATTTATTTATTAGACTTTTTTCCTGGCTTTTTTTTTTTTTTTTAACATTTTCCTTCTTTCTAGAATCCACTTGCTCAGATAGTTGTCCATAATCAGGTGTTAAAGTTGGACTGTGTACCGCCACCTCGCTGAGAAAATAACGTGTCTTCATGCATTGTCTATTATTTGCACCCTTTTTATTTGTTTTGTCATCCCTTCTACACATCAACCTCCTGTCTATAGTTTTCATTTTCTGCATTGTATCCCAGATTTTTCAGAGAGGGAAGCATTGTACGTGTGTGCTGTGAAGTGCTATGGCAAAAGGCAGTACCAGAATGGATTGTGTTTTCTTGTTTGGGTATGGGTTTTGTTTGTTTGTTTGTTTGTTTGGTTTGTTTTTTGTTTTTTAACTGCTCCTGACATGTTTATATTGTTATATTAAGTGGCTTCAGTAGGAAATGGGAGTTTCCCCAAGGCTTGGAATCATCAAAATGTATTCTGATGGCCAGCTAGATTCATGCATTTGCATTTGTTTTTCTGTTTTGTCTTTGGATTTATTAGTGGATGAAGAATAACAGACCTTGGTTGTCCTGAGATTGTATCCTTGTTCTTTTTTATGTCTGGATATCCAGTTGAGGCATGGTTTGGGAGAGATGGAGAAGAGCTGATAAATGACTGCTCTAGGGCTACATAGTGATTATGATCTGATTGTGCCAGTTAGTGAAACATCTCGAGGTTGTGTCACACAGAAACCATTGAGGGAGGAAGGAGCCAGGCAGGGTGGCTGGCTTTGAGATAAGGCTATTAGCTGAAGGATTGCCTGGAAGACCTAAAATACTGATAAGAGCAGAAGGCTTTCGTAGTAGAGGGAGGCTGTTGATCATTTGCTTGTGACAGAGAATATTCTTTTTTCTGTATATGACGCTGCACAGATGATAATTCTCATATGTAGCACTTTACCTTTCTGCCCCAACAGTCTTGGGGATAGCTAGACTGGTGATTCAATCTGGAAAATCCTTTTGGTTCAAATAAATGAATAAAATTATTTTGGCAGATAAAATGCAAAGCATGCAAGGTCTTTAGCCTGTAAACCAAGAGTAGGTGAACGGGTTGTTTGTAAGTGCAGTGGATAAAAAATGCTGGAAGATTAAAATTGCTACACCTTAAAATGTTGAGGGTCTGGTAGTGTAAGAAACCTTTTTAACAGATGCATGTTTGAGGCATAATCTGTCTATGATCTATGGACATGAAGCATTTCTGGAGGAAATTGTTGATGTGGACATTTAAGATGCAGCAGAGTGCACTGATACTGAACCAGAACTTGTTTAACATGAAAATGCGGAGGAAACTGAAGAAGTCTGCAATTTGTGTGGCTTCTGGGAAAATGTCTGTATATGTTCAGTTTAACTTGACAAGGTTTTCAATCCTCAAGCAAAAATCATTTGACATAAAAATCAATCTGAAGCTGAAATTTATAAAATATCTAGAACTTGTGGCTATGGTAGTAAGAAATTTGAATGGTTTAATGCACTTGTTGTTACATGAAGGGTACATATATGCTGCCTGAAACTGTGTATAATCATTTTAGTATAAAAGGAGAGTCTTTTATATTGTTGGGTTTTTTTTTGAAATAATTAAGCCAATCCAAAGCTTTGTATGTTTTCCATAGAGAAACCTACAAAGGTGGGAGCCAAAAAAGGGAAAAAGGAAGCAAATCATGTACCAGAAAAGGGAGTTTCTCTGGAAGGCAGCCATCTGGAGAGATGAGTAGGCAGCTCCAGCCTGTTCACTGGGCACAAGAGCTGCAGGTGGGAGAGGGTGTGGATGTGACGTGCCTTCAGGAAAGCTAGGAATGGCTCTGGAACCAGAGGTCTAGAAGGATTTGACGTATCTTCTGGAGAATTAATATGACTCCTGTGTGTTTGTAGGCAACTTATGATTGTGGCCACGAGGTCCTGTTCCCATCAGAGGATTTAGGTTAACCCACTGAGCAGTGCTGAGGTTGGGCTGTCAGCCCAGGCAGCCCACACCTACTGTCTTGTCTCCTCCATTGAGAAGACAGCTCCAAAGAGGAATTTCTTAGAGCTGTCGTGCCGAGCAAAGAGCTGACCGCAGTTGCTGAGTACAAGGCCTTTCCCTAAACCCCTCTCTCTGTTTTGGGGCCAAGCACCAAATGCTGTGCCATTCAGGGTTCACTGCTCTGACCTGGGTGACGGGAGCATCTGCTTCTGTATCATAGAGCTGAGTAGCTGGAGGCTGAGGGAGAACAGCAGTTTGCTGTATAAAGCAGTATGTCGAGTGTCACTGATGGAGAGATCAGTGATCTCATCTTGGTCAGGAAATTTCCTTCTCTAGGGTAGAGAACTGCGTTTCAATTGCCCGTGTAAAACGCAGCAGTGTGGACAGGCTGGATGAAACAGTGTTTCTCTTCCATCCCAGAGCAGGCTGTGACTTGGCAGCAAGGACTTTCTCTAATTGCAGAAGAAGGTACAGTTAATAAAAAATTAAGTTTCCAAGCCCTCAAGTGGATACTTTTTTAGTTTTTCTCGGTTCAGCCACAAGTTCTCCGTTTTACACAGCACTTGAGTCTCTCATCATAAAGAGCCCTTCTGGTGCTAAAAGTGTGAAACTTTTGGATTTCAGATCATCTTTCTGCCTTCCCAAGCTGTCCAGGTAGAAGGATTGCTGCCTGAGTTCTTGCTCAAAGAGAACAGTGCTGTCCCACACAATGAAATCATCTCTGTCTGCCTTCAGAGCACTGTGGACTTTGAGCCAGGCATAATCTCTTTCCTGACATTTGAGTCTCATTAATTGGGTTAACAAGATGCTATCTGCACTCCATACTTATGTAAATAGAACCTGCTAGCAAAGATCTTAATGGCACCTGATATATCACACTGCCTTTACATCTATCAAGAGGTACCAGTGCAGGAGTCACTTCCAAAAGCAGGTTGTGTTCTTGGTCCCATGGGTCCCTTTATAAGCTGTAAGAAATGCTGGTGGTCAAGGCCAACTGTTCAGATGTCTTTCAAGTGTCCCACTGGTGACCAAATCTCACTTTGTCAAGATGACAAATGACTTGTGCATACCCCGCTCACCTTTGGGCTTCGCTCTAATGTCAGCTCCATTTACTTGTCAGAAACAGGTATTTTTTTTACTTCCCGCAGTGCAAGTGGGACAGGGGAAAGGAAGGAGTGAAGGGAACACAGGCTGAGGAAAAAAACCTGTTTGTATGGCTTCACTTCAATGTATTATTGTAGTTGAGATTTGCAAGCTTTGGACATACCAGAATCTGTTTGTTTGTACATGTGCAAAACAGAAAGGAGGGAATTTGCTTTTAAGAAGTGAGAACTGACCCCGCAGGGCTACGATTATGCAAAAACATGTTTTAACCACTGGATTTTTGAAGAAGAAAGTGGTTGTGCAAGATGAGTTTCTTATTTTGGACAGCAAATTTTTTCCAGAGCAGCATTTAAAAATAAGTGTTTAATTAACAGGGTCTACCCAGAGCATAGGGCATTGTGCGTGTGTCTGCACTGAAGAGCTCGACTCAAACCTCTGAGCTCTCATGGGTGGTTTCATTGACTGCAGTGGTATTGTTATGTGGCTAAGTGATTGCTGCTGTGATTGAGGGCTGTTACATCTCACCCAAAAGCAGCCATGGCCAGGCCACAAAATATGGTCAAAGTCAGCTCGAGGACTGTGAAAGTGACATTGACAGCTTTGGCTTTTAGTTTCTTCTCAATGACTTCCATATCGCTTTTGCTTAGTCCACAAGTCAAAATATGCTTTTCCTCCTATTAGCTACAGCATTGGCTGAAGTTTTGAAAGTCACAGTCTTACTTAATTCAGCAGCATGGTTAATCACAACAAAGGAAAAGCTTATTCCACCTCTCTTCTTTGTCTGTGATGGAAGCAAAGAAGTTTGAATAGATATGAAGTAGGAACACACAGAAGTGAGATGTGTCAAATTAAACATCATGGTGTCATGAGCTTCTCTGACTAATTCTCCCGTGACCTCGAGCCTTCCTTTGCTGGCAGCAGCTGGATGAAGACAGCTTGAGGATGATGCTTGCTGTGAGTTGCCCGTGACCCAGGATTACCATGGCCCCTATGAGATTTTACTAGCAGCCAAACAACAGTTGCAGCAAAAATGAGTGAGCCTTTGCGAGTTGAAGGCAGCATTAAAAGACCCTGAAAGCTCTGAGGAACCCTGCCTGAAATGTTCCTTTTCCTTGTCTCTTCCCACTCTTCTCTATACTGACTGACAAGTTGGGGGCTGTGCCTTCTCTCTGCAGACTGCTGTGAATAACCTTTTTTAATTTTCTAATACCACTGAGTAGCACAGGCAAGATCACGTAAGAAAACAAACTCAGGGTCAGTGTTCAGTTTTCTTGCAAGTTCATTAAAACAGCAGTGTCTGGAGGCCTTTTGCCTAAATAATTTCATAATAGAAAACAGACTCTCGTTGCTTCTTTCTTTTGGGCTACTATTTTTATTTGGTTGTTGTTCCTCAAGCGTTTTGGTCCTACTTCAAAACTTGCTTCAATTAAATGAAGAGACTGTTTTTGTGGTGCTTTCCAGTTTAAAAGCTGTACTGCAAACTTCTAGGAGTCCTCTGGATTGTGAAGCTACGATTGACAGGGGTTTTCCTCTCAAAATAACATTTAAAAACTCCAACATGTAGCTTAAATGTTTGAAAGAAAATAAAAAACCCCTCCCCTTTCTCTCCCCCAGCTGAGATCTCCTGTTGCTGCTTCTGGCATGCATCACATCTTTGAGGATACAGTATCATGAGAAAACTGTCACTTGGTGATGTATTAGGGTAATATATCATGTGAGCATCGTTTCTTTAGAGGATATGGGCAGTAAAAGACATGATTCTGGCCAGACAGAGCAGCAGGGGACCCTGCTCTTTTTCTTTCCTTTTCTTTAATCTAGCCCTGTTTTTGTGTTGTACAGAAGTGAGTTTCTTCATGGGATATGACTTGTTGCAGAGTAAGTTAGGAGGCCCATTGGGCTTTTTAAAGTCTTTAAGAAGTACATGGCCTCAAGGGCTGCTTTGTTCAAAGTTTTTAGAACAGACTGAAGCCCAAAACTAGAGCATTTGCCACTGCTGAAATCTCCAGTGTAAAGACTGAGTAAGCAGGCTTCAGACAGAGAAGGCAATGAAGATGCAATGACAGGTAACTATTGTTTGGATAATGCATTTGTAGATTTAGCCTATCAAAATGTGATGAAATAGTACTTATTTAAAAGGCAGTCAATGTATCTCTCTTTAATAAATGTCAAAAGAAGTTTTAATTCGCAACATTAGAAGAAAAAATACTATTGGTCAGTATTCAGTCTCTAATAGAAAATATAGTTATCAAAAACAGGAATTCTGAACTGGCGGACTTTGATTTTGATCTACTTTGATTTTTATGTACTTTTGAATTGTTTTAATGGCTTTGTTTCTCTCTCATTGACAATATCTGATGGAAAACAAACAGTGGTGTATAGTACTGGGATGACATTAGTTAAGAAACAAAAGCAGGATATTGTTAGGGCACTCTTTTGACAAGCTGGGTTCATTTTTGAGATGAGCCAGAACATGACACCATGGCTTGATCTAAAATTTGCTGAATTCAAATGATTTAATAATTTATTTTAAACCTTTGGTGTAATCTGCTTTGCCCTCTATGAAATGAGCTTGATAAGTCATGAGTGTCATCTTCAACAATTTTTAGGACTAGAATTTACTTAGGGTGTTTTCAGACCAATTTGTCTTGGCAGACTTCTCCTTCTCCAAGCCATCCTATGGCACTTGAGGGGGACCAGCGTGCTTCAGGAGCTAATACACTCAGGGCAGCAATGCTGTTCCACATCTGCTGACTTCAGCTGTGTTTGGTTGCTAAAGCTTAGGTAGTGGAAACTTTTATGGCCCTCAACTGCCCGTCACTTCTCTGGGAGAAAGAATTCTCCATCAGCTTCAATCAGGGTAAACCAGGCTAGGCTGGACCATGTCTTCAACATCACTTACTTAGCTCAAAATAAGCTGAGCAGTGATCATCCAAAGGAGTTTGCTGACTGATCTGAGAACATCCAGCAAGGGGTAGATCATAAACTCACGGGGCTGGGTCAGTGAGCTGTAACCTTTTACAGCAGCGCATGGGTACACGTTTGCACCTGGAGCTTCAAGTTCACAGATATTGCCTGTGACTACTTTTTTCTTATGTGTTGTCATCAGATTTAGGCAACCGATAATTAATACAAATTCGTCATTGGCAAAGTAGAAATGTCATCCTGTGAATTAAAATTCACTGAAAAAGATGTGAATTTTAAAAGTGTGCATCTCATGAAATGTGAAGGTGTGGTCTCCCACAAGAATCCCAGTGCATAACCCTTCCTTGAAATCTGGCTCCTGGATTACTATGGGTATTTTTTTTACAACAGTACAAACTGCTGGGAACTTGTGAAGACCTTGTCTCTTATTGCTAGAAGACTGCCATGCTATTCTGCTGACAGGTGAAGAGTGTTGCCTACAGCTGTACAGCTGAAAAACTCTAATCTGAAGCGGCACTTGGAGGTTGAGGTGGAGACAGGGAGACTGAGAGCTACGCGGTCTGGATCCTGCTCTGGCTTTCTCACTGACTCAGTCTCAGTTACAGTAATTGTGTCTGGCCCTGTCTGCTTTGACCCTAAGCTCACTGAAGCAGGGATGTACTGCTACAATGTCTGATGTTCTGGGACCCTGACCCCAGCTGCAGCCTTAGCATTAATGCCAGCAAATGTAGGAGGAAGAGATGGTGCTTTCTTTTCACCAAATGCTGGTGCAGACGGCTGCTGTCAGGGAGCGCTGGGATTGCAGCAGGCCACCGAGGTTGCTTTCCTCGTGCTGATGAACATCATTAAGCACAGCAAAAAAATAAAGAAATCTGTTCAGTCTGTAAGGGGTTGTGAGTGATTTGTCCTGAATCACTTGCACATACTCATGTGTTCCTCACAGCAGTGGGGAATACCCATTTGAAGTGAAATTTGGTGTCATATTTCAGCAGGGCCTTTGTTTTAATCATCCTTCCTAGGGAGTGGGGAGAGCTCGAATTATGAAGGGGGATGGTTGATGCTGGCAGAGCATCACCACAGGGAGAGCTGCAGCCTCCTCCCTGCTCACCCTGAGAGGCCAGATAAGCTAAACAGATTACAGGGTTGAGGGGCCAAATTGGAGGCTACTGAGTGCTCTGCTCAAAAAGGAAAGAGAGGCTGTGAGCTGAACTAAAACATTGTCGTGTATCTAATGCAATTCATGCTGAAATCATGGTCATGTTGTGCCACGGGCAATGACCTAATGCTGAAGGTACTGAAGCATATGTTTGGCTTTACTTCTGTGAGTTGTCCCATTACAATTTTACATGCTTAAAATAACAGAACCTTTCTCTCTCTTGGTGAAGCGAATGCTTTGGTGTTTGTAGGTTTATGTGGGCAAATGGAGAGAACTCTATCATTTTGCAGAGAACAGACATTGTTTCATAGGGATATATTTTTTCCACCTTGAATTTAGAAATGCATCTGGTGTGCTAAACCGTTTTTGTTACTGTACCCACAAAATTTGTTTTGCAAGGAAAAAACACCACAGCAGATATTTGGAGGGGAACAAGGGAAAGGAGACCTTATCCTCATTTCCCTTGACAGTGGTTCAAAGTCTCTGCAAACACCTCTCTTTGGATCCCTGAAGCCTAATTGTGTGGCTCTTGCTCAGGTAGAGAATTGCTCGTGGAAGACAGCAGTCCCACAGTTTTAGCAGGGATCTCTTGCTTGCATCAGCTCTGCCAGCTGAAGGGAGCTTTGTAAATCAGACCTGAGACAGCGAGTTCCAGGGAGGAGTGCCAAAGAAGCACGGGTACTATTTTCAGAAAGAGCCTCAGGATTTGTCTAGACCATGAGCCAAGCATGCGTCTGAGCCTGTTCTTGAGTTCAAGCTGGCCCAGCACCGGGGTTGTTTGCCCATAAACACAGGTGCAGGCACAGGCTTGGAAGCATGGTGGGACAGAGCCTGTGACCAGTGCTGGCCCAAACCTTTTCTCCTGTGGCCTGTGGTGTGAGTGTAGCTTCTTGTGCACTTGAGAGGATGCTCTGGTCGTGTGCAACACCTGGCAGAGATTCCAGCAGCATGGCCTGAGAACACGGGGATCACGGCACACAGCGGGAGCCTGCGTTTGAGCCTGCCCTTTGCCTTGTGGTGGAGAGGTTGTCTATGTGAATTGAATACACTTGTTTCATTAATTTTAAATGGCTCTTTCTTCTCCTATGGTCACATGTGCGTATTTGAAGTCTCCATCCCAAATTCCTCGGTGGTAACTTTTGCCATTGTTTGAAAATTGTTATTGTTTTCATGGGTGATCCCACAGGCTTCTCCTAGCAGAAACTTGAGGACACCCTGAGCTTCTTGGTGAGGAGTCCTATCAGAATTACCAGCTGGGCTGTGATGAATTAAAAAAATGATGGTGAAAGATGAATGTTTTCAAGATTAGTCATTAATGGGAGTCAGTATTTCTACCTAATCTGTCTCTCTTGCTTTTATTATTTTTCTCTGCACAGCATTTTTTTGGTTAAATGAAAGTTTAAGCAACATTTTTCCCATTCAGTATAAATAATTAATAACCTCAGGGTATCAGAAAAGCAGTGCAAGCTTCCTAAAAGCATTTTCAACACATAAAAAGAAAGAAAGAAAAACCAGCCAAAGACCATCACTGCGGTCATCTGGCCCCCTGAGAAACCACATCTGCGATGTCTTCTGCAGCCAGCTGTGACAGCACAGGAGTGGGCTTGGGGTACCATTGATGGAGGCACGCCTAGGTACAGTCCTGGATAAACGAAGCAGACTTCTGTTTTTCTTTTTTTTCCCCTCTTGAAGCCAAATCCAGGTTGAAAAGAGCCATCTTCCTGGTGGCTGCTGTGAGCCAGCAGGAGTCCAGTGGGGAACCCTGTAGAAAGTTGGCTGTGGCTTCCAAGCTGTGGTTTGGCACATATCCTCTCCAAGATCTCTGCCAAATATTCAGACTCCTTTTTAGTGTTTTTTTTTCTTCTTTTCATGTTGGCATTTTATTTAACTGTACCATATGAGTTTAAGGCTGTTAGTTTGATATAATTTGTCGCCAGAGTGGGCTGTTTTGTGTGGGGTTCTTTGATGGAAGGTAAAAATATGAGGTGTATGTAGAAGGTGAACAAATTGCGTTGAGAGGAGGTTGTAGTAAAGGTAACATGAAGCAGTAACAGTGATATTGGGTCTGGTTAGTGTATCTCTCCTGTGTGGGAATTTGACATCATCTCTGCATGCCGAGTTAAGGAGACTCTTGGTTCTCACTGGCAAAGGGTGGGAGAGGGGAGGAACATGGACACCCAACAAAATTTCTGATCTTTCCCCAAATGCATTAAAACACAAGTTCTCCAGCAGCTGGGCTCAGTGAGTGCAGTGAGGAGTCCAGGGTGATCCTCCAGCACTTCCCTAAATGTTCCTTTCCAGGGAAGTCTGGGATTCCAGAGTGAACCCTTTGCTGAGCTGAGCACTGACTGGGGAGTTGCGTCAGATGCAGCAGCATTGTTCTGGATCAGCCTGACCTCTTTTAAAAAAATATGTATTTTTCCAACACTAATAGAAACCTTAGCTGAGGTTCTCTCCCTCTCTGTGTGTGCGCTTGAGCACTAAATTAAAAGAAAAAAAAAATCCCAGATGTGAATCTATAAACCATCTGTTTAAAATAACTATTGTGCAGCACTATAATTAAAAGTTATTTATTATGAATCTTGGGATCCTATTATGGATTTGACTGACTCCCAGGTTTCTGACTTAGCAAACAGTTTATGTATTTATGAGCCATGTGTCTCTTCCGCACTTCTTGGTGCCAGAGTGCATGTCCTTTAAACAAAAGGGAAAAAAAAAATCCCCCACCCTCCCATAACTGTTGGCTTCTGGTTGTTGCCGTCTAAGAAGTTTTCTCTTAAGAACAGCAAAATTCAAAGTATCTGAGAGCTTTCAACAGATTCAGAGACGCTGTTGACAGCACAGATGAAGGCTTGGTAATACAGCTCTCCTGCATGCAGCTACTTAGCGACTTCCCAAATGTATGGCTGGGACAAGTAATGAAATGTTATGATTACTGGGGGCAGGAGGGGACATAACTGGAAGGAAAGGATTTGTTGCTTAAGTCCCATTTGCTCTCAGCCTCCACTCTGCCCTTGTGAAATGGGAGGGAAGGAGGCAGCAAAATTGAAACAAGCAGATGGACAGTAGACATTAAGAGCAGTGTTTTGGGCAACTGGGTGAAGCAAAAAACCCAGCCTCCAGATGACAATTACTCTTTGTTTTATTTTTCTACTTTTACACCCAGTGGACCCAGGAGATCTGCACTGGATAATGCCTGACTGCAATAGACTAAACAATGATTTACCAGCCCTGCTTTATCTGCTGCAGGCCTGTGATGGATCAGCATGGTACATTAACCCTTTCCTCCACATCTTCTGGCCTTGTTTTCCACAAGATACAGCACTGAGATAAAACAGCAGGACTTTTAAGAAAGATTTTTGGGGTAATAGTAATAATAGTAATAGAAGCATAGGAGATATTTGGATGCACTTCCCTGGACCTATACTCATATCTTCTTAGTTCAAGAGGGGTTTTGCCATGAGGACTATGCTAGGGCAGCAATATGTTGCAATTGTGGCTCTATTGTACATTTTTTCAGCAACAGGCCCCAGAAGGAGTGGGGGGGTTGCAGTCTTGAGCGATGCTATACCTCACACCCTGGAAAAGCAGCTCAGCCCTGGTGGCAGGCAGCTGGGCAGCTTGGGATGACATCTGAAACAGCCTGTTTTGGAGCCATCTGGGCCTTGCCTATAACAAGCTAGAGAGGATGAACATCAGCTTTGCAAATCCTACCCTGTTTAAGTGCTTAGCTGCTCTTCTTGTGCTTGCAAAGATTGGCTCTATTTACCTGGGACACACAGAGCTGTCCTTCAAGGCAGGAGGATGCAGCTTCTCCTCCAAGGGACAGAGCTAACCTTCCTCTTTAATTTGGGAAAAACAGAACAAACAAACAAAAAAACAACAACAAAAAAACCCCAACCAAATGAAAAAAAGACAAAAAAAATAGAGGTGCAGTGGATGGATGGTGAGTGTGGCACTTCCTGCCCACCTTTTAGCACAGTGCTGTAATAGCTGAGCTTTGAGACAGTGATCCAGATTTACTGCCCTCCACATCCAGAGGCAATGCAATGACTCATCTCCTGCTTTCCCCACAAGTATCCTCGCTGTGAGGACCAGCGACTTGTGGGAGCACAAAGAACAAGCCCCTTTCTGCTGAAGCCAGGCCACTGAATAGCAAATAGTTCCAAGTCTACTGACACAGAGAAAGGAAATGTGAATCTGTAGCCTGCTGCTTAGGACACCCTCCTAGAAGGAAGGACCCTTCAGTTCCTGTCGCTGCACTGTGGGCCACTAATATTCTTCATGTGGAACAGCTGCTTAATGCAAAACAGCCCTTGGCATCAGCACATGAATTCCCAAATCTTCCCCTCCCAGAAAACCTGCTAAACCAGCAGCTTTGCTGGTGATAAGGAAAGAAGAGCAAGACCCAAATTTGGCTGCCCCCGTGGGGTGGCTCAGTGGTACCAAGCTCATAATCGGAGAGAATTTTTCTGATTTTTAGCAATGTGGGGGAAACAGGAGGCTTCTGCTTGGGAACAGTAACTATCAAGTATCTCCTGTTTGAAATATGTGCATTGTGGTCATCTTTAGGAACTTCTTGCATTGCCAACAAGAAGAAACCAGGAGGTACCTGAGATGTACCTGAGGCAGAAGGAGGCAGACAGCACCTGGGGGAGAAATTGCCTATGAAGCTGGGCTGCATGAGGCATTTACCCCAGTAGTCCTCTGGGAACGAGGGAATAAAAAAAAATACAGAGCTGTGTTATTCTTCTGGTCCCTCCTGCTGCCATCTGCAACAATAATTTTATCCTTCAAGGAGTGAGCCCAATGGGTAGCTGCCCCCCTTATACACATCCAGCCCAGCTAGGCTGGTTCTGAAGGGCACTGTGCATCTCGCTTCTCTCAGAGGTGCACGGTGCATGCTGCAGCTGGGTAAGTTGTGTTCTCCACAGGAACAAACTCCAAACTGGGTTTTGCCCTTCCTTCACACCCACTTTCACCAGGCAGAAGATTTTCCCACAGATAAAGGTAATAGGGCTGATAGGCTTATTAAATCTGTCCTTAAGCAAATTCATTAAAGAGAGTCAGATCTTAGCAGAACCCTTTAAAATACAGACTGTAGTTGAATTGGTAAGCTTGATTCTGCTACCCTTCAACAGACTTTACATGGGCACCGTGTTCCTGTAAAGGGAATCAAGATTTCACTGAGCGCTTTAAAAGAGATGTTGAACCAGCTGCAATTCTGTGTCCTGGCTGCTTTGTGCCAGTCCAGAGCTACAGCCCTGCCATAAATTCGACTTAACCTGCTGGTTAAATTGCATTTATGGTTGGTCTGCAGTGCTGGAGCGATGCAGAGCAGCCAGCATGTAGCAGTGACCTGGCTTTTTACAGTAATGGTTTGTGTTGCTGCAGCTGCGCTTTAGGGCCTGATTCTCATTTGCTGATTTCACACTGTCTCTTGGTGAGAGTGAGTCCTCATTTACACTGATAAGACTGAAGTGCCTTTATAGCTCCCATCAGATCAGGCAGCGACTTTGAAGTAAATAAACCTCTGATTTTAGACAAAGGGCTGGAGTGTAATAAAAGCTGCGTGTTATTCTTCACAGGCACCTTGAATAAGGCCACAGGGAGCAAAATAAAAAGACTGGAAAGCACAGCTTCTTTTTCTTTAGTTTTATGATTTACATTTTTCTAGCCCTTTGATTTTTTGGTCTCTAATTAAGTCACAAGATTGGTTGAGGTGGGTACTTGCATGTCCTAGATGGCCACCCGTGTCACCTAATGAACTGAGCTACTAATTATAGGTGGAGGTGACTTCAGAGGGCTGCTTTAAGTAAGGAATTTGAAGCAGCAAAATTTTGCTAAAAGAAACACCCAAAGTATTTGTTTTCTGCACCTATTTAATGGCAGGGATAACCAGAAGGGTTGACACCACTGGTGCAAGGGGGGCAATAAATGGAATATTTCTGCTCCCTGCTGTCGCACATCCTCTCTCGACATTCCTTAAGGTGGTCACTGTGCTCTTTGGCCTTGGGAAATCACTGGCTTTTTGTCATAGCAAGATGACACTATAATGTACAGTGATTCTGTCTGCTCATGGTATTTCATTGATCCTCAGCATTCTGGGGTGAAAGATGAATTACACTAATCATCTTGTCTGGTATAGGACATAGTAGCCTCTTTTAGAGAACCTCTAGGCAAAACTGATTTTCTGCAGTGGCAGAATTTTGTCTTCTCTGAGGTTGCCACCCCTTTCTGCCCCGTTTGTCCTTCTGTCACCATGAGAAGCGATTCCTGAGCTGTGTAGTTTGTGGGGCAGCTCCTCAGTACTCTGAGGATATTTTAACAAGCACATCATGTAGATAGTTGTTCATTTAAGTAACATGAATTTCTTCAGTGCAGCACATTTTCTGTATGAGACTGGGTAGCAGTCATGAATTACTGTCTCAGTGGGGCTTAAACACCATTTACTTGGGCTCCTGGATTATTCAAAGACTGTTTTCTACTGTGTTCCTTCAAGGGAAAAAAGATGTATTGAATCATGAGGACCTCTCCTGAAGCACAAGAGCAGACTGCTGGCCCCACATTTTATTTTCTGAATTGCAAGAAATGGTAGCCTTGGGTTTGGTTTGCTTGCAATAGCTTTTGTCTTTTAATTTTTTTTCCAGAATAAGGAAGTGACGTGCAAAAGGGAGAAGTGTCCCGTGCTCTCCAAGGACTGTGCTCTCGTCATTAAGCAGAGAGGAGCCTGCTGTGAGCGTTGCAAAGGTGCCATTCCTTTCCTATTGTTTTCCCTCTTCTTAAAATGTTATCAGTGCACATTTATGTTGCCAAAGATAGGACAAAATTCATAGCTTCTCATCTGGGATTTGGCTGTCACCAGAGGCTAGAAGAGGGCAGTAACCATAATTGATATATATGTGTTTACAACACTGAGGGAAATACATAAATTCACATATTTGTCCTGTAGTTATTAGTTCTTGCACAGCAACAGCCCTTTAGAAATACATCTTTATTCTTCATCGCCATGTTGTCAGTTTTTAAAGAGTTACCCCCATTCTAATTTTATCAGAAGTATTTTAGGTCAACGTCAATCTGCCAGTAGTCACTGGTCAGTAAGAACCTCTTTAACTTTTTATGTGGTTAGACAGAATAGGAATAATATTTCTGAGTAATAAAGAGCAGGATAATTATCCATGGCTATTCCTGTTTCTCCTCATACTGGAAACAAACCAAGTAAATTTGATTCATTTTATTAAACACGTCCTGATTCAAACAATAGTATTATGGACATTTTTATGAAAGCCAAAGCCAAATAAGCAACAGTCTGAACATTATACATTTATTTATTGATCAATGTTGTATATTCTAAGCTGTTTAAAATGAGATAATTATCAAATTAAAAAAAAAAAAGTATAAGCATGCATGGCATGTATCTGCTATGTTTAACCAAATGAAAAATATGCAAGTAGATGAAGTTGAAAACTTTTTTTAATGTTGATGCAGTAAGTAATATGCTCTAAACCACTAATTTTGCTGAGGGACTGCTGACACAATCAGTGAGGTGGAGAATGTCAGATTCAGACATTCCTCTGTCGTGTTTAATTCTCCACTGGTGATTGTGTGGTATTGAGAGGGAGATAGGGTAGGATAAATGGTTGGGAAATAAAAGCATTTCTTGCCTTCCCAGAGGAAATACAAATACAGGAAAACAGATTACACTGAAATTCAGATGGAAGAGACATGATGGATGTGTATTTTTCATGGAAGGTTGCAGAGGTGTGTTAGATGCTGTGCTTGTGATTTGCTTCTGCAGCTTTGGAGTAGGTTTGGCAAGCCCCAGCTTGAGGATTTGTCTAGAAACATGACACTTAAAAGAGAAGGAAATGAACAGGAAAAAAATGAAAGCATTACTGAAACAATGAAAATTTGAAATTACAGATTTTACACAAATTACATGTAATTTACTTCTTTTGTCAAATTGTGTTTAGTGTCAGCTTTGTAGGAAGAAGTTGCTAAGTGTCAGTTGGATTAGGATGGAGTTTGATTTTTCATTTTCATAATGGGATGTGTGTTAGCTCAACGGTCTGAAAATTCTATATACATACATATGCATACGTGCATGCATGCAAAATTAAAAGAATGAATGTTTCAAACTGAGGATACAAACAGTATTTTAATTCAGACTCCTTTTAAGATTTTCTGTTATCCTGAATTGGGGTGGGTACCTACAGAACATTATTGATAGGCTTGAGCCTGGCATCTGCAGGTTGGTATGCTTGACATCTCTAATGGGATAATTAATAGAAACTATTCAAAAATAGAATCAGGAGGCACATGGATACTTGAGATAGAAGAGGGATGAGTTAGCTAGGATCCTTTCAATGTATCAATGGACAGAGAGATCCCACTAATAGGCATCCAACAAGATCCCTCATGAGGAAACTGCTAAAGAAACTAAGCAGCCCTGAGTTTGCAGAGGTACTCTTCTCATCAGCAAATAAATAACAAGTGTATGATTGTTTTCATGGTAAGAAAAGGTTGCGAACATATCCTTGCAAAGATCTCAACTTGTTAAAGTGCTCAGAAGTGATCTAGAAAAGGGGCAAAGAGGGACAGGAAGTTTGCTGCTGGTGACCTGATCTCTGTAGCACAGTAAAGCAAGAGGACGGCCTGTGAGGAGCTGCAGAAGGTGCTCAGGGCACTGAACAACTGATGACAAAGCAGCAAGGCAAATTAACGTGGATGGGAATAAATGGGTGCACACAGGACAGAACAGTCCTAACTTTACAAATACAAAACTGGGCTCTGAGTTGACAGTAACTGAATGGCAATTGTTTCCGAGTGTTATAAAAGATAATTCTGTGGCGTGATCAACTCAACCCTCAGCAGTTCTCCAAAGGGAAAATTGAACGCTGAGTTTGTTAGGAAAGGAGCGAGGTACAAACCAAAATGCCCCGTTTTCCCTCTGCGTCAGACAGGCTGCTTGTTCCTGCCCTTCTGGAGGCTAAAGTAGAGCTATGGACCTTGCTCTGTATTTTTCACACTTCCTGAGGTGTCTCTTAGTAGCTGCTATCAGAGAGAAGACTATTGACTAGAAGGATTCTTACTCTGATTTAAGATGGCAGTTTCTATGTGCTTAAAATGCAAGAAGAACATTAAATCTCACAATTTAAACAAAAAAGCTCTCAAGGACTGAATTTTCGAAGTAGATGCGAAATTTCTGAGTAGGTTTTTCTGCGCTTTCTGAAAGGTAAAGCAAAATAAAACTGCACCCAGTTAACTCCTGCAGTCTTGACACCACACACTGTCTCCAGGTTGTTCTGGTTCCAGGGGAAGAGGCTGATGGAACCACCTCTGGCCCAGGGGAGGCTGCTTGCTCTCCCACCACTCTGAACACTGCTGAAACTCCTGCTCTGTTCTGTGTGAGATCTAAAATGAGTGTCCCATGGGGAGTAACCGGGGAATCATGGCTGCAAATACCAGCCTGGTAGTGTAGCACTTCAGCTACTCCCTTTGGTGTCCCAGCAGCTCCCCGGCACTCCCCACACGAAGCTCAGCTGCAGCTGGGACTTGGCCCTGCAGCACTTGTTCTCAGTTACTCTTTTGTCAAGCTGCCAGAGTGCCCATGGGGAATGCAAGCAGGAAAAGGGAAACAGGGATTCTTTTTTTTTTTTTTTTTACTAGCTGCATTTCATCTAAACGTGAACAAAATGTTACCAAGGAAAGACATCAGAACCTGGTGGCTTTTTTCTTGGCTTTGTTCCCAAAGCCCGGGAGAACTTAATCAGGCCTTACAGGCTCTTGCCAGCTCTCTTTGATAGCTTCATGTCTTCCTACCTTGTGAAGAAATGAATGAATGAGTGAGTGAATGAATGAATGGCTGCTGTCATCTGAGTGCAACATCAGGAGGACCGAACATAAGGACCAAAGGGCATGTTCCAGAACAGGCTTGTGTGGGAAGGAAACCACAGCTCGTGAGTCATTTGTGACATCTCTGCCAGTGCATTTTATTCTATCCTGAGGAGCACAAGGAAATTCCTTGCCCATTGCAGGGGGATTGGACTAGATGATCTTTAAAGGTCCCTTCCAACCCAAACTATTCAACGATTATATCTGCAGCAGTGCACACAGCTGAACTCTCCTATTTAGAGCTTTGCATACAGGAGAAACTGAATCGTTGGTCGAGAACTTTTCCTGAAAATGGTTGTGTGCTGAGGATTAAGTCCCTTGCTTCCATTTGGGTATTTGTATGCTACTTAGGTAATTTCTAGCACTTCTTTTTTTCATATTTCTTAATAAACAGAAAAAGTAAGGAACAGCAGCTAGTGCAGCTTTTGCAATCAGAAAATTCACTGGTGGAAAGTAGCATATGAAAAGATTTGGCTTCACTTTGTCACAGAATCACAGAATATCCTGAGCTGAAAGGATCCCACAAGGATCATCAAATTCTGACTCCAGGCCCTGCACAGGATAAGAATGTGCCTGAGAACATTGTCCGAGTGCTACTTGAACTGTGTCAGGCTTGGTGCTGTGACCACTTCCCTGAGGAGCCTGTTCCAGTGCCCAACCACCACCCTCTGGGTGAAGAATCTTTTCCTAATATCCAACCTAAACCTCCCCTGACACAGCTTCATTCGCTTGGGTCCTGTCACTGGTCACCACAGAGAAGAGATCTGTGCCTGCCCCCACTGCCCCTCCACTTCCCCTTTTGAGGAACTTGTAGACTGCAATGAGGTCTAAGATTTAATTAAGATTTAAGATTTAAATCCTCCAGCCTAGCCATGTGTTTTAACACTGTTCTTGACTTTAGGCTCATAGGACCTTGACTGTAAAGTCAGTGGGGCAAAGCTCACTTTTGTTGAGCGTTTGTGAAAAGTCTGAAGCAGAGAAATGTGGGCCCACGCTTATGGCTCCCTGCTGCAAGGAGAATGCAGGCAACTCAGTCCAACAGGAAAAGTTTTCAGTAAGATTATTCTTTTGACAGATATTTACTATAGTTTATAAAACATACCATATACCTCTAGCATGCTATTCATTTTGAAAATACCTAAAAATTAAGCCCTCTTATTACTTTTGCATAGGATAAATAGGCCACATTTCATCTCTTGTTTTATTTAATATATTTAATGAAAATCCATGAGGTCACTGAGATTATGGAAATAGATTTGGCAGTATAATCTTATTTAGTTGGATGGAGGCCTGTCACTTAGATATAGAGCTTTCTACGCATTGAATAATAAATTATTTGCACTCTGAAGAAGTGGTATTACTGGCTCAGGACTACGTAAAGTTTGCATTTCTAAAATTGTGCACCATATTCTACTCTCCTATCCTAAGAATCTGAATCTTCTATGGATGTGCAAAGGCAAAGTTCGTGGCAATTTTTTTTACAACAAAGAAAATTTGTTCAGAACTTTCACTTCCCAAGTTCTCTTTTGCATTTTCTGTCCTTGTTAACTTTTGAGAATTACTGGGGTTTTTCTGTTGTGGTTGGTTTTTTGGTTTTCTTTTTAATAATTAATTATTGATCTTAGAAATTCTTGTGCTATGCTCCATTGATATGGAATCTATCAGAGAATGGAATCCCAGCCCAGGCAACAACAGTCTACTGAATACTGAATATCCAAAGATATCATAGTTAATTGTACATTTCTTGGAAAGAATATCAAATGCTTTGGTTGAGGATTGCAGCCAATTTCAACTATTAGAGCTGGCTTGCAAAGCAAGTTAGAGGGTGGTTATGAGATTATCTGTGTTCTGGCTGCTCTACTAACACCCTGCAGGACCCATATGTACCTCTGGCACTTTGTGTGCCTTTGGACACCCCTAGTATGAGGTGACTGGCACCACTTTGGTGTCCTGCTGCAAGGCTGACTGGGGGGACCTTTTTGTGGGGCCCCAGTGGAGCACTATAACTTGCAGCCCATCCTTGCATGCTCTAAGGCAAGCTGTCAGAGACAAGGGATAATACATGGATGGAGTGGGATGGGATGTGAAGGTAATATATATATTTTACTACAGAAATCTCTTTCACCTTCACCTGAATAATCTAGTCCTGGCTTCTGTCACAGACTGGTTATGGAAGGACATGGTTTGAGGACATAATCAAGTCTTAACTTTTCTATTGGCCATTCTCACTGCTTCTGAGTCTCTTGGCAGAGCGTTCCAGCTCTGAACCAGAAGGTCTGTTTCTTGAGGCTGGAAGTACAGATTCATCTCAGTGTTCATTCAGATTTTAGCTTTGTATTTCAAGAAGAGGCAGAGGTTTTGAAGCAGTGACAAAGAGCCACTATGGACAGTACCATTCAGCATCATCACAGTGACAGTTTTGATTATTTCTGGTTGTGCCTAAGAAAAGGTCTCTATCTCTCCATCCTTCCTTCGAGTTGACTCTTCTTACAAAGATCTTAGCACATACATTTGACATCTCTTGAATGTCTGGTGTATGCTGTTGTGTTCAGTAGTGCCTCAAATTTCAGATGCTCGTATTACCTTGGTGAATATAATTTTCCGTTTGTGTAAGAAACTTTTAATGAACAGTCTTGTGTTGTCATAAGCACTTTTTCAGTCAGACATCAGTTACCCAGATTTTCACACTGATAATTTTACATGTAATGTTTCTGTGGAACAAAATGATAAACATCTTAGGACACGTAGCACTGGAATAAGAATTTTTTTTACTGTTTAATTTTGAAGGTGTAAGCTGTACAGATCACGGATGATTTTGCTGGTGTGAGAAAACTGGGTACAAGAGCAAGTAATTGTGTCACTGAGCAGCATCATTCATGACATCCCTCATAACCATGAGAAGTGACAATTCTCCAGCTGCGAGGCTTGGCGAGCACATTGGGTATCAGCTCAAGATTTAGTGGCAGCTCTAACTGTATGCCCTTTTGGGTTGCCAGGTTCCTAGGAACTCCACAAGGCAACTTTTTTTCACCCTATACATGGAACACAAGATGTTTGGGAAGGTAAAATTCAGTTCCAGTGTTGTGCAAGGGGCAAAAAGAGCTCTGGGAGGAGTTGATGTCTTTTTTTCTGCTGCTATTTGCTCAGTGAATATGGGCTGCTTCGCATCCTACGTGTGTGAACTGTGTGGCCCTAGCACAGCACACCCACTCTGCCCTGCTGGGCGGCCTTTATATGGCCCCTGTGCATCCCTTGGGTATTGTAATTGCCATGGCTCAGCTGCAAATAGATTTGCTTGTACTTGGTTACAGAGGAAAGAGTTGGATTTTCACTGTTTAGAGCTAGACTTGATAAGCATGGGAGGGTTTTGTATACATTTTCATGCTTCTGTGTTGACAAATGAAGACCAGGGTTACTCAACAGGAAGTTTAATTTTCTGGTAGTTGTCAATGGCTCTGCCATCACTAAGACATGTGAAAATATATTTCATAATAGGTATATGTGTGATTCACAGTTCTTTTATTTTGGCTAACATTTCATGCCAGGGAAATACTGCAGAATATGGAAGTTATTGGTGGGGTTTTTTTGTTTGTTTGGGTTTTTTTTTTGGTTTTGGTTTTTTGGGGGGTTTTTTTGTTTAGGGTTTTGAGGTTGGCTTTTTTTTTTTTTTGGCTAGAACTGGTATTTAGTGTTAGCATGCCTGGATACCTCCCTGAGGATTAATTTATCAAACACTAAATAAAACATGTCTTCTGACTGTTTTCTTTTTCCTAATGTTTATTTTCCATGCCAGTAGAGAGGTTACATTTTTTAAATAGAAAGTGGAGGGAAAGCAAAAAAAAAAGACTTAATAGGAGAAGAAAGATGCTGAAGAAATGAAGGATGAGGAGCCAGTCTATTGTGCACCAATCTATCACTTTCTCTTGGGAGAATAAGGAAATGACTTGTCTATAAAATTCTCATTAGACTAAAATAAGCACAAGTTTCTTCTGGAATCTAATTAGGCAATGTCAAATTGAGTAATAAAGGGTTGTTTTTTAATGAACTCCTGAGGACACTGGCTGAGCTTTAGCACTACTAAACTGTCTCTTACAGTCAATTTCCCTATCTTCATGGTACTGTTATATGGTTGGGTATCTAGGGAAGCAGAAAAAAGGGTCATTTATCAGAGTTGTAGGATTTGGAAAGACAGATGGCTTCTTGATCATCAACTTGTCCACATGCCAATAGCAAAGTCTGCTATAATTTGCCTCTTTTGTTATTCCAGTCCAACTCTCTGCAAGGATGCTTGTTTTAGAATGAAATTGTTCTTTCAAATTAAATTGGCCAAGGGTTGGTTTATTGTAATTGAAACAAAGGTGCCAAGTATGGCATGCACAACATTGAAACAAAGTAGCTAAATAAGTATATTAGAAGTTATTTAACTATTTTAGTATCATTTTTTTTTTTAATGTCAGAAGGACTCAATTTTGTATTTAAGAGGTGACTAGAAGGTAATTAGCATTAGTTTCCACTGCATATGCAACAATTCACCAACTTCAAAGTATTTAGTGGTTTGGTTAGATTCAGATAAGCAACTTTAGGCTTGCATGTTTATCCAGGACTTATCTGAACTATTTGGGTTGAAGGAGGTAATGGCAACAAAACCTACAACTAACTGAAAGTTAATATTTTACATTAATAAAACACCAGCTATTTTTAAAGAAAGGAGCAGGAAAGACTGAAAAATTAGGACACACTCCTTGACTGATATGAATCACTTTAGCATTTTTAAAATTGATGTAGACCACTAATATTTAACTTCCTTCCAAATGTGGAATCCTAAAGGTTTTCCTTATGGGGTATGTGAGCCAGGATCAAATTTACTTATTAATGTCAAATCTTTCACATGCTCCTTAGAGCATTCTCAGGCTTTTGGGTTCCCTTCTTGAAAACTTCCTCTGTAGCCCTTTTAAAGTTTTCTTTTAAGTAGGTCTTCAGGCAGAAGTAAGTGGATAGCATTTAAGTGATAGTCCTAAGGTCTGATCTTTCTTGATTTATTATTTTCTCCTGCTCTTCCTTTCAGATGGTGGATTGAAAAAGTAAATTATTGTACTAATATTGCCAAAGGGCTTTTGAGAAGAAAAAAGAGCTTTAAAATGGCTTTTAGGAACTTCAAGTATCTTCTGTCATACTCTGTTGTGGAAATTGACATCAGGGTCTTTGCTGATGCCTTTGAACAAAAAATATTCAGTGACTTCTACTTTCCAGGCCAAATATGGTGGACCTTTAACCATGGATAAGCTAGAATGGCTTGACTGCGTTGGCACATAGAATGAGGCAGATTTCACTCAGATGAATTTAGGTGAGGCTCAGAAATTTCCATGCTATGAATAGGGGGACTAAGAAAGTCTGGCTGTGTGTTTGCAGGTGTAAGCTGAGAGATTTGTACATTGAAAAGAAGGTTCAGAAAAACTAGCTGGTATGTGGGCTTTGTTTCTTTTTCCTTTTGAAAAGTGAGTGGTGGGTGCAGCTCTGGGGCGTCCAAAGGGCAGAGTGTCAGGGCACACCTCTGGTCAGAGACAGGTTAAAGCATCACCCAGAGATTGTAAACCACTCCTTACTTACCCTTTTCAGTTCTGCCTGACATTCAGCCTTCCCCCATCTCTCCCCAAGCCTTCTTGTTTTACTGGCTAACCCTCCCCTTCCTTCATGCTGCTCCTTCCGCTGAGCATCTGCTGAAATCCAGCTCCCGCCACTGGTGCTGGACGGGTGCTGCTCTGTCTCCCTCATTCACCCTGCTGGCCCATGCCAAAGCTTGAGAGCAGTCTTCTGCTCCAATGCTTCTGCAGTCTTTTCCATTCTTAAATGGAACCCATTTTTAAATTTCCCTTTTGGTGCCTGCAGACTCTCCTTACCGTGGTTGCTTCTGGTGTGCCATCCCCTTGCTGCTTTCCAGAGGGACAATGGCTGGTGCTGCAGGGCAGAGGATTCTGTAGCATAGCCTGGATGTGCACTTCAAGCAAGAGCAGTGCTGGCTGCATGAGTGCACCACCTTCATGCTTTGTCGACCCGATTAATCCTTGAGCTGAAAATTTCAGTTTAATATGCACATCTGTACATGCAGATTAGCCCAGGGTCATTAGCTTTCTTATAGAGGAAACATTTTACATTAAAGAACATAATTGCTGAACAAATATGCAAGGTATTTTGCAGTTGCTGTTTTCCAACCTAGCCCTTGATTCTTGATTCTGGTAAAACACACACACAGGTATTTAATAACACAGCTCATTCCATGTTCAGTATCCTGCACACTTGTAAACTGTTCCTCGGATTGGGACCAGTATGACCTGGACTTCAGCAACTTGGGGATTTTAAATACGTTGAATAGGCTCTGCATTCATCAGGGTTTTCAGTGAGCAGTAAGTGAGACTGTGCTGCGAGATTAACTCGGTGTTTTTCAGAATGGAACTTCAAAATCCATCAGAGGAGTATAGGGCTTCACACGCCTCTCTTGACATGTTGTCCTGCATGTATGAGAGGTCAGAGAACTGTAATGCACTGAGAATCTGAACATTTCTTTATTACTCAAAATAATTTCTTAGGGCTTTTGCTACTTGAAAATATGAGATTCAGATAAATGATTTATACGTGTCAGTGTTTGACAAGGTGAAATTATCACAGCCAATTCTGAGACTACTGATAATCTCTTTTCAAAATATACCTGTTTCAGCTTAGGTAAGTGAAATAGCTACAACATCTACAAATTTCTCCCATGTTGCTCTGTATTTAGCCTAGAAAAAGAATTTCTGATTACTGCAAATCCTGAAGTACCAGTCTTCTGTTTTTTAAGAACTTAAATGGAGGCAGTTAACACATTTGCAAATGATCTTTATATATCATGATTCCTTTAAATTTTGTGTTGAATTCACAGTGATTTTATGGAGATTTTAAGTTCCTCTGCACTTCAGAGCTGTGACTCTTGAGCTTTCTTTTACAGTGGGCTTAAAGATTTACTGGTGTAGGGCTGATAAATTGCCTTTATTTTCAGAAGGACATGAACGTATCTCAAAGCAGGACAGTGCACCCTACACAGCAGAGAAAGACTTAGAGTAGTTGCTGAGGTAGGGTGTGGAAAGAGAACGCTGCCATGGGCATTGTTTGAGTGTAGTTTTGTGATTCTGGAGCTCTATGTACATGTCTGTGTTTCAAAGTCTTTCGCAAGACTCCTGTTGGTTTCATGGGCTCTTTGATCGGGCTAATTTTGAATAAAATATACTAGGAAAAAAACCTAAAAGCAATAAATGGAAAAATGGCATTTTTCCCACAGAAAATGGGGTATGTGTTATTTCCAAAATTTTTCCCAGAACCACTCTAGGTCTCCAAAGAATTATTATTTAGTTGAAACAATTTTGCATTAATAAACTAACTCTTTAAAGACAAATATTATATTTCTACTTTATAAGTATTTTCTGGTTTTGCTTCTCTGGTGAGTTATTTTATTATTTTCCTTGTGTTCTTTTTTGGTTTTCTTTTTTTTTCAAAATATCAGAAAATGGCAAAAGAGAAAACCAAGAAGGAAGGGAAACTAGTAGGAACATGTAATCAAAAATGTGAAAATTAATGTTTGTTTTGGTGTTTGCCTTTTTTCCGAATGGCTCCATGAAAATTCATTTTGCACCAAAAAAATGTGTATCAATCCAGGGCACGGGCAAACAAACCTGTTTTCTGTTAACAAAGTTGTCATATAGCACACAAAGACAAATAAAGCCAAACTCTGTGAGAGTCCAGAATGTCTCCCCATGGAGATTCACCATGCACAAAAGAAATTGATGGCTTTTAGTTTATGTTCTCCTGTCAGGAACATGTAAAGGCATAAAGGAGAGGTAGCTCTGCCAGTGTGAGCTCATCCATGCTGAGCTGTGCTTGCTGAAGAGCTCTCCTGAGGGCTTTGGTTAATGGATGAAGGTAGCATGGCCAAGCTAGAAGATGAATGCTTCCAGCTCTTCTTTTGCCCTCTTTCCTCCCTCTCCCCATTCCAGTGCTTGAGTAACTGAGTAGTTCCTGAATGGACTGCAGAATAAGCACTAACATCCATTTTGAAGTGAATTGTCACTGATTTTGGTTTGTCTTGACCAGTCAGAGTTAGTAAGGAGTTTGGCCAGTTGTGCATCAGCAGCAGGTGTCCAGGGAAGTGCTGCCAGTCCTCCCAGGACATGATCCTTCTTGTTCATCCCAGCTCTCAGCTCTACCTCTTCCGTTAACCCCGGGGAGAGGGTGGGTTGCTTTTAGGATGCTGCCCTGTGATCCTCATCAGCAGTCTCCCACAACATTGTGTTCAGCTGAACTGATGTGCTTCTCTCTAATGCTCTAGATTGCAGTTTTGGAGGAAATACGTACAACAGCTCCATGAAATGGCACCTCCCCAGCAATCCCTGTGTAACATACCAGTGCCAGGTAAGGATGTCATAAAAATCGTGCTAATTGATTTGTAAGCTTTTCCCAGGAAATCCTGAGCCTTCATGTATCCAATCCAAATAACCTGAAATATTTTATGCCCAAAGCACAATATGGACTTTGCATTTAAAGTAATTTAAATCCACTCGGATGCAGCCAGCTATAACCAAACATTCTGAAGTATAGGTTTTAAATGACTTGAGTACCCTGATACCCAAACTTTGCTGAAGGAGAGGTACACAGCCAAGCCATTTCCTGCTGTCTTGACCTTGAAGTAAGTCCTCTTTTCTTCAGCATTCTAAGCCTTTTGTGAGATACAAATTATTTTAGTCATTGGACACTTCTGTGTGTATGTGTCTGTGGGTTTTACCTTTCTTTAAGAAAAACCCACAACCAAATCGGCTCCTGCACTGTTAACACAGTGGTATTTTTGGTAGCATGGCTATCTGCAGCCATAACATTTTCAAAACTGTTGCTTGTCAGGCTCAAACCAAGTAATTATGTAGGTGATTTTAGCTTATGTCTGTGAAGAGGTTTGCCATTTTTGCTGACAATTTGATCTGGTTTTAATAGTAACACTCAGGCAGCTACTAAGAATGGCAGTTGGAAAGAGGAGATTAGTGAGTATGAAGAGCTTCTACTAAGAGGAGAAGAGAGTTTCAAGGGTTTTTTCTCTTTTTCTGTAATACTTCTGCTCTGTGGAACCAACTCATTTTTGAAAATAAGTACACTGAGAAGACTGAAGCTGGAGCAGTATTCTGCATCCTTGCACTTAATGAAAAGAAACTCACTACATGAATTTAGATACACTGCATGAAATGATCAATTCTTTATTGCTTGTTTCAGTGTCTAAATGTAAAACTGGGTGATCCTGTTTACCCTAGATCCACACATTTAAAAAACAATTTTGCCTTGCCTCAAACAGCTGTAAGCAGAGAGAAAAAGGTAGCAGCTTTTAGGCATAGACCCTCACACCCAGGTTTGTTCAGGAGGACTCTTGGCTTCTCGAATAAGTACAGGAAATGTTAATTTACTAATACTTATCAGGCAAAATATCAAAGATAAGTGTCTCCCCTCTACAGAACAAGATGCTTTTATCTGCTTTCTAAGTCTAGTTTCCTCCAATAGGAGAGGGAGGAGAATGCCTTGTGTCTGGCCTGTTTTCACCAGGGCTGCAAGGCAGATTACTGAGGTAAAGGATTCCTGATAAAGCAGGATTCCTTTTCCTAAGAGGATGCTTGGTTTTTCACCCGATGCATTTTAAGGCAAATCTCATGTCTGGAGTCAGGGAGACTCAAGTGGATCTTTTGACTGCGGATTAACCTGAATCTTGATACCAGGCAGCGGTACAGAAAGAAAAGAAGTTTTGAAACCCAGTGCTTTGCAGCATGTGCTGGGCTTTAATTCTACTGTCAGTAATTGTGAATCTTTGCATGTTAAAGCAACCACAATGCTAACAATGAATGTATCTGGTCTGCTTCTTTTTCAGGAAGGAGTGATAGTAGAGTCAGAAGTACAGTGTGTTGTTCATTGCAAAAACCCTTCCAAACTCAGGGGAATGTGTTGTCCTGTGTGTCCAGGTGAGACTTCATGGTTATGATGCCGTTCTACAGGCCCAACTGTATTTCTAATGATACCCATCATCACCTGGGAGGCTGCCTCTAACTTCTCTGTTATACTTGACAAGTTACAAAAATGTGGGCTGGTGACTCACAATGCACAAAGTCACACAAGATATGTTTAATATGTTTTAGTAGAGTACATGCAGACCAGGGGATGCACAGGCAATATCCTGTGCCAGTATCCATAGGTGTGTTTATGTCATTTTTCAGAGGGTCTGTAAGGTGGGTTTGCATGACTGATGACCATGTTTTTGTTAGGAGGGGAAGGATAAGAGTAATCGTAAAAAAGGAGAGTCACTTTTTGAAGGGGAGTGAGAATGGGTTGCCTTTGTGAAGCACAGTGGCAAATTACCATGGTTTTTTAGGTGAATTTGATTTTATCAGAGGTTTTGTAGGTAAGCACTGCTCCAGGTGTGATATAATGGATTTATTATATTTTGATTAGTTATAGTATCTATTAATATCTAATATAAACTCAGGGAGTAAGAATGAATGATTAAAAAGCAAACCGCCTAAAAAAATGTTTTAAAGACACTTCTCATGGGAGACTCAGCCTAGCCTTGACTTCATTTTTGCACATTTATCTGCTGTAGAAGGATGTTTTCTTTCCCCTGCAAAAAAAGATGTTTAGGGTTTCTCAAGGATTTGTTAAGGATTATGAAGTGATTTGTTTTCTTCTGAAGTGATCCTCTCTCTAAAACTACCTGAAAGAAGGTTGTAGCAAGGTGGGAATTGGTTTCTTCTCCCAGGCAACCAGTCACAGAACAAGAGAACAGTCTCCAGCTGTGCCAGGGAAGGTTCATCCTCCTCTGAGGACAACAGGAGGAATTTCAGCATGGAAAGGGTTGTTAAACCTTGTAATGGACTGCCCAGGGTGTTGAAGTCACTATCCCTGAAGTTGTTCAAGAAATGACTGGATGTGGCAGTTAGTGCCATGGTCTACTTGACTAGATGGTAATCAGTTGAAGGTTGAATGTGATATCTTGGAGGTCATTTCCAACTGAAACAATTCCATGATTCTGTATCAGAGAGGATGGTACAATTTACTTTTCATATTGCCGTACAGTGGGGCGTTTTAGAGAGAAAAGGCAGCATTCTATCTTGAGCTAAACTTACTCAAATGCTGTTTTCCAGGTTGTGTGTTTGAAGGGAGACTTTACAATGAAGGAGAAGAATTTAGGCCTGAAGGAAATAAATGTACCAAGTGCTCTTGTATTGTAAGTATTTGCCTTTTGGCATTGTATCTCCCTGTGTGAACTTCAAAAGGCACATTATTATTGCCATAACAAAGCAAAAAATATAAGGAATTCAACACTATTATGCATTCTTCTCTCAGAATTCAGGTCTTTGTTGAAGAATTTATGGCATTAATACATTGTATCGCTCACATTTTGAATTTATAATCTTTTCTGTGACCTTACACTGTACGCAGATGGAGCAGGTTATTTGAGAGAGGGCTGATCTGTTGAATTAGTGGTGCTTTTTTGTGATAGGATAGTGCAGGAGGAGACAGAAATCTTTTTTGGCCTTCATCTATTGATCAGCATTTATTAGTTGCTTCCTTAAGCCAAACTTTTCCAAGGATTCCTTTCAGCTGTATGCAACAAGGGCTTTTTCTCTGAATTACTGAGTGAAAGAATGAGGGTAGCCTCCTGAGGCTGTCCCAGGTGGATTTTTGGCTTGACGCTTGATGAAAAGGTCATATCCTGGATTTTATTCTTGACTAGCAACGCTATAGAGAGGAAGTAATAATTGCATCCTTTGGGTAACGAGTACAGGTTTCTTTTTCACTTCCATTAAGTTAAAAGATAATGCTATATGAGTTGGGACAGATAACTTTGGCTTCCTTGCTGTAATCTGTGAGATGAGTAAAATGCAAAGTTCAAATCACTGCTTTTGTTGCAGTTTGTGGGCTGGTTATCAGCAGAATATGTAAGGCTTTACATTTCAGTAGAATGCCAAGAAATTTGTCAGTACCAGACACAGCTCTCCTGCCTCATGAAAATAAAATAAAAAAGGAGGAGAGAAAGGTAGACTTCAAAAATGAATATATCTCTACACATATACACACATTGAATGAAACTGCTGCAGAGTACGTGAACTGTTCTGTGGGGAAAAACCCCCTGATAATCGGCAAAATTAATTTACACTCAGTCATCACTGCTCCTGTGAAGATCAGGGTGCTCAGGTAATTTTTTTTTTTAAAGTTTTAATCCTGTAATAATGAAAACATGCTGTCACATCTGTCACAGTGATATATGCCCTGGGCTCCTGCTCTGCTGAATGCCTTCAGTCCCAGGCTGAGAATTCCCTCTGTACTTGGTCCCCCTCTCACTTCAGCTTCAGCTGTAAAGCAGTAGCTTTACACTCCGGCTTTCCTTAGTTATGTTCCTCAGGGGAAGGCAGGTCCGAATGGTTGAGAAGTTTGTGGAAACATGCTTGAATCTTTTTGGGTTCTGCTTTGCTCTTTCTTAAGTACTGTACAGGTATTGCCTATTGCCCAGTTATTGGTGTGCCAACATCTCCTTGATAACTTTCCTTTGTTCTCTGAATATCAAAAGCTTCTGTGCCGAGAAGAGCATTGGAGGTGGGAGATATCTTGGGAGAGCGGTGTAAAGAAACAAAGGAATAAAGGGTCACACCTGAAGGTCTGACCTTGAGAGTTACCAGTCTCAGCTGTATTAGAGAAGGAAATGCATCAACTACTGAGAGTAAGAAGTTTAAAGCCACTTAACCATCCCTTCCAAGAAAGACAGCATGATTGTTTTGGATGTTAATGACATCTGTATGAAATGTCCAGCTCTCATTCTGAATCCTTCTGACAGCTAAAGAAGTGCCATCTATGTGTAAGCCACACCAGATCTCCCTTCCCTCTCTCTGCAGAACCTTTTTTATCCTCTTGCCAGTTTCCTCCAGAATCTGAGCCTATGCTAGTTCCTATGTGATTTAAATTCGAAGTAAATAAAGGGGGCATCCTCAGGGCTGTGATAACAGTTTGGTACCTGCTTTTCATCCATTCCCTTTTGAGAATGGGTCCTCAGTGAATCTCTTATCTAAGCAGCTGGCGGATGGATGTCTTATTTGAAGATGCCTATCTAGTCATGCAAAGTGATGGGAACAGGCTTGTGTGTGATGTGCTGTAATTTGTGCAGGCTTTAACAGATGGAGGGAAGCTCCTCACCCCAAATTAGATTTCTTCTGGGATTTCAGATTGTAGCTAGTGAGTCTTTTGTGGAAACATGACATAGGAGGTAGCACAAATTATTGCTAAGGTATTTTGGGGATGTGTGTATAAGGATTCCAGCTACTCTCACTTCAGGGTGAATTCTGCACTTTACTTGGGAGCAACCTATTCAAATGATGGATGATTCTGGACTCCACAGGCCATCACTGCCCCAGAGGTAGCTCAAACTTGGCACTGTGGACACCACTGAACAGGAAGAAAGTAAAGACGGATGGCTGTGGTTTGTTTTCCTGGAGAGAGATGAAGGGTTGATCAGCACTCGCTAAATGTATTAAAATGAGGAATTACTTAAAAAAAGGAATTTTATTGTTGCAAAATGATGCACCCAAAAGTCAGTACACATCTGCAAGTCTGGGCAGTGGGGATGCATCTTGGGAAAGCACTTTGGTAGTTCAGGTTTGTGGTATTTTCGGCTCAAAATGGTGCCTACTAGATACTATTGAGCTTCCAAAGAATATGAAATAGCTGTTAAGTTCTTGGGATTTTTTGTTTATTTGTTTTTACCACTGTTTATGCAAATGAGGACAAAACTGGGATTTTAGGAGCTAGGGGTCCCCATCTTGGTGGAGCAGGCTGGCCAGTTGCAGGGCTTCCTATGTATTCCATGGCCCTGAAGGGCAGAGAAAGCAATGGCTTGGCTGCACCTGGGCGATTCACTCGGTCCTTACCTGCCGGGTGCTTAACTCATCAGTATGGTTCCCGTTTAACACCACTTGTGCTCCTAGGTATTGTCTACTGGAAACCAGACCTAACTCACCAAACTCATTTCATGGAGGTCAGCGAAACAAGCTATTAACTAATAACTTTTGGGTTGTTACCGAGCCAGGCTGTGCTCGCGGCGGCGAGGCGGAGATGAAAGGCCCTGTATTCCATTACTGCTCTCCTAAGTGAGCTGCTCCTTGGGGTGACTAAGATTTCTTGCTGAAAATGAGAATGTATCACCTCTCACTCAATGCATATTGCCTGTCAGGAGTGAACGAGCTGGCTTTTAATGACTCAGTTTCTCTGGGGAGAGGCATTTGTGTAGGAAAGGTGGACGGGATAATAGGGATCTCCTCGCACCCCGGCTGAAACCCAGCTGTCTCGCAGTAATTCATCTGTCTGGCCTGTTCCTGCTTTTTGTGATAGGCCAGTGGCCTGTTCTAGAGAAATCTTGGCTATTTTCCCTACCATAAGCACCTACTTAAATGAAGGACTGGCTTCTTTAATCAAGTGTTATTTCTCAGATACTACTTTTATGAGGTCGAGAGTGTGTTTCTGCTTGCACAGTAAGAGCACTTGGCTTACATGTTTCCTTTCCTACAGCCTGCATTAAAATAGTCAGACTGTGATTATCGTAAATGTTTTCATTTTCTCCTTTGATGTAGCACGTTTGGGAAAAAAAAAATAGTGGAGGGGGAAGGAGAGAGAGCCAGGGAGGGAGGAGAGGAGGTTTGGCAGGAAAGTGACCTCGCGTGAGAGCGGTAACCATGGAGAAGCTTATCTTTAGGTGGTAGTATCCAAACTCATAACCAGCCCCTTTTGACTCCTTTAAGCGCTGTTACCCAGACTGTGGGCGCTGCGCGTTCCGGCATGCGAGGCATGCGGCTGTGCGAGGCACCGCCACACTGGGAGCGCGCAGCCCCACGGAGACGCCGCAGCCCAGGGCCAGCCGTGCTCCACACCCCTGCGGGGAGAAGGGAAGCGGACCTGCTTGGGAAATGGAGGCTGCGTTATGGCATTGCTGGGTTGGTTGAGAGCTGGGAGTGGGAAAGGTTGTGCTGCCTGTCTGTCCTGCAGAGAGGCACGTCCTGGGGATGACAATCAGCAGGGTGGTTACGTGTTTTTGGTCCCAAGACAGCATCGTTTCACAAAAGCAATGCTGTCCTCTTAGCTGTTCTTCCAAAATGATTTGGAATAAGTAAAGCCCAAATAGCTGGAAGCAGAGCACAGGGATTTGAGCCTCTGGTCAATCTCCTTTGCATCATCAGGGGCTTTTAAACCACTGCTCAGAGGGGTTCAAGATGTGCCCAGCCACTGGTCTGGAGGTGCACTTGTGGGTGTGTGTGTGCAGGAAATGTCTTGTCACTTACATTCTTGAGTGCTAGGATGCAAATACTGAATAATAAAAGTTTTGCACAAAGGAAAGGAAATCACGACAGCAAAATCTGTCTCTAAATCAATGAGTAACAGGCGTTTCAACTGTGATAAGTAATGAGAAACTACATATGTAAGTGTTTTGGATGCTGAGGGTGGAATTAATCTTGTCTAGCTCCCGTTATTCAGAAGTAATGTGTCTGATCTGAACTACTTATCTGGGCTCCTCTTCAGTTAATGGAGAGAGAGAGAGAGAGGTGGGATGGATTACTCTCTGCAGATGCTTATCTTCCTCCACTAACTAGAGCGGGAGCCTACCCAGCTCCTGGCCTTAGAGATGGCTGAAGATAGCCAAGACCGATCCTGCCCCTGCAGTCAGCTGGGTGATTAAGCACCCTGATAGTGCTTTAAAGGCTTGGCTTTAACCGGTATTGGGAGCTGCTGGAATACATTCCCACCACAAAAGACAGTGGGGGAGGTACGCCAGTCTACTGGGAAACTCAGGGGAACATGCAATTAAATGTATCCTCAGTGAAGGCTGAGGATAATTCAAATTCAAATTTCCATCCTTAGTGCAGTGCCAAATGCTGATCTTCCCAAATTTCCATGTACTTCAGCTGCTTTGATTCAGCTCCAAACTGCAGCAGACACTGTCTGCCCTTACTCTGGGGCTAAGAAACAGAGACAAGGAGTTGTAGTGAGGGGCAGAAAAGCAAAGAGTTGGTGCTTTGGTAGGAGCAGTGTTCACATCCTCAAAGTTAGTGACATTAGTAAAGTATTTGGGTTATGGATGGGTGCAAATGGAGACCAGGAAGAGCTCAGAAATGGGATGTGGAGGGTTGGTCACCGTGTCTCTCTGGGAACACCCCATAATTTTGTCTGCAGATTTTTTGCAAGGCTAGATAGTTTGGCTTTCCCAGTAGCCTAATAAAAAAACAGTCTTCCAGGTAGGTGAAGTGTGGTTGTGGAGATAGGTGTGGAAGAGCAAGAACTTGGTATGTGCTGAACTTCAGCAAGAAAAATAATGCAGCATGGAGACATAGGCATTCTCCTGTTACTTGTTTTTTCTTTATCTGATTTTCTTCAGGCTTCAAAAAGTATACCTACATTCATGGGGATTGTACACTACCTGGGCCATGTCTAAAATATTAAATTCCTTTAATTTTGGAAATATCAGAGTTATTAAAAAATAATTTGGATATCTAAAAAGAAAAGGTTAAAAACAGTGTGAGTTTTTTTCTCTTATCAACATGCATAGCCATTTTCAATCTTCTTTTGATTTCTCTCAAAAAATATGTCTGAGGAAAAGTTAAAAATTATTTTAATAAAAGTCAAGAAGCAAAGTTAAAAATAAAAACTGTTCACAATTTTTCTGAAATACAAGTAAACTGTGGCATAGCAGTGCAAGTGGGCATAATTCAGTGGAGTTATTCAGTGTAAATAATTTTTATTCATAAGCACTTCAAATTTTAAACTTTGGGAAGCATTTTTCTGTGTCAAGGTCTCATTTCCTCCCTCTGTGGATATTTGACTTTCATCCTACCTGCAGAGTTTCCTAGCTTACCTAGTCAGAGTGTGTTCCCAGCTCAGCCTGCAGAAACCCTTCATCATACTTTTAATATTGGTGAGGATCAAATGAGTGTTTCTGTGCAGCGAGAGACTGTGCCCTGTTTGGGTGCATTTCCAGGGGAATGGAGGTACTGAGCAGCTCCCTGAAGGTCTAGATTACTCTTTAAGGATCATGGGCTCAGAATACACAGCCTTTCTCATATCCCTTCCTTCCCTGGGGCCTTTTTCCTTGCCCCTCCTACTCTTCACGCTTCAGCTCAAACTTTCCTTCCATGCTTCACCATGGTCCCTGTTCCTCTGGCTGTGCAGTCAGAGGGGTCTGCCTTCAGCTGTTCTTCCTGGTCAATTGTTTCATATAGGTAGCACTATCCAGTTATTATTTCTGAGATGGCATGTATGGGCAGCAGTAAAAGATGAGTGCCTGTTGTGCTTTGTATCCTAAGGACATGCATTTCTGTCCCTGAAAGAAAAAAAATGTGGAAAAAGAATGTGAAGAAAGATGAAAGCATGATTTGGCAGACTTCTGTGGGGAATTTTTCCTGTTGGAAAAGGAGGGTGGAAATGCTGAGGAATTGGAGGAAGGTGCTCTGACTTTATAAGGCTCTTGTTTAGACAGACTGTCTTTCCAGTTTTATGATCAAAGATGGTATTGTGATAATGAATGAATTAAATTATACTAGAAGCCATGAAAGACTTAAAGCTTCTTGGGTACCCGAATGGCCCAAATGAATGCTGATTAACAACGCTCCCGAACTGGGCATTGCAGTACAGAGGAAAAGTGTCCAGGACTTCTTGTCATTTAAAAGAAATGAATACACAAAGCAGGGTGGATTTTGCATTCCTAAAGCACATAAAGAAAACAATAATGCAGGCTGACCACTTTTAAATGGTGATAATAAGGGCTTATACCACGAGAGCAGGTTGCTGTTGTTCCTGAGAGAAAAGGAACAGAGCTTATGCTGTCAGGTGTCTGTCCCGTCTTGTGAAACTTTTCCTAATTAACAAGCTGAGATTTATTATTCTTAATGACAAAGAAGAATTAAGTACACAGAGCTTTAGCAATAAAAGGAGAGCTGTTAACAGGCAGCTTCTGATGAGGGGACTGTTTTATATTGGCATTGGGGTGCAATGAGGACTGCAAACATCTCTGCTATAACTCACTCCTTACGAAGGCAAGGATCTATCTTAGAATGAAAACAAAGCAGTAAGGTGGCAGAAAACAAAGAACCTGGTTAAAGTAAGCAAACAAACAAGCAAAAAAAGAACCTGCTGTCCATCAGGGGATGAAAGGGTTGCACGTGGTTCCAGAAGTGCCTAGTGGAGACAAAGGTTTTATGAGAGAAGCTGTAGCACTTCTTGTAAGTGGCTTCAAATGGGAATGTGTGTGGCATCTCATGGGAACGCTTGTGTGAAGAATTGATTTGGATCTAAAAGATTCCCACAAATTGTGGTAGGAAGCAGTAAAAGCAATAGCTTGTCAATTAACAGGGCCTTTGTTTGCCAAACATTTTAGGGAGAGTCCAAGACCCTTTTGGCTGGTGGTACAATGAAGGAAAGGCTGAAAAGAGTAGGATTGCTTGGCTTTCACGTTTGCCATCCTTTTGGTTTAAATAAACTTGGATGTTGCAGGTTTGGGGCTTGTTATCAGATAACAATACTTAATGATTTTAAACTTGCACACAGCCCCCTGTGTCCTTAGACAAGCTGGTTTAGGATACACAATCCTGGTAAATGAATTTACACAAGAGCTTAATTAACTGCATAACACCTACTTGTTTTCCTCTCTCCAATCTTCAAAAGCAAAAAATAAAATAAAAATAAAATATTGAAGACAATACATTGTTACATGTGGGCTTCTAGGTTTTATCATAGAATCATAGAATGTTAAGGGGTTGGAATAGACCTTAAAGGTCATCTACTCCCACCTCCCCTCCCACTAGACCAGGTTGCTCAAGGCCATATGCAACCTGGTTTTGAATGAAAACGAATATTAGCTCAGCTGGCTGGAGCATGGTGCTAATAACATCAAGGTTGTGGGTTTGATCCCTGTATGGGCCATTCACTTAAGAGCTAGACTCAATGATCCTTGTGTGTCCCTTCCAACTCAAAATATTCTGTGATTTTCTACTCCTCTTTCTTAAGTCTGACCTCGTATCACTTTGGGTATTGAATTATTTTAGTTAATCATGTTATTGTTGTTGACATTGTTCATATTTAATGTATTTTGTAGAAGACGTAAAGTGAAATTTGGGATCAGTATGTTTGAACTGCTGTTGAGCTCTAATGTGGTTGCTCAAATTCCATTTGACTCTGCCTAAATTCTCCTTGCTCTTTCTACTGCATCTTACAGCATTGTTTTTGTTTTCTGTCCTTGAAGCATTTTGTGTTGATAAGGGAGTAAGTTTCCAGCTCTGATAAACTAGTCTCCAGCTGGGATATGTGATGAATTAACATTTCTTAAAACAAACCAGTCATATTGAAAGCATAGCTAAAGCTCCTTGGATTCCACCAACGTTTTAAATGTTAGCAAAAATACTTAATGCTTTTGCCTTATTTAATGATTGGAGACAAACACATTGGATAGTCAATGGGAGGAAAATTTTACCCAGCAAATTATTTTCAGGATTGTGATAGGCTGTAACTTTTTTATACAGTTCATCCAGTTAGGCTGAGAGCAGAATAGGCAGAATAATTTATTGACTGTCAAAATAGACATGGGAAACAGAAAAGGGGAAAAAAAAAGAGCGCTTTGAGACATGACAGTGATTTACTTACTCTGGTTTAACCTGTCAGAAATAGAATATGAGTAGGTGCAAAACTATCATAACATCCTTGGCACTGTGCTGTGGGTACATCAACGTGAAGCAAAGTTGCAGAAATCCTTGCAGGCAGCAAACGCTTAGGGTCAGGAGTGGGACGTAAACACCCAGCTTCCGGTGTGGGTGCCTGAATATGAAAGGTGACTCCTTAAAAATGCTTTCTAACTAGTGATAGAAATTGCCTGAATGTCTTAGCTTTCTTCCAGGAAGTTCTGCTCCCACGGTACCTAAACTTCTGTCCCAAACATGACTAGAACACCATTAAACTTAACAGCTCCAAGGTTCATTGAAAACCCAAGAAGTTTTCTGCTCTCTGCCAGAAGCTTTGTAACGAAGCATCAAAATTTTCTACAGAAAGCAGATGTGTGTGTGTGCATGTGCTGCTTTTTTTTTTTTTTCCCCCTAACTGGAGTTACTGGCATTACTTGTTATTTTGTGCTAAAATCATTGGCATGGAAATTTCCTTATTGCCCCTACTTGGGTGTCAGAGTTGATGCAATTGGAAGGCCAGATTTCCAGCACTCAGAGCTCATGTTGGAGGCATTGGAGCCCAGAAGCACAACCCAGAGTAGCTTACGTGCTTTGTATAGCTTCTTTCCCCTTTCTTCTTTTCCTTCTCCAGAACACAGCACCAGGAATTTTCTGAGAGTAGGACAGAAGCTAATGTGCCTTTGCCAATAGAATCCTTTTTCACAGGAAAAAACAAGAGTTGAGATCCAGTCTCAACTCTGAGAGCATAACAATGAGGAGAGTCTTGTTCCTTTTACTACCACCTGCCTTGCACCCAGATATTCAATATACTCAACAGAAATTTGAAAATGAGTTAATGCATGTGAAAATAATTAACTGCAAGAAGTGTAAGGATTTTCTGCTTTTCAGTGGTCAGTCTGTTCTCTGCCCTCTCTCCTAGGGGCAGCATAACTTTCCTTCTCCTGGATGCAGCTGAATAGCAATTCTTCCTAGCAGTCTCAGTCGCTGATGTGCTATTTATTCTTTCAGCAGCCGGCTGAACTGCCCTGCTCCCTGTCTTTTGAGGTCAGTTTTTTTAATTCCCGAAGGTTCCTGCAATTACTATTCCCAGCACATCTAGGTTTTTTAGTGCTGCACTTAAGCAAGTATGGGTATGTCTGGGATGATGCAGGAAGGGAAAATCCTATGTTTATTATATCTTCTGCTCTCCGCTGCTTTTTGTACTTGACAGGCACATGTAAAATCTCTTATCAGTAGTACTTGCACAGCATCTACTACTGTGACTTTGTCTTTTTGACTGTGAGCCTGATTCTAACTTAGTGAGCATTTTATAAAGTAGCTAAGTGGGAATAGGGCCCATAAAAGTTGACACCTGGTGGAAACCAAGCCAGGGAGGCATTTTCTTTCCCTGTGGTGGTGTTACATTCCTTGTGGTCTGCAGTAATAGCTCTGCCTCCTGAAGTATGGGCTGTGGGGTTTTACTCCATGTTCAAATTGCCATCGCTTGAAGCTTTAGCATTTGTGGTATTTGGAGGACAGATTTTGGCTTCCTGAGTATTCAGCGCAGCAGAGGTAACAGCAAGTGATTATATAAAATGAGGAATAAGTTACAGGCTAGTTTGAGGACTGAGGGAGATGGAGGGAGAAAAAACACGCTTGTACATCAACAGAAATACCATCAACCCATGTAACACATTTTCAGCCATTCTCCTGAGAACAGAATTTTGCAGTGTTAGATCTCTGAGTCAGATAAGAGGCTAATCTGGATACTATTAATATACCTAATCACCAAAGGTACTTTTTGCAGTTTTCATAATGAGTACCTATTTGTATTTCTGAATATCTTATCCGTCTGCCTCTCATTGCTGAGAGTCCCTGGGAAATCCTTTATGTCAGACTTCCTTCAAACTTCTGGAAAGGTGGCAAAGTTCCCAAAGCAGGCTTGGATGTGCCATGCTTGTTCCCTGATACTGCTCTTCAGACTTCAGTGTGCAGCCTGGTACACTCTGATTATAATAAATTTTTGATCCTTGTATGATTTTTCTGGTAGGGCAGTGGGTTCCAACCAGAGAGGATGTCCCCTTCTCAGTATGTAACAAGGTTTAGCAGAAGGGAGCCAAGTTGTGCTTAAGGGATTCATTTTTTCGTTCTTGATACGGTGGTTGCAAAATAATGTGTGAAGCACACAGTGCTCTAAGGGAGCAAGCAGGGCTCAAATTGGCTGGCACCCTGGAGCTGCTACAGAAAGCAAAGGTGCTAGCTTGCCTATGAAAACCCAGGGGTGTCCAGACAGTACAGAGATTAAAATCTGTAATTTCCAGCTCCCCACAAAATCCTTCATCTCTCCTTCATTTTGAACTCTATCTTTTTCTAAATACTTATGTTTATTAAGGTGGGGAAGCATGCATAAATGTATCCTGGAAGTGGGCAGATGAAAGCAAAGGCAAAAAAAGCAGTTAATAATTTCTGATGTACAGGATTTATAAGGGCATTTGTGCTCTTGCAAACAAAGTACACCAGTCATGATGGGAGTAGGAGCTTTACGTCAGTATCATAAAAATAATTCTAAAATCTCATTTGAAGTCCATATCAACTTTGATCAGATAGAAGACTTTCTCCTAGGGATGACACTTGCCCACAGAAGGAAAACTAAAATAAAACGCAGCATACCACACATGCCTTATCAGAGTAGCCTGAAATATTCATATCTGGAATGCCAACAAGCATATTTGTGGTTCAACTACAGAATAAATAACAATTTTATATTATTAATTAAAAATTATTTAAGCACACAATCTCTGGGTAGTGTATAATATGAAGTGTATTAAACTCTGCTTCCCCATTTCCCCTGGTACTGAACAGTAATTTGGATAAAATTTAGTCTTATAATAGCTTTCAAAATTACTGGCTTAATAAATCAGAACCAGTACGTTGAAAATGTGTAGGAGTTTGACAATTTGTCTTCAACAGCTGTAATACCAGAATGAGGATGTGTCAGCCCTATGAAATATTATCAAGATGTTTCTTCGCAGTCTGTTGACAGAAATGAAGTTGCTGGAGTTTTTTTAGCATTCAGGGTTTCAGCATTTCAGTGCAGAAAGGAAAGCAATGAAAAGAAACAGGATGGAAATTTTCAAACATGATAACTTATGATTGTGTTCTTAGTTTTGACTTTTGGCTCCAAAATCTACATGTCTTCAAATAAGACAGTGCTGAATTCCACCACCTCATTCTCAAGTGAGAAAGTCTCAACAGCACTGGCTTTGAAATGCTGCCTCTTAGAGAAGAAGTTTCTTCTAGTCCTTTTAAACCAAATTTCATTTAGACTTGATGTCTCCTCCTTTTATCTGAATTAAACAAAGCTGAACTTAAAAAGTTACAAATATTTAAAAGAATGTGGTTTTCCATGATAAAACTGAGATAACTTTGCTCATAAAAACGGAAGCTGGGATCTGGGTTGGGTGGGATAAAAATGAGGAACTAATTTTGTCCACCACATAATTTTATCACCTATTGCTAGTGTGCTGTCAAAACAGCAGACTGCTGTCTTTGGGGATGACTATGTGCTATCTCTAAATTTTGAAAAACAAACTGGTTTTTGTATAATCCCACACGTCCCACGATTTCCTGGTTTAATTAGGCTCATTTCAGTGGTATTAACTCAGAGACAGATTGAGTCCTGCATTTGTAACTTACTGTTTTGATACTCAAGAGCAAATACTGGCAAGCTTTATTTTAACATCTTGCATAAAGGCTTGGAGGCCAAATGGAAAATTTTGTCTAAATGGATTGTTTTGCCATATTGAGAATAAGGGATATGAATCGGGGGGAGGGGAGTGGTGGTAGTGGGGGGGCATGGCTTTTTCCTTTTATTCTTTCTTTCATTCTTTCTTTTTCTTTTCTTTTGCTCATTCTTTTGTTCTCTCGTTCTTCCTTGGAACACCGCCAGTGGCATGGCAAAAGCGGAGTGTGCGTGGGTGCCTCTGTCTGCACACGTGTGTGTATCTGTCTTGCACGCGTGCTGCTGCTGCTGCATGCCCACGCGTGAGCCTGTTTGTGCGAGGGCACACACTTGTGCACACGACCCCCTGGCCGCGTGTCCCCAGAGGTCCCCACGTCCCTGGATCCCCGTGTCCCTGGATCCCCGT
>VXBT01012859.1:335686-642711 GCA_013400235.1 Oriolus oriolus
GCGCGTCCCCGCCCCGCCACCAGGCGGCGCTGCCGGGCGCGACCCCGCCGGGCGCGCGGGGTCTCGGCGCTGTTGCGCAGCGCCACCTGGCGGCCGCGGGGGGAAGGCGGCCTGTGGTGGGGGACGGAGCCCCGCTCCGCAGTCACGGCCCATTTCCAAGGGGCCACCTCAAAAAACATGGAAACCTGTTTGTGATGGCAGATTTTGTGAAAAAGACCACGATCCATAAAGCGAGAGGGCGGTCAGAGAGGTGAAGCCTCTTAGGTGAAGAGTGACCTGTTAAGATGGGTGACGTCGATCCTGCCGGGACTCGGCAGGTCACCTCAGCCACGCCTTGGTGGCTCAGCCAGAGCCAGGGTACACATGGCATCAAGGTGCACCCGAGACCCATTACCAAACAGCCAGTAGACAGGAGGCAGGGGAAACAGACGCCAAATTATCCCCCTGGGCCTGGTGGAGCCGCTTGGGGGGGTCCTGCGACGTCCGTGTGGGGAGTGGAGAGGTTGAGCCTGGCCTGCCACCCAGGATGGCCGAGGGGCGCTTGCGTTTCCCAGCAGCACAGGGAGCTGCAGAACGGGATATTTAATGCAGTGTGATAAAGAAGAAGTAGTTACCCCTTGTGATGTTAGCTTACCAGTAGAAAGGTGCTGTGAAATGCTACAACAGCCTGATGTGCTGTGCTTGAGTTCAGCAGCTCCTAAGCAGAAAAATGGCCAGCTATGACTAACTGGGCAATTCATAACAGATGTTTAATAGGAGCCATATTCAGAGATTCCAGCAGCTCTGTTTCTGCATGCAGTGAAACCCTAATTTAAATACAATTCCCTAGAACCTGAAAGTACTTGACCCTTTTTTTCTGTATGAGCTGACTTCCTAGCTGGTGGTGTTCCTGTGTGTGTATTTGTGCTAGTGAGGCCTTTTACGAGTGCTCCTGTTCTCTGCTTTCACCTCTTCCCATCATCATTTCTCTAGTAATGAAACTCAGGTCAGCAGGGTGAAATTGTTGGATTTGATTTCTGGTGACAGTGCAATTTTTGAAAGAAACTTTTGCATATACAGATTGATTAAAAACTGGCAGTAGTGGAATGGTAATAGTGGAATAACAGGCATTAACTTATGGCTTTTGGTTTTCAGCCTAATTAAAATTATAGGAGAACACAAAGGACTGAAACCGGAACAGTTGTACTCTGCTGAGGAGTTAAAAAAGGCAGTATTGAGTTTGAGTCTGGTGAGCTGTAAGTGCTAAGTTAGAATTGTTATTTATTATCAGAATGAAGATAAATGAATCGCCAGTCATTAGCTCACAATGTGTAAAGAGCTCTGAAATGCCTTTCCACACATACAGACTCCCAAGGGGCAGCTGCAGCCGCTCTGCCTCCTTGCAGCAGTTAACAGGATGCAACAGCTTTGCTGCAGGGTTATCAATGCTTGACATATCTTCTCTTGGGCTAATTTGATGTGTAAAGTGTGCCCATGCAGGGAAGCAAGCCAGCAACAGCATGGGATGAGTGGGTTACTGGGCAGAGGGCTTGCCTTAGGAGGTGGTGGCTGGTCAGTGGTTGGGTTAGATGGTCAGCTGGTCAGCGTTCACATCGCCACTGAAGTTGCCATGTAGGGGACAAATTTAAACTACAACCTTTAACTCGATAATACTTCTATTTTTGCAAGGCTGGGAAGAATGTAAGGGACTGGAGGCATTTGTAACCACCTGGAAAAGAGAATATGGTTTCTTGGTGATGGGCCTTCCTCTTAGACCTCAGGGTCAGCAGTGCTGGGAGGCACTTACTCCTCTTGTTCTTTCAGGCCAGTTAGCAGGAAGATCCACCCCATCAAGAAAGTAACTGGGAGTGCCTGTGCAGAGTACTGTTATAATTTAGAAAGAGAGGTAATCTATGCCCTAGTAATTCCCACGGACATTTTATTTCCCTTGTCTCTGAAGTGAAGGGCCTAGGGATGGTGTAGTAGACATGCAGAATAAAATGTAGACTTTTTTCCTTTTTCACTTTCCTTTATGTCCTTTTCACTCTAGCAGAGAATGCCTTGCTAATCCTGGGAAAAAGCACCTATGTGAATTTCTCTAGGGGTAACTCTGCTGTGTGCTTGACTTTTCATAGGGAGACAAGAAGGTTGTTTACTTTGAGTCATCAACAATTCACTCACAATTGACTATTTAAAAAGAAATGTCTTGGCTACTTAACCAGTGTCTTTGTGTTCACTGGGACTCTTATGGACACCTTTCCATTGTGCCTGCTGCTGCAATAACCTGTTTAGGTGCTTTGTGTATCTGAATCCTCTGTTTGTTTGTTCAGACATAAGGATTTACGGATTGAGGCAGAAAAATGGTTCATCTGGGCATGTATCTCATCTCCAGCAGTTCCTATAAGGAGGTGTTAATTTAATAATCCTCCTAATACAATATATAAAGTTTTATCATTGTTTTTTAGTTGACTGTAAGAGATGCTGAGGCCAGGAATGCGGTAATTAAAAAGCCTAGTAAAACTATCAGTTACAAAACCTTGGGTAGGCCAGGTTGACTTCATCCCTACAGCATTACATAGAGCCCCGTCATGCAGTAAGCAGAAGTCAGAGGGTCAAGGGTATTTTAGGGCTGGATGTAGTTAGAACAAATGCCATGGGTTTGGCTCTAGGCCTTCCCACTCCCCTGAGAGAGCACAGTGGAAGGTAGAGAGAGGGAGGCCAGTGCTGTCTCAGGCAGCAGAAGCTACTGGCTGTCTTGATGCAGAGGGAGACTGGCTTGATTTAGGAGAAGCAGAAGAGGTGCCTGAAATCTTGGGGCAGATGAAGGAGGTAATTTGTTATTTACTAAATGTTTAATAATGCATTTGGGTTATTTTTTTTGCTCCACTACTGCTATAGCCTGTGCTTTCAGTAGACACATTCTCTTAACCCTTGTTTTCTCTTGCTGGTAAGGTTTGTTCTGACTGATGGGGCACATATTTACTGTACAGTGATGTCCCTTTAACTGGGATATTAGGATGCTCTTATTAGTTACCAGCTTTCCAAAGAGCTACTGCAGTGTAGCCAGAGCATGGTGGCAAGCACCTTCCTGGATCACCTAGGGAGATGACATTCCAAGAACAAGGAGAAGAAGAAGTGTCTTCCAGAGACTAGCAATAACTGAGAAAACTTTGGCATATGGCATGCTTTGAAAAGCACTTATGCTTTTAAAGAGAGAATGTGACATACAGATGTTGGACTAGCATTAAATAGCTACAAATGAAAACTGGACAAACATGACAAGTTCTGGGAGCTTGCATCCTGTGAGCAGACCGTTGCCTGGTGTTGAAGGAGCAGGATTAAAAGTTATGTATGAATTTTGAGTTTAACTGTGGGTGATGGAACACATTATTTGTAGCTTTTACAAACTGGATAAATGATTTTGTGATGACTCTAATGATAAAAAATTTTGGGAAGTAAGGGAAGGTCCTTATGACTTGACTATAGCTATATCCCTGGACTGGTAACACTTCTGGAGAAAATGGGCATTTGGCCAGCCAAGCTTAACAATGAGCTCACCTTCCACTGGGACTGCCTGTCCTGTTTTCTTGAAAAGCATCTGTATGCAGGACTTATTCACAGTGCCCTTTCCTTGGTTGTGGCTTGTCCTGTTGGAGACAAAAAAGGAAGCTTGATCTGGCTTCACACCTTATCCTTTCTCTCCACATGAAGGCAGGCAAAGAGCCAGCAGGAGAGCAGCAAAATACATTTCAAGCTGGAACACTTAATCTCTATGCATTTTCCCAGGAAGCATGGCTTTTCCCTTTTCTTGCACAGTATTTTCATGATCCTGAACGTTGTCCATTAATCTGATATCCTTGAGAACTGTCAAAAATGGAACACTCATGTGGGTTGCAGGATTTATTTACGTTCACCTGAAACATGGAAAATTCTCAAAACACAGGAAATGTTTTAGAAGAACAAATCGTTATACTGAGGAATTTGGTAAAAGAATGGTTACTTTTTTCCCTGCTGCTCCTCTTGCAATTCAGACCATTAGGAACAATTGCAGAGGTGTATTTAGTCAAGCATGGAAAAAACAGAGCACAAATGTGTTCATCTTCCTCTGTTGGTAGAAAGCACATAATTTCTGCGTAATTTGCAATGGTGGAAAGGGAATTGAGAGATGCCCTGAGCTGGAAGGGAGGCAGGAGGTGAACAGGCAGAAGTGCATTTACTTGGGAGGCTGAATGGGATTTGATAGAAGTCATAGTGAAGCAGCCAGAGAGAGAAGTGGCTTCTTATGTTCTCAGGCAGGAATTCCCTCCCTGTCGCGCTCTGGGGGCAGCCCAGCGGGCGGCCGAAGCTGCGACCTTCCAGAGAGAGCGTCCCGCAGGGGAACTGCCCGTCCAGGGGGTCTATGCAGCTTCTCCGAGCAGAGGGTGGCCTCAAAGGTGTAGCAACTCCGGCTACAAGTGATTTCAGCTCGTAGTGATTTCAGCTCAGTGATTTCAGCTCGTATGAGGCCACCCAGGCAGGCCCGGGGACGGAAAGAGACGAGGGAGCCTGGCGTGGTGAATTCCACAGGTAAGCTTTATTCAGCCACCCCTGTGAAGGGAACCAGCGGCCAGGCTCTCCTAAGGTCAGGGGTACAGCCAGGGTGTTTATATAGGGAAAGCCAGGGGTGGGGTGGACACCAGTTAGCCAACAGGGTACAGACAATCTCCATAAGGAGAAGCAAAGGCATGCTGGGCCTGCTTTCTGGTCACCGTAACCTAAAAGGTTCTTATCTCTTGGTAGGCTCAGGTCTCAGACACCTTTTCTCCACGGGAGGGCAGACGGCTCTGGTGCCAGAGCCTGACAGACCTCCACACCTCCCCAGACACAGTTGTTTGAAAACTTTGTTGACTAATGAGAGCAAGAGAGTCTCTCGCTGATGTCATGAGAATAGGAGAGCCTAAAGACATCACCAGTAGGAATGTGTGAGTTGGAGTAAAAGAAGAATTGATTGCACCTTGGAGTGAAATAAACTGCTATAAGAGACAGGCAGTGTTAGTGGTGATTTCATGCTGGGTGAAGCCAGCAGTGCCTGAGAGGCATGAGAATAGGATATTTCCAGGCCAGAAAGATTTGCGATAAGTGCTGGGTGGTGTTTCCCTCCCACCTGAGACTGGTCTTTTGGTAGCAGTGCTGTAACACGGTTTACATTCTCAGGTGGGATTTACATGACACTCAAGATATGCTCTAGGGATTTGAATTTCCAAATTATGGAATTCTCTGTGTCTTAACAAACATCCTTCGGTTGTCATAGTGCTTCCCGCTGCATGATGCAGGGTGTACATGACACGGTTAGCTGGGCCTAAGAGGCTTCCAGATCTTCCACAGTGCTTCAGAGTGGGCCCCAGACAGTTTGTAAACAATGGCTTTGGCTGTGTATGGGACAACTGCTTGACAACTTACTTAATTACTGGGTGGAAGACAACTTTAAGCTTTAAGAACCAAACCAGGCGTTATGTTCTTTAGGAAAAAAGTAGTTTGAGGAAATCACATTGTTATTATCCAACATATGTGCAGTACTGGTCATGCTAAAAAGTTATACAGAATATCCTCCTTGGTGCTGTTTTCTCTCATTTTTTTTTCTGGCTCATTTAATCAAAACTTGCAATAAAAAAAGCTAGTTTGCTTGATGCTGCAGTATACTCAAGTTAGCTGTTGATATCCAGGGGAATCTAGCCATGGTAACACAAACCATTGCATGGGCTAATTTGCACTGTGGACAAACTTAACTATGGCCAAGGTAGTTAGTGAGGGAGCAGATACTTGTATAGTATGCAGATAAGCCTGTGGGGGAGAGCATTTTTCTTTGTGAAAGGGGACCTGGGCAACAGACAGATGTTCACTTTGCCGGCAGCTGTGCTGGTTAACGTGTTACCATCCCCAGACGCTCGATATTCCCATCTTGTGTATGTTCCTGTCTCCTGAGCTCTGCCAGTGGAAGGGAGCCAGAAAGCACTTGCTAAATGGGCTCCAGGCAAAATCAGCTGCATAAGCTCAAGCAGCTGGTGTAGGTGGCTTGCGATAACCTGACCACCTTTTTCTGCAGCTCATAGACTTGGCAAAACTCTTGAGTATGGGATAGCCTCCAGCTGGCAGCATTAAGATCTGGAAGGCAACCATCAGCTGGTGGTCTTTAGAATCACAACTACAACCCTTATTCTTGCCTATCCCTTCTCTTGTGTTGGTCAGGAATGAGGTGAATGTTTTAAACCGTCTTTGTGGGCCTTATATTTTTGAATTGGTGGAGGCTTTGTTCGGATAATGAATCTCACTCAGGGCTTCTCTAATTTATTTCCTGCTTTTAGATCTCTCTGTGACATTAAAATTCAGTTCTTGTTCCTTACTTTCATCACTCAAAGCAAAACTGGAATGAGAATCCTGAGCTGGCCCAGCACTGAGTGTGGAGGACCTTGTGTACTGATGAGGCCTTGGAGACGCTGATTTTGCTTGCAGTGTTTGACATCGTGAATTCTTACCTGAGCAAAGCATGATCCAAACTCACCTACACTCAGCCTCACCTCCAGGAGAGTGGATAGGTGTCTCCTGGAGAAGAGTTTTCAGAAGGTTGCCAGTTTCTGGTTCATCACTGTAGTCATTTGGAGGTTCCCAACAGAATTCTCCTGTGTACAGGGAAAGCATTTTTCTAACTAAACTTACAGATTCTGGCCACCTCCTGGAATCTGTCTAGCCATCTTTTTTCCTAGCTTGACTCCTGGGGAAAAGGCAGCTGAATGAAAGAAAACAAGGTCTGTTCTGGCATCAGGGAGAGAGGGCTCAGCTAGGGCTGACTCCAGCACTGAGGGGGAAGAGGAGAGCATCATGGCATTATAATTGGTGCTGAAGTAATGTCATCTTGATGAATCTCAGCTTTTGAGTGTCCACACAGTGCTTGTACAGCCTTGAGTTCCTGCTTGTGTGGTTGTTCTTTACCAGCAGACATGACCTGTGTGAGCTTTGTGTTGCTCCTATGTTTCTGTGAGCCATTTTGTCAGGACTGTGTGTGGGCAGCAAGATTTCCCTTTCCAGGTTTGCAGTGGTGAGGGATCTTTGTGGCCTTTGGATTTCCAAGAGCGATATGATAAACTGAAAGGTTCAGCAGCGAGGATGAATCAGAGAGGATTTTTTTGCCAGTGCCAGAGATTCCTAAGGAGGAAGTGCCACACAATGTCTCAATTAAACTCTTCTTGTTTTTATGCCACACAGTGTCTCAGTTCAGCTCTCTTTGTTTATAAATTTCAAGTCCAGATAAACATTATATAGAGAAGAGTTTACTCAGACTTTTCCCTCCTTTCCATTCCACTTGTTTCACTTCCTTCTGATGAAATGCTCATTAGAAAAGAATTCTTTTTTAAACAATAATTGTGGATTAGAAACATGGAGAAGTGGAAGTTACAGATTTGCTTTTGAGCATTACTAGTGGGAACAAGAAAAGGGTGGAGCTGCCAGTTTTCCTTTGTATTTTCACAAGTGAAATGTTTTAAAAATATATTACCTGTTGATTTTATGATGCCCTTGGTTCTTCGAATTTTTGATTGAGAGGGACTTTACTAATTTGCTTCAACATATACTGCAGGCAGATATTTTTCCTTGTTTTGTTGCATTTAAAAATAGCTACAAACACTGGATATCTGTTTCATTATATTTCACTTTAAATCCACTCTGAAACCCTGCGTGCAATTAAAAAGTCACTCTGGGGGGGGGGAAAAATTGCTTTCTCTGTCTCTTAATGAACTTGCAAATGGGACAAATGCATGGTGCAATCTGAACAGAATTTACACCACAATAGAAGAATCCCTCTTTATGAGTGTCTTATATCTGTGCAGGTTTTTTTCTCCCTCTCTCTTTTTCACTCTTTTAGAAATAAAGAATGAAAAATCACTTCAGAAAAAGAATCTATTAAAATAATTTCTGTCAAAAAAATGGCTGTCACCAAATTCAGCTTTGGTGTAGTATAAAAAGCTTCTCTTTCACTGTGTTCAAATTGCCTTTACTGGAATGGCATCACCTTATGTTGTGTGTAAATTTGGCTGTAAAATCTTACCTGTCTACTCTGGGAAGCTCCTGGATCTTTCTTGAGAAATCCTTGAGCTAGGAAATACCCTGTCCATGGGCTTACTTACACAGGGTCCATTGTATCCATGTCAGAGTTCTGGTACTTTAGAAAATTCAAGTTTATTTTTTTTTAGTTATGCAGTAAATCAGGAAAAAAGGAAGAAAAGAAGAAGCATAATTCAGACCTGTCTTGATTTAATGAGATTATTATGGAATAGACTGACTGTTAGAATTCGCCGGAATAAAAGTAAAGAAAACAAAAAGGAAAAAGAAAAAGCACAGTTACCATCTATCACATTAGAAGTGTGTGTAAAAATTACACAAGGAGTCCAGAGTTTGCCTCAGATGAAATAGTGGCCTCATTCTCTAGAGTGATAACGTGACTGATTATCCTTCCTTGCTTCCTCTTAGAAAGAAGAGAGGAAAAAGAAAGAGAGAATAGTAATACATCTCCTGTTTCTAATGCTGATATGCAATCCAAAGGGATTTGAGCCAACTTGGAGTGCTCTTTGAAACCAGCAGTAAAATTAATTAAGAAGGTTTGAGAGGGCTACAGATAGGGATAATACATAGAAGATTTCATTTAGCTTTGAAGACGAGCCCTTCCTAAGCAAGTGTTTCACATTTGGGAAGAGGATGAAATTGCTAAATAAGCCCTTTCTCTTTACATTTATTTTGGTTGCTCCCAATTGTTTAAAACAGAAGTGAGTTGAAGGGGAAGGTCTCACACGCAAACTGTAGTGCTGTTATCTAGAGTGATGCATTTTCTTCTGTGTCTTCACTTAAATGACAATTCTCTTGCTTCTGGTACATACACTGACTTAAATGACATGGAAATAATAAACAGTATTCTGAGGAATGCTCCCGGTAGGAATTTCCCTTCATCCTTATTTTGCTGTTTCTACTTCATTTGTGTCTAAGGAATGAGCTGTGTCATGCCTGTGCCAAATCAAGAGCCCTATACTGCATCTCTTAGGATAGCTCTCTTGCTTATGCTGCCTCAGGAACACCTGGGACACAGTGGGCATCCTTCCTTGAAAAACAGAGTAGATTTCTAGATAGATTTGGGTTGTTTTTCTCTTTTCATAAGTCTTAATTAGTGCTGGAGAAGACAGTTTGTGCTTGCAGGTTACCATCTGAACAACCTTATTGCATGATTTTTACAGAGGCCTTGGGAGAAAGCGAAGTCTCAAAGTTGAAAATGACCTTTTTGTCTAATCCTATTTTCTCAGTACTAACCAGGGCTTGCAAGTGTACAGGATTTGGCAGAGTTGTGCTCACGCTTGCAAAAAGTTCAAACTGACCTTTTTCTGCAATCTGGAAATGCATGAGAGAAAAAACATTTTCTCCTAAAGAAATCATAAAAATATTTTGAAAATAAAGTCCCTGCAGAGTCTTTGAACTACAAACAAAATGGTGTTGCCAATCAGACTCCCCTGGTGTTACTGAGACAATACAAGCTTAATGTCAGTCAGAATAACTTTTCTTTTACATTATATGCATGATCAATCCTAATAAGTAAGAGTTCAGGAATATTAAGCAGAGCCAACAGAAAAAGTACTTTTCACCCACAGAAAATAGTAAAATAGAAAGCCCTTAGCAAAGGCTGCTCTAGTATCAGTTTAGTTTGGACACAGAATTGCAGAGGCCTCATGCAGACCTGACTTGGCAGCTCTTAGTTTCTTCAGTCCTCTGTTTCTATCATTGCTATTTTTAGCCCCATCTGTAAAAATATGTTTTTGCCAAGGAGCAAAGGCAGGATAAATTGGAGAAAGCATGTAAGCAAACAAAGAGATCACAAAGCTTACAGGACAGTCACAGTTGCAGTTTTGTTAAGCTGCTTCTCATTTGTTCCCTGGCTTTGAGTTACCTATTTTGATTATAAGGCTGCCCAGGCAAGAGCTTGGTCTTTCAGCTTCTTTGTTTATGCTTAAAACCTGCAGCACATTGTTTTTACCTATGTAAATAAATGACTTGCTCTTACAGGAGAAGATCTGCACTGCCCCACTCAAAGGAAAACTGGGGAAATTTTGTGAACTCATTTAGTGAAGCACTTTGTACAAGCCCCTATAATGGATGTGGGCAGCCTCAAGTTCTCAGCTCATGGTCTGCTCTTTCTGAGACGTATTGCCTCGGCACACTGCCATGCTGAGAGGTCAGTGTGGCCTGCAGGCAAGCCAGAAGCGATGTCTCATCTCTGGCCAGCTCAAATTGTTGAAATATGGAGATTTGTCAGCACCTTTCTCTGCAGCCATGCTGGAGAGGTTTTACTGTCACTGAAATGTTTAGGATAACAACTTGAGCATCATCTGAATAAAAAATAGCTGGCTGTGGAGAGCAGCTACCAGTTGGGGTAGGACAGCTTTTGATTATTGAACACAGACATTTTTGTGCTGTTGAATAGAACACCTGGCTGCTTGCTGTTGTTCCAGGAAGGTGTGGAACCCCTTTAAATGTGGTAAATCCTTTAGCATGGCTGCCAGTGTCTTGGATAGTCACTGGGGATGATGTGGCACAGGTTAGTGGCATGTATATGGATTTTACCCAGAGGGACTTTGTAGCTAATGTGGTCCATTCTTGCAGCAGCTCTAATTTCTTCTAACTGGTCACTAGCTGAAAAATGGTTTATCTTGAATTGCTGATGGCTAGCAGACACCTTCTAATTGCTGTTAGTTCGTATGTCTGTTCATGGTTTGATTGTACAGAATTATCCTTGAGTGACGTTTTCTCTTGGCATGCATTTCTCTGGGAGGCAATGTGAGTACTGCAGAGCTCTTCTGAGATGTGCAAAGATGTGGGAAGTTTTCTTTGTGAGTTTGTAGTAAGTAAGGTATAGGGCTTCACCTGCTGTATTTACTAACAGTACCATGTAAATGATTAAAAGGACAGCAATAACTGTACTAAATGTATGCAAATGAATTATAGAATAGTAGCTGGGTGGACCAGGAGGCTGGACTCCTTGAATTCAGTAGAAAATTTAGCTTTGTGGGGTTTTTCGTTAGTTTCGTTCTGGTTTTTTTTATTATCTTTAATCTCCAGTAACCCCAGGAGCTACATACAGTATTTCTGTACTGCATCTTGTAATTTTAGCAAATACTGATTTACAGAAATGGAACAGTCAGGTGGGAAATTCCTGTCAGGGAAGTGCAAGCCTTCCTCATTGCATGGGGAGTGGGCAGTGGAAAATGCTCTCTATGTCTAATCAGACCTAACACGTGTAGCACCAGTGACGTGCTAATAAAAGTGTCAGGCCTCGGGACCAGTAATTTACACCCGTGTTTTCAGATTCTCTGTACAAAAAAAAGAAACTCTCGTTGTGGATGAAAAATTATGTGTGAATCTGTAAGGCTAGGCTGAAAAGAAGCAGATGCTGACATTTCTAGAATTAATATTTTTGCCTTAAAGACGCATCTGTCATCAGCCTCCACTTTATAAGAGTGGAGAAGCACTTATCTAAATAAGCATGGCAGCTGTTTTATATGATGAGTCTGTTTTTTAAATAGTAAAAAAATACAGTGTCATTTTGAAAAGTATAGCGGCCGTTAATGTTAACTTACAATAATAGTTTGGTGTGTGGAGCTATTCTCTGCTTTAGAATAATTTCAAATGACACTTTCGCACATTATCAGAGAACCACCCTGCAGAAGTAGAGGGAAGGTTAATAACTGGAAGTGTGTGCAGCTGAGAACACTGCAAAAGCTGAAAACTTGCTGAGAAGAAAGTTCTGGATTGTAATCTCAGGAGCATGGTAAATAAAATTAAGAGTAGAGAAAAAAAGATAAGAGCTTTTGGAGAAGTAAATTATCAAAGTTCTCTGCTTATGGATGAGGGTTGCAATATAAATAATTCTCATTTTTTCAAACGTCTTTGCTTGGCTAATTAACATACCTTTTTCTAGTACTTCAACAAATCCTGCACTTAAAAATCTGTGTTTCTGTTTCCTATGAGGGTCTTTAAAGAGTCACTTTACACTGATTTTAAGACCATTTTACATCATTAGACAGGTACAAAGGAGGCTTAACAGGGCCAAGGAGACACCTACACTTGCATCCGAACCCAGATTTTATTTGCTTGCTTATTGTCTCTTTGAGGGACTAATAATGGTTTTTGAGGATGAGGCAGTAAGCCAGGTATAAGATTGCACTGTAATTTGCATTTCCAATTGCATGTGATGTGACCCCCATTTTTAGTGTTAATATAAGTATTTTCTGAAATGTAAAATGCAGAAATATCTTCGTGTGTGAGAAGTCCCAGATGTGAAAAATTCTTCTTGGGGTATATGCGGCTTTCACTGGGTCCTAGAAACATAATGCTTCTTTCTAGACAACCTCATGGTTCATATGGTTCTTTTCAGTTTTGACTGCTCTGTACTTCTGTTTTGAGGTGCTTTGGTTAGCAGGATGTATTTGGAAAGGTAGATACAAGTGTTTCCACCTCTTCTGTCCATCTTTTTGAATGAAGTTGGCGGTGTGCTGTGGCCTGAACGTGGCCTAAATATATATGACCTTACCAAGAATTTAGGTATGGCCATTGACTTTGGGAATGTCATGTGAGCTTAGCTTGGAGATGCGTTCCAAGCTGGTTGGCTTGCCATAACGGATCTGACCCGGACCAAGAAGAGCAGCGGGCCTTTAGGCATGTGCCAGAAGAGCTGGCCTGCCCAAAACATAGCCAGGCCTGGTGTGCTAGAAATGCCTAAATGGCACCATATTGCTGTAGATGCTTCACCATGCCTAAGCTGTGGCTGAGAAAATTACCATCTGAGCATCAGCCTTTTATGGATGCTTTGCTGCCAATGAGAAGCCATTAATTAGCAAAAGGATCCCATCCATAAAGTAACAACAATAGCTAGATATGAACTTTATTGTGAAAAAATTGGAAGCAAAGATTTGGAATGTCTGAATGTGTGTCATGGTCCATGCAGGGGTGTAAAGGAGGAATGGATTTCTTAGGGTTTCATCCATGCTCTCCCCATGCATGTGCAGATTGTTTGCAACCTGGGAATGAGAGAAAAAAACCCTGTTTTCTTCTAGCAGTCTTGCTAGCCAGGACTGGGAAATGTCAGCATTTGCTGCTGATGCTTCTGTAAGTCATTACCCCTGGAGGAAGGAGGAAGTGGCAGAGGAACTCTGTCTTGTAAATGATTCCTAATCAAAATGCTTCCCAAGGCTATTTGTGGAGAACTGCAGATTCCTCAGCACCCCTTGCTCAGGCTTGTGTTTAAGGCTAAAACATGTTTACCTTGATCACAAGCCAGAGTGTGCCCTACCCTGGAGTAGAGCCAAGTCACATCTCTGGAGATGGACAGCTCTATGTTGTACAAAGCAGTGGAATTATGCATTGTGGTATTACGGATTTCACTATAGATAGGTACCACTGGCTGACAGTGAGTCTAATCCTGTACCACTTCAGATGGATTGAAACTACGCCTGTGACTACTTCACTGTAGGAACAGTTTCATAACCTACTGGTTTCATAAAGGTAGCCTGGTTTTCCTAAAACTTTATTTTCCAAGAAATCCTCTGAATGAGCTGCAGTTTACCACTTTCTCTTGCAGTTTATCTCTTTCTCACATAATATTTTAAAGTGTATTTTTAACTCACTTTGCTAAGTGCTTAGGACAAACAGGATCTCCTGTTAATGAAAACCTTTGATGGATGCATTAAGGAAGTAGTGTGTATGTAATCCTATATTTCCTGAGGTTACCTCACCAGTATACATGGAGCATAACATTTCAGGAGTGTAGGTGCATGTATAAAGGTCTTGAAAAAGCTAGAAGTAGTGTCCTTACTACTACTACAACAGTATGATTTATTTTACTGTGGATGTTCTTCAGATATCAGTGTGCTTTATCATCAGACCTTGAGGCAAGGTCATCCATAAATTGTAGCTGGTGAAGGATTAAGTCTCAACCTCTCCAATACCTCACTGCCCTGAGCCACAGAAGGAGATTTGTTCTCTTTGCTTGTGAATGGAACTGTGATTTGATGTGAACTATTCTGGTAGGTTTTGACCTAGTAACAATTTTTCAAAGTTAAGGTATGTAGGTACCTGTTTCTAAATTGTGTGCTTTCTTTGCTCTTCCAAGAACAACCCTAATTGGTTTTATTCATGACCTTTATTACACATTTGCATCCCCAAACCCAAAGTTTCAAAGCATGTGATGAAATTAAGTTCATATTGTCTACTAGAAAGTATCTGCTGAATAGAAGTCTTTGTTTTGTATCTAAATGCCAGATGTCAGAATTTGGGCTTTTGGAGATTTAATTCACTCAAGTCTTGCAGTTTATTCCTGCAGATAACTTAAGGGGAATTATTTAAAACTAATGCTCTAAGGCAAAGCTGTGTGGATACATCTGTAGAGTTTCTGGTTGTGACCAAGTATTTTAAAGAATGATGATGAAGTGAGAGTCAGAATTGTCACCTTTCTCAGGGCCACAATGGTACTAGTATTCTGTGTGTGCAAGAAACACACTGGGGATGCTGGAGGGATTTAATAACTGTATCTGTGTGAACAAACTGTTCAGAAGGAAAAGCTGTTCTCAGAAGGGAGGCCAGTACTGCACTGTAACGTGGGAGTTGGAAGTGGGGGTGAAGGGTGTCGTCGATAGTTGCCAAAGCGTGGGGTTTATAGGAGTACCATTTGCTGTAGGATGTAGTAAGAAAAACTTGTGAGGTACTATCACAGATCTTGTGCTGTAGAAAATGAAGCAAAAAAAAAAGGAAAAAAAGCCTTTGTGCAAGTTTATCTTATGAAAAGCAATTGATCTTTATATAAATACATTGTGGCAGTGGCTATCATTTTGCAGGCATTGAGTTAGGACTTTGAAACATTATGCAAATGCACTGGTGGTTTATACACAACTGTACACCCACTGGACTGTGCTTCATGTGTTCTTGATGCCAATGAAAACAAAGCAGGCTCCAACTGATTCAGGGGAAAAGTCATGGCTGCAAGAAGCCGGGACCTGTTTTACAGAGCTACTGCTCTGCTTCTAATAACTGAAGTTAGGAAAGTCCCTTGGATTTAACCCTAACTTTCTTATTATCTGGAATAGGACATGAATGAGTTGAAGAAGCTTGTTAGTGGTTTTTAATAGTTTTTCTGGCCAGAGACAGTTTCCAGCTTAGCATGTTTTATTGCAATTTTTCATAGAAACAGTTCTTTTTAGAAGAGAAATAAATAATCATGTGGCTCACAGCAGAGCTTCCATAGTCACTGGAGACCTCTGGTGCAACGGCTGAATTAATCATGAATAGCTGAACTCCCTTCTGCAGTGGTGTGCCAGAATTGTTTCCTTGCCAGTGTCTTTGCTTCCCATCTGCTGTCCCCACAAAGCTGCAGCTCTTTACCCCCAAGGTGGTGGAGAGCCCCTTTTCTGCAGTGTGCAGCTGCCCTCCTGGCCCATTCCTGCTTAATGCCTTATGGCTCTTTTCACCATTGCCTGGGCAACTTCTGGGACTTTTGTTCAAAGTGCTGTCATCCAAAGTGGACTGAAAATCAGTGGAAAGACCCGCACTGGGTTGTAGGACCTTTGGGGCAGTCCTTGCCTACATCCTGCCTTAAAATCTACCTCTTCCACCTGGTGTATAAATTCTAACCTCCAGCCTTGGCTCTGTTTGAGTGTGCCCTATGCAGCAACCGGCAGGGAGATTAGAGGGGGAAGTGTAGCCTGTATAAAGATGTCTGGTTCGTAGAAAACACCAACATATGTGGAGGATAGGGGCAGGAGTACCTGTGGTTGTGACATTTCTGTTATGTAGCTGCCTGTTAATAATGAGCTATTTTTAATTTCAGAAGCCTAAAGCCTTTTGATACTACTACTCAGCATGGACTTTATAAGGCACAGTGACAGCAATCAGTTTAACGAGATCTGCAGCAAGGAAGAGTTTGATTAGTACGTGAATGAAGTGGCAGCAAGGGATGGAGATGATGTGAAAGGATTCAGATGAGAGGAAAAGCTGGATTTGAGATGCTGGCCAGTCATCTGCATGCTGAAAGCAAGAACTAACCTGCTACGTAGCATTAAGGCATTAAGCGTAGTTGGTAAAGTTGAGAAAATTAAGATAACTTTTTAGATAGTCTCTCTTTGGGAAAAAAAATTATGAGAAGTGTTGATCTGTTGCTGGAAATAGTGCCTGGGGTAATTAAATGGTCCACAAAGGTGCTTGTGGTGCAGTGTGAATCCACCCATCTCTGAGTTTTTGAAAGATACTGCTGTTTCTGTTTGTTTTTTTCTTAACTCACTATCAGCTAGCAGAAGAAGGAATAGGCGCTTCTGTTACATTGTTGGAAGCTCTGCCCCCTCTTTAATTCGGAGACATTAAAAACTAGCTAATGAAAGACAGAATAATTTGTGGGACACATTACTTCTGCTTGCAGGAGAGATTTGTTGAGAGAAACAGATCTAACCCTGGAAAAAGCCTCAGCTGTTGAACTGTCCAGAAGGATCAATAAAGTAACAGCTCTCACAGCAGAACAAATACATGGGCTACATATGAAAGCGTCCTGCACTTAGGATAGTTGATGGCCAGTCTGGAACACAGGTATCATGAATCCTTGTAGGTACTAGGAGTAAAAAAAAACAACACAGGAAAGACATGAAGAAAAATGCCTCATCTCATGGGAAAAGTGCATTAGGGTCCGGACACAGACCTGTTTTATGTACCACTGTCCCTGCTAACCTAGGAATAGAGATTATGTTCTCAGAACGGCATAAGCATCAAAGCTCTATTTCTATAGATGTGTGGCACTTGATCTGTCCTATCTGCAAAAATCTGGGTTTTCTTCCAGCACCTCCATGACACAAGCACTGAATGAAAGGCAGAAGGTCTGGGAGATGCTGGCTGGAAGGCCAGCTGCTGCCTAACGTTGCAGGATGCTTTCTAGTTTTCCTTCTAACAAAGAAATCAGAGGCTCTCTACTCTCTGCAGCAGTCTAGCTTTGAAAAAGACTTGTAAGAACTTAATGTCCTTGCGATCTTACTGTCATTTTGATTTTTGCTATTTTATCTCTATATACCTTTTTCAGAGTAGTCCCTTGGTCATTTGTGGCTGGAGCTGGTCAGTGATTCACAAACTACAGGTGTCCCTGTTTTCTGCCTGCATAAGCCTTCTTTCCTTAGGAAATCAGCCTGAAGGGGACAAAGTACACGCCACAATTAAACCTTTCAGGGCTTCTAAGAGAAGAGGGGCTATTTACAGCATCACTTTCAGCAGAGCCAAGAGCTCAGTGTGTAAGCCCTGAAGGGGAGAGGGCTGCTGGCTGTTCAGTTGTGTGACTTTGCAAGTAGGCCATTGGGTCAGCAAACGATTTGTTTTCAGCTAGATTGTGAAGCCAGACGCAATATCATCCTAGTGACACTTCTACATAGTGCTATTAGACTGGAGAAATGTGGCCAAGTGCTGTTTGCACGGTCCCCCAGCTGAAAGCAGTACGCTGTGACCTCCCCCAAGGAGCCCTTCTGCAGTTCCAGCAACTGTGAAATTTCGGACCAGTGTCTCTGCCTGTGTATACCTTAAAGAAAGTTACTACGACCCGTAATTTCATGTTCCAGAATGGTCCCTTTCACCCAAGGCAGTAAATACCCTGGTCTTTCACCTCCTCCCACAGGACACTCAGGGCAACTCATGTTTTTGTGAAACTTGAAGCAGGACCAGCAGCTCCCCCAACAGTCAGATTTCAAAGTATAGAGCTATATCCCAGAAGAATGTACTTCAGTCTCTGTGAGGATGCTGTGGTATTTCAGCAAACAAACAGCAACCCACTTCCCTCTACAGAAAAGAAAATTTATTTTTCTAATCTAACCTATGCCAGGAAATGTGGCTCTTGTGAACTGGAATGGATGGCAAGACTGGATAGACCTGGCACCTACATGTCGCTTTTTACACACCATATTTGGTTAATGGAACACATAACAGTATTTAGAGCCTTCATTCTATCCTAAATTACTAATTAATATAGTTAATCCTTCAGCAGATGGATACAACCATATACACAGTAACTTCCAAAAGAGGGAGACTTTTTGTTTCTTGGCTTTAGGTCAAGATGTTCTAACTCTGTGACACTTTGCAATTGCACTTACAATTTGCTAGGAACAGGGACATGAATTTACATTAGTTGGGGACAACTGGTCAGACTTTCTTGTTACTGCAGCTTGTTGATGACACAGACTGTACAAGTAACAAATTGTATCATAAGCGTGCATATGGAAGGAGAGGCGGTGGAAGTCAACCTTTTACCTGCTAGAAACTGACAAGAGTTTTTTATGCTTCTTTTGCTGTGTCAAGGAATGCCTTTGCATCAGACTGAGATTAAAAATTGAAATAATTTCAAGAATTGTGCCTTTGCTTTGCCCCAGAGTTGGTTTAGTAATTTATTCACAAGAGTCTCGTATCTTATAATTTCTAATCTGTGTAGATTTTTTAGGAAATTTTTGAGACATTTAAGAAGATTTATTTATATCCACACTAATCTGTATGGCCTGGTATTAAAATGTATGTGAGCTCTGTAGAACATTTGCTTCACATGCAGTTCTTAGGACACCACTGTAGACTGTCACTATGGCCGCTTTGTAACGCCTTCCCATAGCAGTGATATCGCAGAAAATAGAGTTTGAGTTCTAGATTCAAAGTTTAAAAATCTGGCACATACAATACAGTATAAATACCTGCTGTTTTGAACTGAACCTCAGGATCTCCCTGTTCTGAATTTTATCCAATACCTTCTAAAGAGGCATTCTAAAAATCCTAATCTAGACAATAGATCAGGCTGCAGGGATGTGGGAAGCTCTGCCTTGTCTGTCTGATTGATGTGCCGGTTCCTTTTATGCTGGGAACTGTGTTCCTACTTTGTGCATTTCCTAAAAAATCTTCCTCCTGTGACCCTTGCAGGGAACTCTCACTGTGCATGACATGGTTGTTTCAGGGGCCCTGAAATACTGCGTAGGGGTGAAGTTATTTCCAGAGGCTGTCCACCACATGCTGCACCAGCATTCTTACAAGAACCAGAGTGTCTTTCATCTGATTTGGGAGAGAACACCTTTCCAGATTAAATTTCCAGATTAAACCCACACTCTAAGCACAGTATCCTCTCCCTTTTGTACCTGAAACCTATTTGCATGGCACATCAGGGACTGTAATCTGATTGTAAGGTCGGAGTATGGGTTTTCAGGGCATGTGATTCCAGAGGCATTTTGGAGATGCTTGCATAGTACATGTTGTTGACCTGGTTTATGTTTTTAGTACACGTTTGGTAGGTAGTGAAAGTCTTTATTATCAGACAGTAGTTAATAAGTCAGACAGAGCTCCTGGAGGCCACCAAGTGTGTGCAAGCCAATACACCATCCAGTTCACATAGGAAGCCCTACACACATCAGCCAATGTAGTGTAATGAAATGAGTCCTGGAATGCCTTAATATTTTTCTAATTCCAGAATGGTAATACTCATTGTTATCTGAATCTTAAATCATATGTCTATCTCTTTATTGGTATGTGCCTATTTATTGCCTTTATGCTTTTGCTGTCACAGAAATGATAATATTTCTTAATATGTTCATAGTGACTGTAGTTACTTGCACTGTGGTGGAGTAGTTGAAGACAGTCACGCAGTTGTGTGTTTATTTGGCTTCTCTTGCTACTGGCATGGGGCAGACTTGCTCAGTAGTGACCCTGTTGAACTTTCAAAGTTTTTTTTTTCATGCTGGTGGCGTAAAATCTTTCTTCATAGCTGGAGACAACCTTGAACATCTGTCTTAGTTCTTACAACAACCCTGCTGAGTCTACAGTGTGTCTGACCTTGCTCTAAATGTCTGGAATATGTATTCCAGAGTTGAGAGAAATGTTATTTTGATATTTCCTTTTTTTTTTTTTTTTGCCGTAAGAATAGGCTCACTGGTAGCAAATGAAACCTTTCACACTTCTTCTAGAATGAAAGTTAAAAATAAATGTCTGCAATCCACTGAATCCTAATGCCAGCCAGCACTTAGACAATATATTCTGCAAAATCAATGGAAATTATACTTCTGTTAGAGGATGACCAATCTTTCAAGCACAAGGTGAACATAGGGCAAAACAAAGGGGGAATCTTTTTTAGATGATTTATAGCTTCACTAAAGCACAGAGATGAAACCTGAAAGTGAAATAGAAAATGAGATACCCACAAGAAACTCGGTTCTTGATAAAACTTATGTTAACCTTTAACCTTAAATAACAAGTATGTAAAATATTATTAAGTTTAGACATGCTCATTATCAGTAGCAAACAAACTGGAGAATGTGGAAATCTCTGTCCTACTGGGATTTCATGAGTGCTTTAAAAATCTGCTGAAGGCAAGCTGTTGGTGGTGGTCACTTTCTTGCCCTCATGGTAGATGAAGCCCAAGGTTCTTGGGGATTAATTACAGCAGGGTCCCAACCTGCAGACATTTTCCTGCAGACATTTTTCTCTCCTTCTGTCCCAGCACAGCTGCAACACATGCTGTGCACCAGGCATGTGGGTAGCCTACCCAGAAACTGCACTCTGTCCTTTATCCAGTGTGTCCAGCAGTCGGTCACAGCCTGGATGGGTGTGTCTTTCAACTCTGCCAAGTTATTTGTGTCCTCATTGAACAGCAAAATATCATAATCGAGGTAGGAGCTGAGCAGAAGTGAATGGATGGCTAGATGGGACCAGCTCCATGCTTTCATTTAAAGAAGGATTCATTATCTGTCTTTCTCAAAAATAGACCTCTTGTGGGAGCATTAGAAAGTGCTATTTCATCTCTCCCTCTCTTCTGTCTCTTGAGAAACTGCTGAGACAAGATGAAACCTCAGTCCATACCACCTGCTGAGCTGATGCTTCAGAGCCTTTTGGTTTGTCTTGCAGATGTGAGGTGGCAGCGGGAGTTTTTATTTGTCTGCAAAGTGGAAAGTGAGTCTTTTCTTTGTAGACAGTAGATTTCTTATAAAATCTGTTACCTCCAGAAGACTGTGAACTGCAGAAGCCTCCTCTGATTAAAGTTCATGTTAACTATTGCTCAAAGATTTATTTGCCTAGCTCTTGAATAGCATTTCTCACAGGAAGCAGATGTCACTTGTACTTTATTGGTCTTTCTTGGCTTCCAGTTCAGGTTTGGTTTTACTGGAACAACTGGAGGGTGTTGCTTCTGACCTGGAGCATTCTGACTGTCTGGGAGATATCATACAAGGAAATGTGAGCTAAGAGCTGTGGATGTAATTGAGAGGTGGAAGAGGCAAGGTGTTCACTGTGCAGTTCCCACCCTAGCTTAGGTCATCCAAAGCCAATCTTCTTCCTCTCTAGGGTTATTTTTTCCATTGATTTTGGGGTTTTTTTTTGAACTTTTTGTTGCACTCATTTTTTTTCCTACATAGCTCTATTCCATGCAATTTAAAGCACGGGCTGCACCAGCTGCTTTGAAAACAGGTATTCTGAGTGCTTTGTGAGTCTTGAATTATGATGACTGAGGCTTTTAAGAAAATAGAAATATTGTGTGTGTTTTGACATTCAGTGAGTGCCCAATGAATTATCTAAGTTCTGTAGGGCAGGTAGAATTATTCTTATTTTAAATGGTACAGGTTGATTTGTTTCAGACTGTTTTTTGAACTTGCACTAGCATGATATTCAAGCCTCGGAGAGCCTGTCTGGGACAGCAGCAAGTTAGAAAATAGTTTAGTGTTAAAAAGCAGCATTCCAGCTGGAAGCAGGCGTAGCAGTGAGGTGAAGAGACAGGTGGAACTAGTCTTAGTTTTGTGCAGAGGGGCCAGTACGAAAAGTAAAGAAGGAGCTATAAACAAAAGGCTGAAATGAGAAAATAATTTTGTATTATCCATGGAATTTTGTATTTTAAAAATACCTATGCAAGAGGCTGCAAAGGCAACATCTCAGTAGTGTGCTAAGCCTGAGCTTTGATTCAGTCTATCAGAGAAGCAAAACTCCATGGCAGTTCTGCAGAGCCATAGGTTATGTGAGTATTAAATGCAGCAGCAAGATTGCGAGAAAGGACCTGTTCTTACCATGTGTTGGAGTATTGCTTTATCTTCAGAGAATCATAGAATAGCTTGGGTTGAAAGGGACCTTAAAGATTATCTAGGTACAATCTCCCTGCTATGTGCAGGGATACCTTTCACTTGACCGGGTTTCTCAGTGCCCCATCCAACCTGGCCTTGAACACTCTCAGTAATGGGGTACCCTCCACTTCTCCTGGCAGCCTGTTCTGGTGTTTTGCCACCCTCACAGTAAAAAATTTCTTCCTAATACCCAGTCTAAGCCTGCTCTCAGTTTAAAGCCATTTCTCCTTCTCCTGTTGCTAGATGCTCTTGTAAAGTCTCTCTCCATCTTTCCTGTAGGTTCCCTTCTGGTACTTGAAGGGTGCAATTAGGTCACCTCGAATTCTCTTTTCCAGGCTAAACAGTCCCAGTTCCCTCAGCCTTTCCTCATTATCTTCCATGGATATATTCCTGATCCTGTCGCCAATCTGGCTGAGACATCCATGCCCTGCTTTCCTTTTTGCTGAATTGTCACCGAAGTTTGAACTTTGGCTTCTTGTAGCCTTTTTCCCTGGGGTGAATGACGGCACTGCTTCAGAGAGCCCTTCTTTGTTTTTTTTCTTTCATTCTGCACCTGTGTCTCTTCTCACAGAGCTATTCCCTAAGCATACTAAGGAACATCACTAAAGAATTAATTTAGTTTTGTCAAGTTTCTGGTCTGACCCTTAATTTAGAGCAGTCGTTTCAGTCTACAATAAGCTCTGTGTTTCTGTGTGCCGCAGTGAAAGAATTACGAGCAGTCCTCAGCCATGTGCATTCAGGATGCTTTGGCAGCCCCATGGGACAGGTAGACTTCAGTGCCTGAAAACTTATTATAGAATGGGGGTACAGTCAGTATGTTATTTTCTGTGTAACAGTGGGTCTGCCTACATGTGAAAGCTTTCACATGATTCACTGAGGCCATTAGGAGTGGAGTGGTATACCATCATTTCAGGCACAGAGCTCTTCAAAATGAACGAGTTTTTCCATCTTTCTCCAGGGAGCCCTGAGAGCCATTCAGCATGTAGGTTGGAGGAGACTGTTCATAAGCCTTCAATCGCAGCATCAGGAGCACAAGGCTTGTTGCTGGGATGAGCCTGCAGCTCTGAGTGATAAATAAGGCAAGACAGCTAGATGAAAAAAACTGACTTTCCTTGCTGAGACAAAGGTGGACTGATTTTTAAAATTCAGCAACCTGGACTTCTCATAGGCATATGGAGCACACGTTGGTAGAGGGTCTAGAGCTAAACACAGTATTCTGAAGGCACGATGAAGTAATCAGGCAACAGAGCAGAATGAGAAATAAGATCTCTTTTGACTGACTTAATCTTAGACATATTTTCTGTGCTTTTGTCTTTGCCTCTGTTTCTGGTATTCATTGATACACCAGGATATATCCAGTCTAGTTTGCTTTGTTTTTCTTTACTTACCTTTTTTTTTTTTCCTTCATTCATTCTCAAAATTTCATATACCCACTTGGTTTTCAGTCCTCTGAAGAAAGCAGACCTTCTTGGTTTGCATAGTTGGCCTTGGAGGCTAACAAGAATGTGCTTTCTTAAGTGATTTCGGCTTATTTGGCTTCTGAGGTCACAGACATAGTGGAAGAACACCTGCTCTCATCTTGCTTCAGCACTTAATCCCTGTCCCAGACAAGCCTAGAAGGGCATGACACAGGAGATGAAGAATAATATAAAAAATTGCTCAATAACTTTTTGGAACATCCGGAAAGGTTCATGGATAATGATTTTATTTTCCCTGGTTTTATCATATCCACACCAAGAAATAAGATAGAAAGACACTGTTTCTTCAATTATTCCATTCATTGTTTGAGAGATTGAAAAAAATATGGAAAATCCAAGGTTTCTGCAAGCAATATAGAAAGTCTTGAAGGACAGTTGTATATGTCCTGTATGCAAGCAGAAATTTCTGTTGGCAAATACTGCTTTGGCTGAGGCTTTTCAAGACCTTGTTGCCTGTGTGTGTCTATGTGTGTGTGTGTGCACATTTATACTTGATATTTTGCTTTAATTTGTTTTTCTAATGGAGGCTATTTTCCTTCAGGGTGGCAGGACACAGTGTATCCAAGAAGTCTGCCCCATTCTCTCATGTCCTCAGCACCTCAGTCACATTCCTGCTGGACAGTGTTGCCCCAAATGCTTAGGTGAGTGGTTTCTTCCCCTAGGAGTTTTGTAATTAATACAATATGTTTGTGCATAATATCTTTTAGACCAGTATTTCACAATACTGGTAAATTCCAGGAGGTGAAAGAGACTGCTGGTCAGCCTTTATAATCCACACATTCTGAGCAGGTACTCAGGGTCAGTGTTAGGGTTGTGATGGGTGGTGCTAAGCAAGCAGCAAGCAGCTTCCTTCCTTCCTTTGAACATAGACCAGTTGCCTTGCTTAGAAGGACAAATCTAGAGATGCTTACCACCTTCATTATATATTTTACAAAGGAGGTTGAGGCGGGAGGAAATGTTCCTTTGGAGTTTGCCACAAGAAAAAGGCCTCACCATCTCGTATTATTGCTTGAGTGAGCATTTGCATCCTTGGTTTTGAGGAAATGCAGGTCAGAGGAAACTTCTGAACTGACATTGCATGTGTAGAAACTGTTGTCAGAGAGGCCACAGATCCAGGAGTCCATCTCATGATTGCCTTCTTAAGGTGGAATCACACTGTCATCCATGAATATTTTCAGTGACATCTTTGCAACACATTTTAAAGGTGTTAAGTCATAGGCCTCTAAGAAGGGCTAGTTCTTCCAGGTTGTGACAAGCAAGGCAGTGACAAAGTAAGGCACTGCCTTGTTTTGCCCTTGCTGTGCCCACAGATCAGCATTCCATCTATTTCGTAAACAAGGAGCACTTACATCCTACCAAGTAAATTAACTTTAGTTTGGTCTATGGGGTTATAACTAGGTTTGGAAAAATTTCAGAGCCAATTAATTCCAGTTCTTCAGTGGAAACTTTTTGTAATTTTGACTATATTTTCATCTGAAATCTCTTTCCAGGTCTAGGTTAGGGATATAGAGAGGTCTGGCCTTGGAGGTGACAAATCCATATAGAATTCCAGGTTCTCATAATACTTAACATTTTTGACTGCATGAAACAAACCTGAATTTATTTATTTGCTAATTGAGAAGTGCTGCAGATAAATGTCTGCCTGGAACATTTAACCACAGAACCAGAGAGTAATGCAGTAGAGGAATGAAATGGAGAGACCAGTCCAAACGCTGAGCTTCTGTTTTGGCTGAGGACATTTTTCCTTTCCATCTGTAAACTCCCCTTGTCCTCTCTTCCCCATGATTTTCCTGACTGAACTTTCCCCTCCTTGAACTAGGCATTCAAAATGCAGCTTTAATTTTTGACTGCTTCAAAGGGATCTTTCTGCAAATTCTTTTTTCTCGTCTTAGAATGTAAACAAATTCACTAATAATAATGAATTTCATTTTATGTGGTTTTTACTCTAAAGCATTTAATATACCTGTGAATAGATTATGTCTATTTACAGGGAAGTGTTAAAAGTTTTGGAGGGGAGGTAAAGCCAAGGGATGAGTAACACACTGCATTACAGTTGGGAAAGAGAACAGTTTCCAGGGATGCTGAGGCATGGTTTTTAAAGTATCATGTGGAGGACCTCCTTGAATTGAATTCCTGATACTCTGCGTACATAGCTTAGAAGAATGCTGTGGACTCTACTGGGACTTGAATTATTAGTTTAACTAGTGGTTATGAGCCAGCAAAGACAACCATTAAGCCAATGTCTTCATCACCACATCTTTTAAAGTGGTGCCTCCTTTGACAGTGGTTTTTAACCAACTATTTCAACTGCGTTGGCCACCCGGAATTGCACTGCGTAGTTTGCAAGGCATGGCAAGAGGGTGTGGGAGAGAACTGGACTTTTTTTCACATGCTGACACAAGCTATGCTATTGAACTCCTGGCCCCACAGAGAGCAGCAGAAGTGTTGTTACAGGCAGGACCATGGCATGGCTTTGCCCTTAAGTGGTGCATGGATGTAGAGCGGTTCCTTTTATGGCTACTGAGCATCCTCAACTGATTCCTTATGTCAGTCCTGCAAGAGAAATTAAACCTTTTGAGAAAAATGCACATCCAGTGAAAGGAAGGCTGGCTACACAAGCACAAGTGAATTCCAAGTATCTAATTTGCAGGAGAGGGAGGTTTAAATTGTATCTAACTGAACAGGAGCACTTATTTCTTAACTTTTGTTAAACATTCGATTTGTAAAAACTGAAGGCAAATCCAATGGATTTTGCTGTGTGCTTATCCTTTTATTCCCTTATATCTCAGAGAAAAATGGAACCTTTTTCTTTTAAGATGCTCTACATTTATCAAGAATTATTGAAAAAGGAAGTAATTACAGTGTGCCAAGACTTGATGGTTTGAAAGCTAAAATATTGGCCTGGTACTTGTAGTATGTACTTAGAGTGGGCATTCCATACCTTGCATTTGATGCCTATTAAACATTAGACCTCAGAAATTACAAGGTAGGAGAGTGATAGCCACTCATAAAAAAACTTATTAGTTGGCTGCCTCCAAAAGTAAACAGGACAATTCAAAGTTAGGAAGGTAAGTATAGTGTTTTTGTGGAGAACTCGTGTATGTATTATAATGGTCACTTGTTTGAAATAACTTACGGGGAAAGAAGCTGAGGCACGAGAGAAACTTACAGGAGTGCAAACTGTGTTGTAACTCGGGTCTGAAAGTGCTTGCAGGATTGCATGTCTTCAGGAAGGATTTGATTTTGGTGCTGCCTTCCTTGTATAGTGCCCCAAACCCTTGCCTGAGTCCCATTAAACCCAAATATTTTGCAGATTATGGAAACTAAGTATCTTGCGTTGTCTTCATTATGTTCATAAACAATGCAAATTCCTGTATTTCTTGCAGTCTTGTGTGAACACATGGTACACCAAGGTATTTAATGAGACTGGAAAACACCTATGGTTTTTTTTGGATCAGTGTCACTGAGTTGATTTAGCTTGGCTGCTGTGAACCCTTGAGGTAGATATGCTAAAAGAAGTTAAGACTGCTTTATTTGACAAGTTATTGCTTTAAGTTAAATACTGTTTAAACTAGTTTAAGTGTACCTACCTTAAGAGTTTGCAGTGCTTACTTTTATTCCTTTAGCTGCACTGTGCACTTTATGAAGAAAGATTTTTCCTGTATAAACATGCCATAAATCATTTATATTCCCTCCCACAGTAGAATTTGAAGAGATGAATGTGTACTAAAAGAATAGTGAACTTTTAAAAGTATGTATTTTTTTCACACTGAAGTGGATAGCAATTGACACATTGCACATGAATTTGGTCTGGTGACAATAAGCCTTACTATATTTGTTGATAATGTGGTGTATTTTCAACCACATTTTGTTTCTATTACTGTTTATTTATATTCAGGACAGAGGAAAGTGTTTGACCTCCCATTTGGAAGCTGCCTCTTTCACAGCAACGTGTATGATAATGGTTCCTCATTTATGTATGACAACTGCACAGTGTGTACATGCAAGGTAAGTTCATTGTGCTTTGATACTGTGTTCTGATGGTTGTCTGGCTTAGCAGTAATTTGTAGGGCTGTGGAATTGTAAGCCTGATAGTGTTCTTTGGCATCTTGTGTGGTCTCCAAGAATCTGATCTGAAGAGCACTTGCACTTGTGCTAGGAAAGTGTAAAAAGTTACTGACTGCCTCAGCTGAGACGTGATGCCTGACCCTGTGTGATGCAAAATAAAGTTGCTCAGATTACGTGGTCCTCTTTAAGACTGCATTAGAATGGAAGAGGAGTTTCTAAATGATGAATTACCATGTCTGTGCTGAAAGTTAGTGATTTTTATTTAGTTCCCTAACGTGACTGCAACCACTTGCACACTTTTACCAAGGCAAAAAAATAAAAGCGCCACCAAATGAGTGAGATTTTGCAGGCCAACAGAAGTACAAGCTGGGCTTTAGCTTCATAGACCACAAAAGATTCCCTTTATCTATAAATAATATTTTCTCTGAGCTGACCTATTCAAAGCAGTCGGGCTGTGTCTTGGGTGGATGCAATGATTGAGCAAACAGAAGTATATGAGGACACACAGGAGCACAAACATCTTGGTGATGATTTTATGATTTCCTTTCACCCTTGTACCTAGGATTCAACAGTGATATGTAAGAAGAGGTGCTTACTTCCTGGTGAATGCAATAAAAACAAAGACCACTGCTGCAAGGAGTGTGTCTCATATATCTCTCCTGAGGAGGTGAAAGTGTGCAAGTTTGGCAATAAGATCTTCCAGGTAAGGTTTCAGGTGTGGCTCAAGAGTAGGTGCCATTGTAACAGCCAAAATAGCATGAGTTTGCTGTAAATTAGTATTGTAGCTTGTTTTTAGCAGAATCCTGGTCCGTGATGGAATAACTCAGGGGCAAAGCTTTGCAAAATTTGCCATCTGTTTTTTTTTTCCCTGAGTTTGTGTAAATTGTGCTGATAGTCACCATTAAAGATTAGTTCCTCCTTGAATGTTACATGTTGTCTCCCCCTCTGTGTGTAGATGTTCAAGCTGCTGTTTCATGACAATTGATGCATTTTTAGTAAGAAATATTGATACTCTGCTTTCCCAGAGACTGATACTCATGGAGGAGATATTCTGAGTGGTATGTGGGCTTTATCAGCTGAGCCAAAGAGTCTTTTCCATAACTGAGCCAACAGGAGCTTTGTGAAGTTCGTTTTGGCTCAAAGTTACTTGACTTACCATTTCACATCTCTGCTAAGGACAGCACCCCTGACATCTTATACTGGGACGGCCATGTAATAACTTACCTACTGCACTCTCATCCAATGTATTCAAGTCACAAGGGATTCCCTGCAGAACACTTCTGGTGTTCCTGAGACCCCATTTGTTTTTCCAAGTGGTGCAGCTTTTTTTCACACTGTGTCAGAAAAAGATTCTGTCACCTCATGGGCCATCTGTGAATTATGAGACCCTTGAATCAGATCAAATGTTAAGTCCTTTGTGAATACTTGGTTTGCTCAGCCAGAATTGCTTCCCATTTATTCCATCTTTTGTGTACATAGCAGAAGTGTTTATTCTGGAAATTACATGTGAACCTACTGTATGCTGAGGCTATACTCCATCTGATTGGCACTTTCACACTGGCGCCATTGTGCTTCAGGAACAAATGCCTACTTCTTAGGCACCCAACTAAAATATTCTGCTTCTTGTGAAGATTTTATTATATTACTAGTATTATATGGAGTGTGAAAAAATAACGAGACAGTACATCCATTTCTGGCCTTGTGTGCAAAAAAGTAAATTCAGTATTGCTTGGTTGAAGTCAGTGGTCTAACACAGGTAGAATGGGGTCTAACACAGGTAGAATGGGCACAGCAAATGTGTTTTTGCCCTCCTGTGCAAAACAGCTGTATGACAAAAATTCAAGGCAGCTGCATGCAGTCAGCTGTGATGTATTCTGGTACCTTGGCAGATGCCTGGTGAGTGGTCATTAGAGACCCAATAACATCAGAAACACCAGGCAATAGAAACATGCCCTAGAAACAGAAAAAAAAGGAGAGAGACAGCCTTTGATGAAGCAAGCTGAGCTGAATAAGTCAGGCTCCTTGGCATTTCAGATATAGTCTGTTTCTGTTTCTGGTCAGAACATCATGTTGAGGTGGGCACATAATTATTCACAGCTGTCTGGTTGAACTGCTTGTTCCTGTCAGGTCTATCCTCACCCTTCCTTCCCAGCAGCCCTGTAAACAGAAAACATGCACAGTTTGGCTCTAAGCAGACTACCATAAGACCGTAAGTGGGTGAGACAGAATGTTTTAGGAACCACACTTGGCAAGTGCAACACCATGTAAAAAGGAGCCAGGGCAGTTCCACAAGCAATTCATCCCAAGTGGGGACAAGACCATGAAGCATAATATGCTCTGCACTTCATATTTTCAGAGCTATACATAGGCTGTCTTACCTGCTCTGCTTTTGAGAGATTCAGCACTGTATCTCTTCTAAATATTTTCAGATGTTTAGCAGATCAAATATCCGTGAAATGCTGTAGTAATCTAAATTAGAATTCATTATTTGACCATTCCTGCCCTGAGTTGAAATGATGCTACATATGGGAATAAATTCACTATATGCTGACATCTTAATCAAATATTTTCATGTGCAACAACTTAAAGATGTCACTCAACCCAGTGAATCAGGTTTTTCTAATTATGTGAACTTAAATGAAAATTTGTGGTAGGTATGATCACAACTCACATGCTTATTGGAGAGAAAACAATGCAAATAATCAGGTCACTGTTGAAAAATGCAAATGTGATTTGGTTAGCTTTGGAAAAATGAATTTCTTACCAAAAAGGCCAAAGGAGAGAAAACCTGGCTGAATTTGATTTCTGTCTTGAATCCAACTGGCCATGGACAGACACCTCAAAATAATTTAGACTAAACAATGACACAATGCCAACAGGAAAATTCATCCTTTCTTGTGCAATGATACATTGCTGAAATAGCTTCTTGTTGCCACCCCAGCTGATACTATATCATGTTCCCTCTTGCAGGATGGAGAGATGTGGTCCTCTGTGAACTGCACCATCTGTGCTTGTGTGAAAGGCAAGACAGAGTGTCGCAAGAAACAGTGCATTCCAGTCAGCAGCTGTCCTCATGTGAGTTTTTTTAAAGAACTGAGATTTCTTCTCTTTTCTGCTCCACCATTATCTTTTCCAGTGTTTGTTGGAAGTGTGTGCATGACAGTGGGGCATGCTGTTTGGAAAGAAGGATCCTGGCATGTTAATTTAGGTATGGTATTCTCCAAGTGAGTTATTGTTATCCTGAATATGGTATTCCTGCCTCTGTCCTTGCTCTGAAGACTCTGTCCTTGTTCTGAAGACTCTGCTCCTCCTCTCCTTCTCCTTTAACTTTCTCTGTCCCAAGAATCTGCATTGGAACAGTTCTTTTTGACTTTTATTTAATAGTGTTGTGGAGTGGTGAGGTGACTATGTTAATATTTCAGTAGTGTGCATATTGTTAAGACAAGCCACAGGAGGTTGTTGTACTTGCATTTCCCAGTGCATATGAGGCTTAATACTTGGTTGAAAATGTAAGTTAGATCAAAGAAAATTAGTTCAACCAAGCCATGCTGCTTTCTCTAAGGTTGTGGGCTGGCTATTTTTTATTTGAAAGTCTGGAGTGAACCCAAAGAGTGGTGTAATTGTAACTTAATGATGTCAAAAATTAGGTTTACTTGAAACCTCGAGCTAAAATCAGCCTTTGTTTCTTGGATTTCTGACACTGACAAATGATTTTGGTCTTATGGCTCAAGCTTTCACAAGATGGAGCTCTAAATAGCACCTCATGTAGGGGAAGATCTTCGAGCAAAACTGCAGAAGAGAGAGCCAAGTTGTTAGCATTACACCTTCTCAGTGTTTCCTTCTTGATCCTGGAAGCCAGTGGGGAAAATGTGAGTCACAGACGCCTAGATATAAAATTTTTAGATGACAAACTCTTCGTTTGTAAAATTTTATACATGTAAACTTTTGACAGAAATGGTGGTAGAATAGAGAGCCTGCACCTTGGCACTCCCCGTTCTGGTGTGATGGTGGGCTTCAAGATCCTCAGAATGGGGAACATCCTTTTCCTGTCACTCTGGCACTCACTGCAGAGGGCAGTTCTCCTCTTAATGGATCTCACACGAGATGCTGCATACACATCAGGAAGTGTGAACAAATGGAGCTGTTCTTCTGGGAATGTTATATTGCTCATGGCAGTCAGGTTTGCTGCCATTCACAGTATAAGCAGGAAGTGAGAGCTTGGGCTCTTCAGGTCTCTTCAAATTCTTTGTTGGCCAAGAACCTTGAACACACTGCATCGTATTTATATTTTCCTTATGCTGATGCATTTTAAATGCTTAAGGTACTTCTGAGATCAAGCAGCTAATATGACTTAATAGAGATCTTCAGTGAAGTACATTGCTTCAGCTGTATCCATATATAAATTTGAGCATTGAGATGATCAGTTGAACTGGCTTCTAAAATGAAAATAGTGGTGGGTGAAAACTCACCACTGACAGTGCTGCAGCATATAAGTGAGACTGACTGACAAACTCATTCAGTGCTGCTACAGAACCTGCTCCAAGGTTACTGTGAAGTCCTGAGCTGCCCTTGGCCTCTGAGGTGAGTCCACAAACAAGGTTTGGTTCCTTAGGGCTGGAACGACCAGCCTTGTTACCCTGCAGCACCATTCCCCCAGTATACAGTCAGCCAACTCCCCACCTTAAAATGCAAGCTGCAGGCAAACCCACCCACCTTCACAGGTACACATTACATTTCTGCTCTTCCAAGCTAAATTGGAAGGACAAGTAGAAGAAAGAATGTAAACTCTAGAGTAAGATTTATTTTCCTATTCCAAGTGGGTACCAAGTAGTTTTAAAGCAAATAATGTATGCTAATTGATTTAAATCTTTTACTTTTCATCTCGGCTCCACTATCTTTGATGAGACTTTCTGTCATAAATCTATAAACATCAATTAAACACACTATATTACTTGAGATAAAGATATATTAATGGTTCTGATACTGACAGTCTGAATATCATGCATAGTTATGCTGCTGTCTCTGCAAACTGTAGATGTCTGCACTCCATTCCTTTTCTCTCTTCACAATATTTTTGACAGTAAGCAGTCTCCACTGACTATTGAAGACTTCTGTGGAATAAAATGCGGTTTAGTGTCCCTTAGGTGTCAGGCAACATAAAGTTATCTCATCAAACCTTATTGTTTTATTTATTTATTGCTTTATTGTATTATTATATAGACAACTGAGTGTCAAAGGATTGAAGATTCACAAGGAATTTAGATTATTATTCCTTGACTTAAATGCTTTACCATGCAGTCTTAATACTCTTTGCATGACGTTGTGGGTGGGTTTTTTATGTTATGGAATCTTGTTCTATTTATCATCATAATTTTTGGCCGATTATTTCTTGAAAGTATGGGTTTAAAAGTGGTAAGTCTGCAGAAATTTCTAATACCGCACAACCATTTGTATTATTCAGTCTATTGGTTGCAGGCTGACATATTTTTAAGACTGTTTCTGCCATTTCCTAAATTTTCTTCATAGAGCTACCACAAATTTCTGCTTCTTTTGTTCTTTTCTCTTTGGAGCATTTAGTCCCATATCAGTAATTACAGGAAGTGTCTTTCTTAGATTCTTTTCATCTGCTGCGGAGGCAATACATTTTTCAAATCCAGTCCCTCCTGTCACTTTTATAGTAAGATTGGTCCTCCTTGGCGTTGTAGTGAGCCTTGTGGCTTGTGGTTTCTGTTTCTTAGTTTCTGACCACTGACTCCACACAGATATTCCATCTCTCAAATTACCTGGTGTCAGCCTGCAAGGTGCGGTGCATACTGGCCTCCATTCAGCAAAGCATGTGTCCAGTTCTGCTGAAGTTAGTAGGCCCTCCATGTGTGCTTAAACTTAAACACATGCTTAAATACTTTATAGAAAGGGAACAATCTCAACATTTGGCAAGACTGAGTTTCAGAGATCCCTTAGACTACTTCTTATTGAGTTTGCTATTTACTTGCCTTAGCTCTGCTCTACTCTATTCCTTGCCTTGTGCCATCTCCTTTCTGATTACCCATCCTTATAAATTTTCACTTTGCCCCCTCTCCTTATGCCTTTGCATTCCTCACTAACTTCTTAAGTCTGTGGTAATGATCAGTGATCATGAACATGTCTCTTTTTGTACTGCTAGAGGAGAGCTTGGTGAATTTTACAGCACATAACCTTTTCTGAGCTCCAAGGCTGTGCAAAAGTTAATAGAATTAAATTCAAGGCAGGTGAAGACATTTGCAGAGTTCGATTCTGTGGGTAAATTTTGAACCCGTGAACTTCAAGTGAGCTGAAAATTAATTCAGAACACGTTCTCCCATCTCTAGCACAGACTGCATATAATGTTATACACATCTGTTGTTATTACAAACAAAAAGTTGCTGTTTTTACTCTAGTGCCAAATGAGGCACAAAAAAACAACAGCTGTTGCTATTGCACAACCAAACAACCCCCTTCCCCCCAGCAATTAGTCTTGCCTTAAAAAAAATAGAAAATAAAAACCTCAGACACAAAATTGAAAACCCCATAAAAAAGAAGAAAAATCCCAGAAAATAAATAGACTCAAATGTGGTCTGCTTATAAATATTCATAGGGAAAAATGGGATCACATCACTTAGCCCACTCCTAAGGGAACCCTCAATGCTAACGAACTCCTGCAGCACATGTTAGCAATAATGGGTTTCCTTATTCTACAAGACAAAAACAGGATCTCAGGCCAACATGGTGGCTCAAGTAACCAGCCTCAGCAGGCTGCCTTGGAGATTCCAGTTTCACTTGAATTCTTGCCACTTCCAGCTCGGCTGATGATTTCAACTCTTTTATTGAAACAGAGAGGTAAGGCTGTGCAGTGCAGTGTGTGGCATTCTGCTGCATGTCTCCATTCCTACAAATATGTGTTGCCAAGCTTCCTATTTCTGTGTGTTTTTAAGGGTTCCTCCTTTAAGAGGTTTTGTTCTAGCAGGTGCTTGATAGGCCTCCATGCTGTAGCCTGGTCCTCAGCTATTCTCTTTACCCAGGGCCCCGGGAGTCACCAAAACATTTAAGTGCTGCTCACTCTGCCAGTGCAACTCTGATCCAGCCCTTTTCTTAAGTCCAGATGTGTCTCAAGTCTGTTCACATGCAGTTGCATATTCAAAGACAAGCTTACACTGAACTGAGCCCTGTGGATGATGCACCCAAGTGCATTCATGACCAAGGATTCATTAACACCATCTGTGTCCATCAAGCAAGAGCAGGATGGAACATGCTCCACTCCAGTTTGCTAGCAGATACTTGGAGTTCATATCTCCCCATGGATATCGTCAAAGCTTGGCAGTGCTGAAGGCAAAAAGCAAGGCAGACAGCAATAAGACTGCCTGTGCCCACTTCCCCACTCTTTGCATAGACGTGTCACCAATTTGTTGTCTGTTTTCATAAGTTTTTTATACTGTTTAGTGGGCAGGATAGCACAGCTCCATTTGCTCGCTCTTGCTGTCCTCACCTACTTGGTGGGGAACAGGAGCAGTAGTCACACAGACTTCGTCTGTGTTCAGCTGCTCTTGGAGCAAAGGGTCAGTGCTGGGGAGCAGCACAGCTCCATATACCTCTTCTTTCCCTGTGTGGGAATATGGGTGAACTCCAATATCACTGTAAGTTCTGTTATAACCACCACCAGTTTTTGCTTGGAAAAACACATTGTTCAGTCTGAAATTTTCCAGGCTTATCTGCTAGCTTGCTGATTAACTTTAGGTAATTTAAGTAAGAGTGCATAAAACATCTTTTAAGCTGATGAAGACTGAAAAGGAACATGAATGTACATACACAGAGACATGCCTCCTGCTCTTAGTCAGCCTTGTATAAGACACAACCAGAAATACATGAACCAACCAACCTTCCTATCTACCTACCTTCCTTCCTTCCTTCCTTCCTTCCTTCCTTCCTTCCTGTTTCGGAGGAGTGTGGGGATGGAGCAGGTTGCATCTGCAAAAGGACTGCATAGGAAATGTATATATTTTGGGAAGGTGGGAGAAAAGGTAATGAAGTGATCTTGTTAACCCAGTGACTAGTCTGCTTTAGCTATCTGTGCATGTGAGTCCAAAATTCTCTCACACTCTCTAAAGAGAAAAGTAGTAATAGAGAACCTTTTTAGTATTTCATTTCTTGTAAGAGCACCAGGAAGCTTGTTGAATGGTTGTCTGTTTTTAGTGCCTGATATTTGAAGTTGTAACCAGGGGACTGAGTTCAAACACAACCTGAACTATTTTCAAAGGCTTATCCAGTCTTACAAAATGACACAGTCATTGCTTCCAGAACTCTTTCATTAAATCAGTGTGTCTTTCTCCCAATTAGGGTAAAATCCTGAACAGAAAGGGATGCTGTCCGATTTGCACTGAAAGTAAGTTCTTTCTTCACATTTTAAAAATTCTTTTATATTTTTTCTGAGAAAATAAATATATAGAAGTATGGTTCCTTTTCTGCCTTCTTTTTAGAGGCAGCTAAAGGGTAAGTGATTATTTTTGGCCATGGATTTTGCCTCCTATAAATCTGTAAATTTAAAATAAAATGCCTGGGTATTTTGGTTTTTTTTTTATTTTTCAAAATGACACTGTTTTTGTCAAATCTGAGGTGCTGCATTTTGAAAGATATAGTTGGTCTGTGAAATTTGTAGGCAATAAAACAAGAAAATTAATAAACTTGTAACTTTTAGGACTTGGGTACCTTTTACACCTGTAACTAACAGTCCAGCTATGTGCGTATATAATCACACCTTTGCAGATGATTTGTGAGAGTTAAAAAAAGGTGTGCAGAAATCTGAGACACAGTCTGGGGCAGCAGTGGAAAGTAGAATAGACAACTATCCTTTTTTGTTTATGATGTTTAGTTCAACCCTTACCTTCTTATCCCTTTACTCACTTCAGAAATGATCATTAAATTGCAATATCATCCTCCTAGTCAGCAAAGGAATTACACAAACACTTACCTTTAAGCTTGTTCTGTTTAAGTCAATGGAGAGACCTGAAGTTAACAAGATACCATTAGGTATTTCCTTCAGTATGTATTTAAGTATTTTAACAAATAGGGACAGACTGCTAAAATGGGGTTTTATGATCTATAGGAAGGCTTTTGAAAGAAGAAAGTGTTCCTATTCTTTTGTCTAAAATCAAATGGTTTTACCGTTCAACTCAATTCTGAGTTCTCTTGAATTGCACAAATCCCATATGCTAAATATCTGTTTTTTCACTCTGTGGCTCAATTATTTTGAAACATGTAACTTGGGATAAAATAAATCTAGCTTGCAGGCCTTCATTATCAAAATGAAAGTAAATACAAATGACAATCTCAGAAACACTTGAACTAATACCTAGCAGAGGAAGAAATGAAAGAGGGGTCAACTGTCTAGCGGTTGATTTCATGTTAGCTCAGTTTCAAGGGAGAAGAAATTTGCATAGACCTTTGCTCAGATATGACATACCATTAGTGTCATGAATTTATCAATCTCTAGCTCTCCTCTTTTCTTATGTTTCAGTCCCATTTAACCTTTCTCATGTGTTCTTCCTGTGTTCTTCTGTAACATGAGAGGGGAGTAAAATAGTGAGGCCAGCCATTCCCTCAAAGCACAGGAGACCCTCTACTGTAAGAGGTTAAAAAGAAGACAGTACAGTGACTCCTTCAGAAATGCTGCCAGAGTATGATGACTTGTGAATATTGTTTCATGGGAGAAGGAGGCAAAAAAATACAGTTCTTCAAAGTTAAAATAACTCATCTAGGAACCAGGTTACCTAAAAACTCAAAACTTACATCTTGATGATATAAGAAGGGAATAATCATGACTACAAACATGTGAAGTTAAGGCCAGATCATTGTTGCTTGTCCTCCTGCCATACAGGTCTGTAAAGAGCCTGGCTCCATCTTCCCAGTGACCTCTTTCCAGGTACTACCAGACTGCTGTTAGGTCTCCCCTAGACAACCTTGTTCCCTTACGGAAAGGGACTGAGGGTCTTAAGGGTGCTACCTGCTTTGCACTGTCTGTACTTGAGCCGAAGAGGCTCGTTGTCCTGTCTCATAGTCCCATGCTCCACCAGTGCACATGAAACAGAGGGGTCCTTTCTTACAGAGTTCTCTCACTATGGACCCATTTAGCCTTTGGAGAAGAGCTGATTCCAAACTTTTTTGATTAACAGGGCATTCTTGGCTTTTACAGATAATGTAATCAAGGAGCTTAAATACCCAGTGTCATACAGTAGTGGTGGCTACCACTAGCTGTTCTAACATTGGTATTTTAACATTTGCCATTTGCAAAGAGTTAATTCCACCTTTGCACCAGAAGTGCTGTAAATCTCATCACGACTGTCATCCGATAGTAACTGGAAACTTTGCTAATTCAGCCAGTTTCTGATAAGATGTGCACACAGCCCCTTCCCTCACCCGCTCACTCATGTTGATCCTGATCCTCCCTCCACACACTAACACACCAAACCTTTCTGGCACTCCAGCAGATATTAATTTTCCAAAGTAAAAACAACATAGGGAGGTACAAGAACATACTGTACACGGGAGAGCTTTGAGTACAGTTTAAATGCAGCCAATTTCTATGAAGTGGGTCAAAACCAGTCACGTTGTGAAAGGATACGCTTTAAACTGAAAAAAAATAAAATAATCAAAGGATTATTTTCAAAGCCTGTTGCAAAGAGAAAAAGTACCTCGTCTCCTAAAGGGCTGGAGAGTCTCTTGTCTACTGTTGCTGAAGTTAACTATAGTTAGTTTTGGCATGTTGCTTTTTAAGCTCCATGGCTGGTATACAGTTATCACTAATTAAACACAGTGGTCATACCAGTGGAAAATTCAACAGTTTAGTTTATGCTGCTGTAAAAAATGTAATGAAATGTACTCTTTTGGGCTTGATTTAGAAAAATCACCACTGACGTCAATTCCATATATTAGTAATCCTATGTTAGACCAAGGTCATTTTCATATTAAAAATAAGAAAAAAACTAAACCTGAGTTCAAATAGCATAAACAGACTGCTCTCAAGTTCAGACAAAGATAGGAACTTGCAGTGGAAGTTAAATCTTTGCTCTTGACAACAAAGAATTCATAGGCCTTGCTGAAATTGGAGTCCGCAGGATGAAAACTTCCTACTAAAACCATGTAAATATACTTTAATCATTATCTATAATCCTAGAACAATCTTACGCAGGTCATTGTGAGATGTTGTGGATGAAGTTTTTTCAAAGTGGACTGCAATCATCTGGGTTTACGTGTACAGTACACATGATTAATCTTGCAGTAAAGGCTGCTTTTGGGACAAAAAAATTTTGTTCATCACAAATCACTCCACAGCTTTTTTAACTGACAAAATGATCAGTGGAGCTAAACCAAATTCAAGGGCACTTGGACCCACCTTAGGAGTAAAAGGTTGGTACTTTCACTTCATCCTGCATCCTTTTTATGTGTTTTTATAGAATTACTGAAAAAGCACTGACTTTCAAAGAAAAGAAAAAAAAAGGAAAAGAAACAAAGTGAGGTTATGCATTGTACATGTCTGTGAGAGCAGGAAGTGGGACTAAAGGACCACATAAGTCCCTGTTTTTTCTGTTATTTCCTTTCCATGAGGAAATACATCAACAAAAAGACTGCAGTTGTTTATTCATACTGGAATACTGTTCATGATTTACCTCCCATTTCAGCTGTGATGGTCTACTGTATAAATATGTATTTGGACAAATTGGAATAGCTATTTTATTTATGAAATAGACCATAAAGACTCCTGTGGAGTTTTTGACACCACACCTTGTAATGTGTATTATATCAAGCTGCACTATGCAGCAGTTATGAGGAAAGTCCTCTATGGCTATGCATTTTTTACAGAAAACCTAATGAAATTCTATTATGCGTGTTCTGTAGCTAGTTTTTAAAAGTTAATAATGTGTTCTGTTTGATTTAGGGCTTAATTCAGCATATGGGCTAATTACATTCGAAGTTTAATTTTATTTTTAAAAAGCTGAGATATTTTTGAATTATATATGTGCAACTGGAACACCCTTCACTGGTAAACTTGTGTTTTTTCCTCCCTCTCCTTACTTAGAAAGTGTCCAAACCGATTTCAGTTATAATTTAAAGTATATTTTTCTTGGCCACTCTTAACTACCTACAAGCCCAGCAGAGTGTGACCAGACATCTGGACATCTTGGACTTCAATTGACTGCTCTGATCTCCTGAAAAAACAAAACAAGCTATTCCATGAGCACCAGAGCTAACAGACCCTGGTTTCCTATGGATTTGTGTCCCATTTCCTTTATATCCCAACAAATAATAAACCCAGCTAGAGACAATATATCCTGTGGCTGGTCTGGAGCTACAAGTGCACTAATTGTCCAGCCAATATGCTCGTGCTCTCGGCTGGTCAGGATGTGTGTTCTGACTCTCTGTCTGGCCTCCACCCCGCACTATATATATTTTGCCTTTCTAAAAAAGCTAAATACTGTCTGGGGGAATGGAGGCACTGGGTGGAAGGCAGAAAGGTACTTTTTGGCAACCACTTAGTTTAATAAGTGGTTCTTACCTGTACTGAGCATACTACTTACTAGAAATGAGTGGTCTTTCAGACTTTTATCCCTTCACACTGGCCAAACAGGTTGTGATTTTTTTTTTCTTTATGAGAGTATGTTAAAACTTAGGAAATGCTAATGTGTTCTTTTCCATGCTGTTGCTTTTTTAGCTTCCTTTTTTGTACAGCTACATGTGTATTCAAAAACACTGCCTTTTCTAATGAAAGTCAGTATTTCATCTGAATTGGGATCATGATTTGAAAATTCAAGGAAAACATGCCAAGAGTTCTATAGTATTCACTTTTAGCACCTAAATACTATTATTAGTTTGCAAGTAAGCTGTCGAGCCTTAGGTGGGAGCTGAGCAAACTGCATTAATCACACATGTAGTTTAATATTTTAGTCAAATGTAAAAGTGTGAAGTCCGTATTTAGTTGCTTAAAAAACAAATGTGAAAACTGCCAAGCTTCCAAAAGCTTTTATGAATGCCAGAAGGTTTGAATATTGATTTGGGAGCAACATGCAGGATTTCCAAAAGAGGTTTAGTGGTGTTTGCATCCAGCTCTCAATAATGTTTAATCAAAGTTGAGTGCCTGAGGTATTTTGAAAATCACAGCCTCCTGACTGTAGCTCTGGGGCCCTCCTTTGAAAAATCTGTGTTTTCCAAGGATAGAGAGGGAATGGGTAAATGTGTGTTCATGTGCATGTCTAGATGAGCAAAAGAAGATACCGAAGTTTATGAATCCAGGTTCAAAACAAGAAAGTGGCAATGATTCTTCGTTTCCTTTGCCCAAGGATGTTGTAGATGTCCAAAACATTGTTGGACTGGAAAAAATCACAGAAAATATTTCTGTCAAAGGTTACTAAATTAAAAGAAACCATGTCTAGCTCAGAAAGGCCCTAATCTGAAAGTAGTTAGAGGTCAGCAGTCTCAGAGGGAAGTGTTGTATAGAATTGCCCTTTTCTAGCTCTACCTTAGACAGCTGATACAAGGAATGTTGGCAATAAGCTGGGAACGATTTACTGTGGGGAGAAAAGGGAAAGATCTACGCCTATGATGCTATGCCTTGTTATCATAAGCTAGCAAAATTCATACTCCGGGGTTGGAGAACATGACTTTGGTGATGCAGCAGCACCTCTTCATCTGTTATGTCCCGACAGAGAAGCAAGTCACACACAATCCTAACTAGAGATCAGTGCTTCCAATAGATTTCAAAAATTGCCAAGTAGAAAGACTGGTTTGTTTCAGAAGGGAAAAAGAAAAGAAAAAAGAGGGAAAAAAGAAGAAAAAAAGAAAAAGTAAACCATAAAATATGATGTGATTGAAACTCTCCCAAAAGGACATAAACAACAACCCAAAAGCTAAAAATGGCAGGAATTCTTTTCATGTTGACTGTCTTTTGCAGTCTTGTTACACCCGGTATTTAAGGTTTATTTCTAGGCCAACCAGTTTTTCTTGCTGGCAGTGCCTGAGTTATCGCACACACTCTTACAGGGTGTGGATTTATTTTTAAACCCCACAATTTTAGCAAACCTTTCAAGAATGTTTTACAGAGTGATATCAGAGAATCAATTATTCAGACTGTTTTTAGGTAGATTTTCCCTCCTCCATTTCCTTGGTTATTAAAGAAAGCAGCGAAATTTGGATCAGACCTTCAGCTATCCAGTCCAAAATACATTTTTAACTGCATGGCATCAAGTTGACATATGACGTGACATGATGTAACATAACATAAAACAACATTACTCTGCATAACACATTAGAAATTAAAAATAAATATTTCTTTTGGATCCCATTGGTACTATCAATTTTACTTGCACATCTCTAAATTATGTTTGTTCCTCTCATGTATTGCCTCTTAGTCACTTGCTTAGGTGAAGAATCAGCCTCCCCCTCCCAACAGGTTGGTTAAAAACATGTACAACATATCCACATTCTTGGCCTTTAGAAACACAGAGAAAAATCAGATCTTTCCTCTGGAATCTTCACTGATATTTGGCTGGGTTTTTTTGTTGGTAATTTCCTTATTTTCATAAAAGTTGTTATTGAACTTAAATTAAGTTGGAAAAGCTGAAGTGCAGTTTGAGCTGGTAACAACATGTATCTTAATACTCATCATGCAGATACTTAGATACATAAAGAAATCAGAAACATGTTAGTATGATTTAGTAACAGGTAAAGTCAGATGGTCTTCATACAAAATCTATAGATTATTTTTCCTATTGGTAAATTATGTTGGTAATTAAAAGCCATATGGTTCCTCCCACTTTATGGAGAATCAATTAATCTTACAATGAACTTTGGAAAGCAGTTATTAACATCCTGATTGGTATCAACGAGGAAAAGAAAACTCACAGAAGTGCACATTTTTAAAAGCACTCTCTTGCCTAAATGTCTTGGTTTTCAGGCTCTGCGTAAAGTGTGTTGGGCCTGTTTTCTGAAGATGTTGATCAAATATGGATCATTTTGACTTCTGATGGAGCTGTCAACATGATGGCCTTGAAAAATTGGAAGTTTTGGTCCCTAGTTGCCAGACACAGTAAAGAGGGATAATAATAATGCCAGGATGAGTTACTGGCTTGGCTAAAGAAGCATGCATGTAGCTAATTAGGCGTAAAGTACAAATCACCCAGGTACTAGCTCTGTGATAGCTCTGCACCATGCGGTGAGGGGAGAGTGAGATTAGGCTTTAGGAAGAGCTTTCTCACGGTAGGACAGCCCAACACTGCAATAGGTTGCCAGAGGTCGCAATGGAGTTGCTGTTACTACTGCTCTTTATGGGCAGGTTAGATAAATGTCTGTCAGCTATAATATAGGTACAGGTGATTCTTCATTGCAGCTGGAGAAGAAAAAGGTAATGTCTGCTGGGGCCACCTTCAGCCCCATTTTCTGTGTCTCTGTGTAGATTTCCTTGGATGCTCTTTACAGCTAGAAAAACACCAGAAAGTTTACAGTTGCTTTAGCAACTAGGCTGAAAAACTCTGTCGAGAAAGGTGTATTGTGTAGTTAGAATTGTATTGCACTCCGCAGGAGGAATTCCCTTCCCCTTCTCCATAACATTCATGTGTCCTTTTTTGTAGATTTGAATTTGCATTTTTTGAGCTGGTTTTTCAGCAAGCTGTTATTAGTTAAACAGGCATCATCTTTCAAAGCAGCCTTAGCCCATGGGTATACAGCTGGCAATAGCAGTGTGCATTTCTCTGCCTTGAGACTCCTTCTTCGAGGAGCAGCAGCAGTGTGGTTAGAACTATTGTTTTACCAGAAGGCTGCAAGGCAAATGCGTTTGCTGCTGTCTTTGGTTGTGAGGCAGTTCAGTCAGTTGCTGGGTAGCTGCAGGTAACTCAGCATAATTTACATGAATGTGGAAATGTTCTGTCTTTGGGCTGTGACTTCTCTGACCTGCGTATGGCTGCAAACATCTGTAAGAAATCTCCATCCATTTGTAATGATGCAAATGATTGGTAGACACACCCTGCTCTTTGGCAGTCATTGCATCATGTTAGTCATGTACTACTTTTAGTTGGGAGCATATTGATGCATTGTAGCATCAAAAACTGCTACAAGTCAGTTGTGTATATGATGCCATGATAATTTTTTGCCTTTTCTTTTATACCCTTTTATATAGCTTTTATGTATTCTTAGTGTTTTTAGCCCACATGCTTATAATTCCTTAAGTTCGATAATTTAGCTTAGACCAAACATCCTGGAAGCCTCACAGTTAGGGGTCAGAAAGCCCCAGGCACCAAGGTCCTCTCCAGAACACATTCTATAAACTAAGATAGGCCCATCCAGGGGGAAGGTTCCTCGGGACTAGGGGTTTGCTCGAGCCTCTCATTGGGGAATCTTTGATAGATATGCTAATTTGCAAGGCGTATAATTGTATACACGATCTGTTGTGTGTGTGTGCATTTTTCGGGGTGCATTTTGATGAGCATTTTGGCGCACCTAAGGATCCTTAATTAAATGCCGAGGTAAAAACCCTTTTTCCCCTTTAACCATGTTTGGCTCTGATTTTAAGACCAGGGTAAGGCAACATATAAACGACATCTACAGTAGCTTTTAACACTGAATCAAGATGCTGGTTCTACAGGCATTTTGAGAAAAAAAGATGTAAATACACCTAGTTTATAAATGTACAATATTTATAAGCATGTATATGTAAAATATGGACAGTTCCTGCCCAAGTGGTCTGATGGCTTTTAATTTCATGGAGTCACTGAAATTTGAAAAAATTGTAATAACCTAAACTGTACATTATGTTTAAGGGACAAAGCTACAGGTTAGCCTTCCTATGCTGCCCCAGGAATGAACTGGCCTTTGGTTACCACCTGCTTTGGGAAAGACTTCTGCTAAAGCAGTGAAGCTTTTGTTTTTCAAAAATATATCTATTCCTAGTGGGTACCAGTCAAAATCTACCCCATAGAGCAGATAGATCAGGTGAGAGCAGCATCTCTAAGTTCTTATCAACTGCTTTTTTCAAACTTCGATTGATCCTGATATGGCGCTTTTGTTTCTCACTCACCTGCAGAGCCTGGAGTTTGCACTGTATTTGGAGATCCTCACTACAACACTTTTGATGGACGGACATTTAACTTTCAGGGAACATGTCAGTACGTTTTGACAAAAGACTGCTCCTCCTCTGCCTCGCCCTTTCAGGTGCTGGTAAAAAACGATGCCCGTCGGACCCGTTCTTTCTCCTGGACAAAGTCAGTGGACCTTGTGTTGGGCAGAAGCACAATCAGCCTCCAGCAGCACCTCACAGTGAAGTGGAATGGGACCCGAATTTCACTACCTTGCGAGACACCGCAATTTCAGATCGATTTGGATGGTTATTTGCTGAAAGTGACCACCAAATCAGGTAGGACAAGTGTATGTGTATGTTTGTGTGTGTCTTCTTTCTCTCTGAAGAGCTTCTCAAGTTCAACATGAACAGTAGTCAGTAAAGAAAGCATGATAGCAGTAATAAATATCATTATAACCCTTTAGAGTTTAGAGAAACCCACAGTGCTTTCAAAATTCCTGCAGCCCATGAGCAGACAGAAATCCCAGCTATGAGTTTGAAGTCTGCAGGATATTGCTAAGCTGTGTTTCATTCTGCGGCTGACAATTAACTGCCTGAGTAGACAAATGTGCCAAGACTTACAGTAACTTAAAAGTGGCTTATGCAGAGTATGGTGGGTTGACCCTGGCTGAACATCAACCAAACATGCCCACCAAAACCACTTTATCACTCCCCTCCTCACCTGGACCGGGAAGAGAAAATATAATGGAAGACTCATGGTTCAAGATAAGAACTGGTAGAGATCACTCAGCAATTACCATCATGGGCAAAATAGACTCAATTTGGGGAAATTAGTTTAATTTATTGCCAATCAAATGAGGGTAGGATGATGAGAAATGAAGTAAAATCTTAAGCCTCCACACTCCCAATCCCCTTCTTCACAAGCTTAACTTTACTTCAGATTCTATCTACCTCCTCCTGCCCTGAGTGGCGTTCGGGGGGTTAGGAATGGGATTTGCGGTCAGTCCATCACATATTGTATCTACCAGTTCTTCCTCCTCAGGGGAAGGACTCCTCACACTCATTCCTTGCTCCAGCATAGGGTCCCTTCCATGGGAGACAGTTCTCTGCAAAGTTCTCCAGTGTTAAGTCCCTCCCATGGGCTGCATTTCTTCACAAACTTCAAAAACGCGGGTCCCTTCCACAGGGCGCAGCGCTTCAGGAACATACTCTGGTGTGGATTCCCCACAAGGTCACAAGTCTTGCCAGCAAATGTGCTCTAATGTGAGCTCCTCTCTTCATGGCTCCAGGATGGACTTCCTGCAGGTTCACAGTCTCCTGTAGGCATCCATCTGCTCCAGTGTGGGGTTATCCAGGGGCTGCAGGTGGATCTCTACTCCAGCATGGAGCTCCATGGAGCTGGTTTCAGAGGGGCAGCCTTGCCTCATCATGGTCTTCACCATGGGCTGCAGGGGAATATCTGCTCCAGTACTTCCTCTCCCTCTTTCTCCACTGACTGCAGGGTTATTTATCTTACACTCTTCCTCTTCCTTCTGGCTGCAGTTGCACAGGTCTTTTCTCCCCCTTCTTAAATATGTTATCGCAGAGGTGCTATCACTGTTGCCAGGGCCGAGCCCATCTTGGGGCCAGCTGGAATTGGCTCCACTGGACATGGGGGAAGTTTCTGGCAGCTTCTCACAGAAGCCACCCCTGTAGCTCTCTGCTTCCAAAATCTTGCCATACAAACTTAATACAAGTATCGTTTGATACTTACAGATAAGAACAGAGAGGAGATCAGTTCTTAAACATAAAATTCAGGTTTTTCAAAGTTGCAGCAACATACCTTGCAGTTTAGGTGAGCAATTATATAAATTCATGGTTATAATGGCTGGAATGAGTTTAAGTTGTAAAATTTTGGAAATATTTCACTGGGGCTACCAAAATGGAGACCCTGGTTTCAAAAGCAAGGCCTAATTTACTGTTCAGTGCCGTCTTATTGGGCTTGCTTTGTGTCCAAGTAAGAAGCTGTCTGCAAGGAACAGAGTCCACAGCACTACAAGCAAAAGGAAATTAGAAGCTTTATAGAATATGCTACCTTATTTCTAGAAACAAGGAAGGGAGATAGTATTCTCTCAGGTCTTTTGAGTCTTAGAAAATACATTAATTGTCAAAATGCTAAACCAGAGGACTTACTTTTGTTTTGATAAACTGTTCTGAAACTATAGTATCCTTGCGTAGATAAATACTGAGGGGAAGTTGAAAACTTTCTCATTAGCATGTGTTAGTTACTACTGTAGTCCTGAGAGATTTCACTCACACAGTGAAGTACTGTTTCAGTGAGAATACTATTTACTGTTAATTCAATTAAATGCCATGTGAAAGCAGTGAAACCAGTCTTTCTTATGGAGTGATATGGTCGCAGGCGTGACGCCTAGTCATACTCATTATCTAGCATAATTTTTTTTCAAGGGGGACACTAGCACCCACTGTTGAGCTGAGAATTTAGACACCTGTTCATATAGCCTCTGGAAATGTGAGTCTGCATAATGTGGATCCCAGCTCTGGGCTCATTCCTCAAAGTGGCAATGCAGATTTTTGTGGCTGTCTGTAAAATGCACACAAGTTGACCATTATTCGCAACTTCTAATTAGAAGCATCTTGAGGGTTTTTCTTTGCAGCCAGCTGAACACCATGAATTCAGGCGATGTGGATTTCATTAGCCAACCACAGGCCAAGGAAAGGTTTTCAACTGAAGCTGAATGACAGCTAATCCTGCTGCTATTCCATTTGTCTCTGGTGCAAGCCTAATAAATGACTACACACATCCTTGTCCATGTGTTGGCAGAGGAAGTGCAAACATGGCATATGACAACATACTAAACAGTGTGTAATCACTGCAATTATAGCCTAAATAATTCCTCCCCTTAATGGAGCAGGATCAGGTTTCTCTCGCTGAATACAGCATGATGGGCCAGGTCCTCCTTTCCCCAGCATATAAGGCCTGGAAAGTAGCAGAATGGCCTGGCTCCATTTTGCTGGGAGAAGGACAAGCAGCAGAGAGGCTGTAGAGAGGAAGAATGTGCTGAGTAGAACTGGTTTAAAGGAAAACATTTTGTTCCACAGGAAGTTCTGAGTACCAGGGGAAAAAAGTTGGAGAAATTTCTGTTTCAGAAGGAAACATGGATTTTTAAAAAATATATACTTTCCCAGTGTATGGTGAAAAAAGAGAGGAAGGGAGAAAGTTATGAAAAATAAGCAAAACTGCTGCACTAGAAGTAAAATTCAAAGTAAAATTGGGTTGGGAAATGGAGGGTCTGGTGCTTACAGCTCAGCCAGCATTCCCACGGATTTTGGTTTTCCTTTTGCAGAGCTGGGAGTTGAGCCTTGGATAAAACAGGGAAGCCCAAAGCTTCAGGAAGTCTTGTGGTCCCTGGCTACAGGGCAATGTGCATGGCAGGGCAGTCATGGAGTTTCATACCCAAATCGTTCAGGCTCCCAGGCAGCCCACCAGGCGAGCTGGCAGGAGACCAGCTTGGAGCCTTGCCTGTGCTGTGTTGGAAGTTCATTGAATACGATATGTCTCCCTGAAGCATTTCAGTTCTGATGAATTGGCATTTTCCAGTGAAAACCTGTTTTGTTGCTAAATTCCTCACCAGCTGTAGCCCTGGATGCAATGCAGCAGAAGTCCTTGCACTCTGCACTGGCAGCTATGGGTGTGCTTGGGATGTTTTGAGTCCTTATCCAAAATTTGTGTGTTAGAAAGACAAAAAAGTAGAGTTTCACATGGCTGGTGGTACTTATCTATTGCTCTATTGCATGAGCATTTTGGGTTTTTTTCTGTACTATCTTTTGCACAAAGCTACTTTGCTGCACTTTTTCTGTACCACTTTGGCATTAAATCTTTATGGAAGAGTCGTTGGCTGGTTCTTGAGGATTCCTTTAAATCTTGAGGATGCCAGGAAAATCATGCAGAACAATTGATGAGAGCTCCCGTCATGAGGAACTCGGTGTGTGATGTACATAAATCCAGAAGAATTTTTTTTACATGGAGTAGAGTACATAATGTGCCAAGTTAAGAAATCAAGTAACAAGTTGGTTAAGCATCCTTCAAAGAGAGAGAATAATAGGAAAAAATGAAATAGTAACTCAGAGAATATTCCTTTTCTGCACATCCCCATATGGGACAGATGTTGCATCCTTTGGCTTCACATCTCTTGGATTCTGATTCTTGTCCAAGTGAATGGGAAACTCATCCATTTTGGGTGGGGGGAAGAAAGGAGGGGTATAGGCACTAAGAAACTCTTCCAAATAGTTTCTGTCTGCCAAGGAGACCATTTCAAGCGCTGCTCTGTAGCATAATCCCATCTGTCACAGCTCTTTTTGGTTTACAGAAACTAACTGGATTTTCTGCTTATGAACAAACAAAAGGCACACACTGCACAGTGTGATCAGGCTCCAACAAAATTATCATGAATGTAGGAATAAATACCCTTCCTTGTTACTCCAAAAAGGAATAAGATCTGTTTTGGACAGAAACCTTTAGGCTGTTCATCAAAGCTAGAAATTACCCTTCCATCTGAGCAATTACAGCAGAATAAAGTGTAATTAAGCCATACCAGCTAGAGGAAAGTACATCCATGCGGTAGTTACACAGTGAGTCTCTTGAATGAAATCTAGTAATCAAAGCAGGAATCTCTAGATATTAAAGTGTGCATTTTTATATGCTGAGAAGAAAAGCCGTAATTTTATGTTATACTTCTGCATACCTGCATGTCTTTTGCAGGTCTACAAAAGCAAAATGTAACAAGTAAATTAATTCAGGTGAAGAGGACATAAATATTCAGGAAATTTTCAAGCTGACCTTTCATAATTAATGTATTTTCACTGAAGGCCAGTAAGTTTTGTCTTGAGGAAAAAAAATAGTCCTAAAAGGAAAATTAAGATAGAATCCTTAGCTAGTCTTTTCAGACTTTGTTTAAAGTAGGAGCTTCTGAGGGAGCTTCTCTGGGGGAAGAACTTGAACACAGCCTTAAAAACTAAAGTTATTTTCTGAAAAGAACTGTCTGAGAATTTGGATCTTGATGCTTGAAACTTTGAGAAAGTTTATGTGATTCTCAAGTCTGAAGAAATCTTGGTTTGTAAGTTAATGGCAAGTATTTTCTAAATGCCAGCACGGCAGTATTAATCTTGTGTCTGCAAATCAAGCTGTGTTTTGTTTTGTTCAGTGTTGTCAGAAGCAAAGACAGCTGGATTTTGAATTTGTCCAGCTCTGATAATGTATGAAGCAACTTAAAAGGCAGCTTTCCCCCTAGCCACTGTGCTGGCCTCATTAACAGTTGTAGTCTTGCACAATTTCTCAGTTGGCTGGGTGAAAAGTGCCTTTGGAGGAGGAGACAGTGGCCTCATCCATGCTGGGTTTATGAGGTAATTTGAAACTGATTTCAGGCATAGTTAGCTCAGGATATATTTGTGCTATCATTGCTAACCTATGGTGGTAAGAAAATGATGTAATTGGCTGTAGTGACAGGTGATGCAGAATTACCTTCACAGCCTTGATGGGTAAATCATTCCCAAAACTCCTGGTGACATCGTGTAACCTACACAAGCACTAGGGCAGGATGTTAAGATGGCAACACATCCCTTCTATAGCCATAGCTGCTGCTTGAACCTCACCCTGTTCCTCTGCAGCGCAGGTAGGAATTGTCATAGGAGACAATGGGATGTGTTGCTGAAGGAAGGGTTCCAGCTTTGAACTGAGTCACTGGTACGTTAATTACTTACATGAGGACAGGGCAGGATTTGGATCACACAGTGGCAAGCATTGATTTACAAGAGGAAAGGGTGGTGCTAAGCCAGCCCACACAGCAAATGAAGAAAGCTGGAGAGAAGCCCTGGTCCTGCACGACAGAATGATGCTCTTTGGTATTCTTGGCTAAGCAGGGAGAACAGTGTAAAATCTGGATTATCCTGTTTAAAAGCAGCGTCCTGTGTTTATCCTTAACTAATTGCTGCTCACAGGTATTTTATAAGAAAAAATTACCATCAGCAAAATGATTTGTGATCTTCAGATGCAGGGTTACTGCAGATGTGACATAGAACCATTCATGAGACATTGGAAATAATTACAAGAAAGGCCATTTTTGGGCTGAAGTTAAAAACAGCAATGTTTCTTGGTGTTTTTTTTATCCCAAATGATATCAAAACTGTTTTCCCTTATGAGCTGCCTGTTTACTCCTTAAATAATGGAATTCATTTAATTTACAGTCATTCAGATAAAAACTAGAAGTTTAGTCTCCAGCTGATCTCTGGTCCCTCTAGAGTATTGCTGGGAACAGAAGGACATTCAGAAAGTAGTTTATTCCCTCTGCATTAGACAATCCTGTTGTGATCCAGAGCTGCTTATTTTACTCCATCAAAGGACCTAGACAGCTGACTTAAGCTAGACACCAGCTTTTAGATGGGTACAGACAGATAAAATGGATTTCACTCACCAAAAGTAACTTTGATTTTGATGTTCTGGAAGTGCCAAACCTTCCTGTAAAGCAAATCGTAGCAGAGGACTTACATCCCAGCCACTAGATGAAGGTTAGGCATTTACCATCATTTCTCAGTGTTGCTAACTTATGCAGACCACTTCAAATGTTTGGTAATTAATGCCTTTTGAATGAACAGTTTGAATCCAATTCACAATGGTTTCTTGTAACAGTTTTGCCCATCTGATATATCTTTAATCCTTTTAACTCTTTTTACTCCCACAAAATAAGGTACTTGCATTGGAACGGTTGTATTCACCTCAATGAGCCATCACTGTCAGCTTTGTAGGCAAGAATAGGGTGTTTCCCATAAGGAGGTCACTGCTGGAGTCTCATGGGGACGTGGACATCTTTGTATGACCACGACCTGTGCAATGGGTGACAATGGCTGAAATTCTGGGCCCCCTGCAAAGTCAGCTAGAAATTTACCATAGCAAATTCAATTTGCAGAATCTTGCAAGAGCTCTCCTTTGATGTTGAGAGTAGTCCGGCCTTGGCTCCATGTTTTTTAGGATGACCCCATTCATTAGCAAGAAGGAACAAAAATAAGAAGAGATAGGCATGAATGTATTATAATTGACTGTAATTTAAGAAACACTGCACTTGCCAGAGGCACTTACTGGGAACTGTGGGGGCTGTATAGAAATCTAACAGCATTATCAGAACGAAGCAAATGGCTTGTTGAGGTTCCCGTGAATGCTGTTTCACAAACATAAGGTGCAGTTTGTTATCCTCAATTTCTTCTTCTCTTTTTTTTTTTGGTGCATTTTTGTCTTATCTTTTTCTTAGGCTTGGAAATCTCATGGGATGGAGACAGTTTTGTGGAAGTCATGGCTGCACCTCATCTGAAAGGCAAACTCTGTGGTCTATGTGGCAATTACAATGGGCACAAGCGAGATGACCTGATTGGGGGGGATGGGAATTTTAAGTTTGATGTGGACGACTTTGCTGAATCCTGGCGTGTGGAGTCCAATGAGTTCTGCAGCCGCCCGCACAGAAAACCTGTACCCGAGCTCTGTCATGGGACAGTCAGGGTGAAACTCCGAGCTCACCGGGAATGCCAGAAACTCAAAGCGTGGGAGTTCCAGAGCTGTCATTCAACGGTGGATTATACCACATTTTACCGGTAAGTGTGGCTTATTGTGGAGGGAGACACTAAGTTACTGTGTGAGGAGAAAAACCACGAAGTAGGCCCATTTTCAACAGCATTTGAACATGTGTTGAGATGTTTTTGCTAAGAATTAATATACAGGCTTATAGTTTTCTGAGTCCAGAATCAGAAGATGGTCCTGAGCTAATAGACCTGAGCAGCCAACAGTGAGAAAGGCAGGCAGGCTTGTGATAACCTAGAGAAAAAGTACTTTTGGAGACTGAGGAAAGAGGGGGGAAGAGACTTCAAAACATTTTCATAAACTCCCTCTGATTTCAAAGTCGGTTGTAAATTTGAGGCTGAATTTAATTGCTATTGCTTGTGGTCCAGAGAAGTGTGTCCCAGAAACATTTTGAAAATTACTTTATTAAAGCAGGGATATTAAATATGACTAGTGCCTCTTGGATGCTGTGGTTTATGGGTTGAGAGTTTGAAAGGGGAGCATTAACAAGAAATTCCATGTATGGCCTGTCCTGCCCTGGGAGAAAAGAAAGACAGATGAGAATCTAGAATCCCTGTCTGAGTGAATTATTTAAGATTTTTTTATCTTTAAAATGCTTGAAGTCTAAACCACAGAGACATATTTTCTGTTCTTTGATTGGCATGAGCTTATTTACCACTCACTCAGTAAATACAATTGTCTTTTCTTTTGATAGCCTGACATAAAAGGTAAAAGCAAGCCTAGTCACCGTTATATGGTTGTGATGGAGCTGCCTGATCTCTGTGCTCCCAGCTTTTCCCATTTGGGCACATCCACTGAACTCTTTGATTTATTAGGAAAAGCTTTCTAGAATGACTCCATTGCCCTTATGCATTGCCTGTCCTCTTTTTTATAATGAGACAGAAGGACTTTTATCTACTCCAGCAGATTACATCTGGGACTGGGAAATGCTAGAAGAAGAAATTCAGCTTGGCTTGTAGACTGTGTGCCTCTGCACTTATTTTGCTGTGGTGTATCCCTGTGCTAGGAGCCTGGCAAAGAGTAAAGATTATGTTGTGTGCAGGTTATAATACTTTATCGTTTCCAATGGCTGAAGGCACAACAGAGAGCAGTAGAGAATCTAACACACATACAGGGTCTGTTGAATGCATTTCAGCAACATTCCCATCTCACTTCCATCATCCTTTAAAGGTAAGTGATGACAATGCAAATGGAAAACAGGCACAGAGAGATTTGTTTAATTTTGCAGTGGATTTTTTGTTCCTTTTTTAAAGTAGCTCATGATTAATTTAGTGCAATACACTTCCTGACACCACAGCAGAAAGTGATTTATATTTTGGCTACAACAGTCAAAAAAATTCTACATGCTTGCACTCAAGAATTACTGTAGAGCTTTTCTGTTCCTTTAAAATGATGTTTAATGTTTGTCCTGGAAAGACAATGAAATCAAGCAAGTATTTAATTTGATTGTGTCCTTTTGTAGAAAAGTGTATTTTTCCCTAAGGAAACGTTATGTTGAAATGACCATCATATTCTGTCAGAAGTATTCTGTTTGTTTGTTTCCATTTAGATGTTGCTAGCTGTTAGAATGCTCAGCTTCCAACACAGGAATAAAGATAAACTATAATTTATGGGTAAATAATGGTATGTAATAGAATGCTGCTTCTTGTTAGAATCTGATAAAGTTGTAGCAAGGAATTTAGTCAATGACCATGGCCATTTTTCATACCAGGAAGTTTCTGCAAAGAGGTAATGATTATGGGACATGCATTCAAGAAAGTTCTGGAAACCCTTCTAAAACAAAGATATAAATTTTTGCAGATATAAATATATGTCTGCTTGTAAGTATAAATATGAGTATTTGAGAGATTTGCATTTTTCATTAATTTCTTTTCAAAGAATTTATTACTGGTGATGTGCTTTTGCAGGAGATTTAAATTTCCATTAAAAGAAATTCAAATTAACACAGCTTTTAACTGAGATTTTTTTGGAAAGGCATATTTAGTCAATGTTCTCTAATTTCAGGGTAAGTTTAACTAAAATTTTTAAAATTCTGTTTTTTAAACTCTGAACAGGTTCCTAGCAGTAAGAAAAGTGAGGAGGCAGAATGATAGGGTCAGATTCTTTTGTTTTCTCCTAATGTCCTCATTGAATTGAATAGCTTCTCAGTTTTTACCCTCCAACATTACATATTATGGAATTTTTCCTTTTGAAATACTATATTTTCAAGAGTTAACCTTTCTTGGACATTCTTGCCTATATTACTGACATTGCTTCCTTTTCATTCTGCTGCTCGGGTAGTCACCTGCTGTTAATAAAAATTCTCAGAAATAGAAATAAACTCAGCAGGAACATTAGGAATTAGGGTGTGTTTTCTCCAAATACCAAAAAAGGAAGCGAACAATGCATTGCAAACATTAGTCTGACATTGTGTTGCTGAGGAGATTTCTGTGAAGATATCTCAAATTCATTTTAAGTCTCATTCTTTTTACAGCTGTAGTTTCTCCTTTTGTTAGCCATCCAAAAACCATGCAGCATGATTGTCGTGATTGTTAAATGAAAAGGATATAGTTACTGTTTTACAGAGTAGAGACCTAGCTGCATGTTAATTCCTGAGCTTGACCTTGAGAGATCTGTGACACCTTAGGTTTTGCACCTTGCCCTTAACCCTTTTTTTTGATGTGACTTTGGTGACTTGTGTTTCCCTGCAAAGCATATGGCAGAAGAAAGCACAATGTAAATGTGTGAGAAAGGATTTTGAAATAGTCCTGACTGCAAACTAACAAACTTAGCATCTAATTTTATACCACTTTTTTAGTTCTTTGTTTTGTAACTAGACACGTTTTATGGTTTTTTAATAGTGGTTTGCTTTGTTTAGTTTTGGGCTGGTATTTTTTTGTCTTTAATGCATTGTTAGTTGTTCAGTACTCATGAGTAATACTCTAAAAATAACCCTTAGGGTTGAACTTCTTGGAGGCAAGTTCATTAAGCGGGGAAATGATTTTGAATTTCCAGGAGATTTTGGTAAATCCTGTGTGAAGAAGAGATCAGCAGTTAGTGTCACCACCATTGCTGCTTGTCTATTTTGGTATTTCAATATGGCCAAGCATCCTAGAGTGGTCCTTGAAAAAAAAAGTAAAAGAAAAAGTTACCGAGGTTACTCAGTAGCAAGTTTTAGACAGGATATTTAAACCATATATGCAATAAAGCTGTCACTCAAACTCCTGAAACTGCTCTTAAGTATAAGCAGAACTTAAAATAGGTGATACTATCTCAATATCTCGTGCTGCTGTTACCAGAAAAACCTCTATTACATTATTGGGAAATAATTTAAGCTCATGGATAAGGATTTGGGGATCTTGGGGAACTTGAGGAAGAAGAGGAGGACTTTCTGTGCTCACCAAGCCTAGGCTGCAGGAGACACTGTAGAGCAAGACACAGGACTCATACTCTTAGAACACCTGCCTTCATCAGCATCCTTGGCTTTCTAGTAGGTTGATGGGGTCTTTTTTTTTGAACAATTGCATCAACAGATTTGGAATGTGGCATCAACATGATATCACTGTGTCAGCCATTTCTAATGCACCTACATAGCAGCTGAGTTCATAAATGATTAATTAAACAGTGCTTGAGTCTCTCACTACTGCCATAACTTTGGAAAAAAATTCAGTGTCTTGTTTTTGCCATGCAGTAGATTTTTCTATTTCACATTAGAAAATTTGTGTCCCTAACTCTTTAAGATAACTCTTTTTATGATTATTACTCTTCCTATTATTAATATATATTTTTGCTATTTTTGTTGTTATTGTATTTTTAACAGGCAATAGCACACTGAATAATTAATTACTCTTTTCCTCTTTTTTAATTTTCTTGGGATGTGTTTTTCTCTTAAACACTTGAATTTAATCATCAATATTTTAGGGCAAGCAATAATTAACATAGTAATAGCATCATTTGTTTGATCTGTTAATCACATGCATTCAAGAATTGCAAATCTACTTTATTGCAATTCTTGATTTAAATGTTCCTTGTCACGTGGTGACATTACTCCATCTGTAGTTCTCAGTTAATCAGTTAATGAGTTTTTATTTCAGTTAACCTATTAACTTTATGCAATTAACTGCTGCAGTCTTGTGGTTTTTCTAAAAATTTCCACTTAACTAGAGAAAATATGACTTCTTGGAGATAAAGCATAAATTGCAATGCTGTGTAGCCCATCAGATCTCTGTTACTAAGATTGGCAGTGATGCCGTAAATGGCTGCAGAGAGCATGTGAGCCGCTGCATTGCAAAGATAATTACAAACTCTATTAGAAAGATGGGGACCAAGGGCTTGTGGCTTTGAAGCAGAAGGTTTGAAGATTTTTTTCCCTGTTAACAATGATGTCCTACAACTGTAAAATTCATGTGGGTATGCCCCTATGTTCACTTAGCAGGATGGTACAAAAGAAATGTAGGCTGAAGAACGACTTCAGAAAATCCTGTTTCATGTGTTTAAGGGTTGGTTGGAACTGGGATCTCTGGAATGCTCAGTTTACCGCCAAGGTGCATATTGCAAAATTCTCTCCACAAGGTTTTCAGGTCCTGGCTGTGAATTCAGGCACAGCAGTTGCTCCGGCTGAAGCCAGGCTGCTCCAGGGCTGCTCTGTGCTGTGAGTGCAGGGCAGCTGTAGCTCTTAGTGCTCACCAGGGTGACTCCTGTCCTGGCTCCTGCTCCTGAACCAGCCTCCACATGTCTTTCCACCCACCCCAGGGCAGAGCTGACCTGTGTCCCCCTTCAAGACAAAGCCAGTGGTGTTGGCTCAAGAAAAGGACTGATGACATGAAACTGTGACTGGTCCCCTTACAGACCTGGCACAGAGCAGGGGTTGGCTCTTGCTCCCACTGGCCTTGTGCTGAGGAATGGATGTTTCTGTGCCTGTCAGACCGCCTGCCCAAAGCTGGCCCTGAGTCTGGGCAGCAGTGTAACCACAACAGAGACAAGCTCAGGATGAAACAATTTACTCAACTTCTTGGGCAAATTGTCATTGAGCAGCTGTACGACCCAGGGAACTTCTGGTTAGAAAGAAAGTTAAAAATATTTGAAACAATTATTGTTTCTTTTTTTTTTTTATTTTTAAGCAAATCTGCACCAGGATATGAGTTTTCTATGAATCACAGAATCACAAGATGGGTAAGGTTGGAGGGGACGACAGTGGGGTCATCCGTTCCAACCTCCGTGCTCAAGCAGGATCATCCTAGGGCACATTGCAGAGGATTGTGTCCAGATGGTTCTTGAATATCTCCAGTGAGGGAGACTCTGTAAACTCTCTGGGCAGTCTGTTCCAGTGCTCAGTCACCTGCACAGTAAAGAAATTCTTCCTTGTGTTCAGGTGGAATTTCCTGTGCATCTGTTTCTGTCCATTGCCTCTTTTCCTATTGATTGGCACCACTGAGAAGAGCCTNGATAATAGCCTGGAAACGTCCTCTTGGCACCCCACCTTTAGATATTTATACACATTAATGAGGTCCCGTTTCAATTGTCTCTTCTTGAGGCTGAACAGGCCCAACTCCCTCATAAGAGAGATGCTACAGTTCCACAATCCTTGTTGCCCTCCCCTGCACCTGCTGCAGGAGCTCCATGTCTCTCTTGTACCCAGGAGCCCAGAACTGGACAGAGCACTCCAGATGTGGCCTCACCAGGGCTGAGTGGAGGGGCAGGATCACCTCCCTTGACCTGCTGGCAATACTCTTCCTAATACACCCCAGGATACCACTGGCCTTCTGGGCCACAAGGGCACACCTCCATGTCCTTTTTTGCAGAGGTGCTTCCCAGCTGTTTGGCCCCCAGCCTGTACTGGTGCATGGGGTTATTCCTCCTCAAGTGCAGGACCCTACATTTGCCTTTGTTGAACTTCAGACACTTCCTCTCTGCCCGTCCCTCCAACCTGCTGAGGTCCTTCTGAAGGGCTGCACAGTAGATGCATAGGCACTGGGAGAGCCAGTGTGTTCCCAACCCTTGCAAGAGCTCTGGTGCTTAGGAACCAGTTCTCCAGGCACATCTGTCTGGACTGCCTACTGCTTTTCTTTTAAGCCCCTATATGAACTGACATTATCCCCCAAACCACTAAATGTCAACCTGTGCATTTTGTGTAAGGCTCTCATGAAATGACTGAAATACAGGTAAGAGGCACCATGATTTAGACTGCTGGTGACTGACATAGCTAACAATCAGAGAAAATGGACTTTGTGGTGTCTGATGCATTTTGAGATTTCTAGCAGCAAGCATCAAACTGTCCTGCCTATATGCTAATGGTAAGGAGTACTGCAAAACTACTGCATATATGTAAGTCTATAGATCACCAGTTTTAAGCCCCCTCCGTGAAGTATTTTTTCATTTGATATACCCAAGAGTGAGTGAGTGCAAGCTGCCAGAAAAATACTATTTAGATTTAAAGAGTAGAAGTTTGGATTTGGACAAATGGATTGAGTGGTCAGAAAAGATAAATCTAAAGCCAAGCTGATCTCAGTTATCTGCAGATCATGATTCCTCTTTGTCTTTCCTCACACGCCTGACCCTGATGGGGTATTTTTCATGTAACCAAGTCCCATCCACTTGTGTCTCTTTAGAAAAGTACCTCAGGAATTTAGGGCTAGAAAACATTCTTCTCTTTGTATCAGTGGTTATTACAGCTGTAAAACATTGAAGCAGTGCCAGAGGATTCACAGATGTCTCCTTTCCTGTTGAGGTATTTGGATTCGGTGAGGGGAGGGATTAGGTGGAGAGGGCTCCAAAATCTGACAAAACAGTGGTGTTGGATAGACACCATTCACGTGGGACTGTCCATAGCTTGCTTCCAGCCGAGGAGTGCATGCTTCTCCAATGACCCACTTTGTACTTCCCTATATGGAAGGTTAATTTTTTTTTTTTTTTTAACAAGGAGAGATCTGTTATAGGAAAACCAGATGAAGCAGCATACTACTGTGTGATTAAACCCCTGGAAGTTTCCTTTCCTTCAAAGGATGGCACATCTGGAATGTGCTTGTTTTGCTTGCCTAATTACATGATCACAACCCTACCTGTCCTTTTACACTGAATGAGATGTTATTTCCTACTGGTTGTAAGTGCATTTTGAGGCTTCATTTCTCACTTTTCCCAGAAAGAATTCATTTGTCATTATCATGAATGGAGGTATATAGAGACTTACGATGAAAACTCGCTTCTGCCTAGTAAAACTTCATTTCTTTCTGGTTTATTACATGGCTCAATGAAATTCAAGTCAGGTGTTTCATAACCGATTGCTGTCTTCCTCATTGTCCGTTGTCTGACAGGTGTGAGACTCTGCATGTGAAACTGTGAGGTCAGTTTGACTGAGACAAAAAGGATCCTGAAGGATGGTAGGCACTGTGGAGTAGGGAGGAGGGGGGAGACATCTAACAGAAAAGCAGAGTACCCCTAATGCCCTTGTCATTTGTCAATGTGGACTACATTCTCAGAAGTTGTTGTTCCTGGATTACTTTTAATAGAGGTTTGGTAGGTTGGTTTTGTTTGTTTTTCTACGGTGCCTTGAAATCGTGACGTAAAATTCTGATTCATTGAAGTCAGTGGGAATTTTGCTGTATTTGGGTGACAGGTTTTCATCATTGTGACTTTTTGTGTCCCGGGCAGCTGTATTACGGTAATCTTTGCGTCAGTTAGTAATCCTTGTTTTGTCTTCCCACCATTTGCTGTACCACAGATAATTTCAGAAAGTTTCAGCTAGTTGTTTCATCAGCATTCTTTACTGGAGTAGACAAAAGAAAACACATTCAAACCTGGACACCCATATCCTGTTTGCTTGTCTCTTTTTTCCTAGGGGAAAACTAAAGGGTGACTTTCCAAGGCAGAAGGCCTGATTTGTCTGGCCACAGGCAACTGAGAGATCCTTTCTGTGTTTCACTCACTAGAATTCACTTGTGGTTCTTTTTTCTTGTCTGTATGGAGCTTATAGAAAAAACCTGCAATGATAGGTCTGCTGTCCCTCACATTTTTCAAAGCTTGTCTGATAGGCTTTAAAGCATTCCCTAGGTGTAATTTCTTTAATATAGACTTCACCATCACAAATATCCTTATTAAAGCAACTATATTGAAATGCCACTACTTCACAGTGAGCATGAACATGCCATAGGACTACCATGGTGAAAATACAAGCACATACCTGTTGCATACACTAACAAATAGTTTTTCAAAGAGCCCTTTCCCATTCTGCAAAGCACCACTGATGTTTTAGTATTATAATAAAATGCATGATTTTTAAAAAGAGGAGAGAAGGTGTGGAGAGGAACTTGTAGAAAGGCAGAGTGATATCCTCCCTTGTGGAAATACTTAAAAAGATGCCACCTGCAATTTGGTGCAACTTAATCCATCGCCAAAGAAAAAATACCTGCTATGCTGAAGTATTCTTGTTAGCTGAAAAAATAAATCCCATTTTTGGAGAGATGCTATTTGGAAAAGTTGTAAGCATCATCAGAGGAAACCACCATACGTCTCTGTCAGATACCACAGATTTTTAACTACAACTGCTACAAAATCCAAGACCTCTGTTCAGTCTCATTTTAATTAACCTCTACAACAGGTTCTCAGCAGGGCTTTCTTTGTGAATTTGTTTTAATTTAATTTTAGCTTTTTATGTTTTAAGCTTTATTGCAGTATTGACTTTAAATAAAATCCAGAGATGCTTAGCTGATGGCAATATGTCTATTTTTGTAAATAAATAATTCAAGAAACCAACCCATCAGCTCTCATATTCTGCCTTGGGCAGAGGTCAGTAGGTGTTGCGAGGAAGAGGAAACCCACCCATATGGTAGCTGGCCAACTGTGCCATGTCATATATGGGGAAGAAATCCTTTCAGGCCCCTGAGATGATCAGTTTACATCTCATAACATGAAATTTTAATTACCTTTCCTTTAGCATGCATAACTGCAAAGCTACTATATTTCAGTTCCTATTTTAAGCCACCTGCAGTATATCCTACCTAATTAGACACACAGCGAAGATGAGCAAGGGTGTTTATAAGCAGGCAAATGAGATGAATTTGTGGGAAATGTTTTAAAAATAAGCTTAACCTAATCCTCCTGTTATTCTTATGAGTTCATTTATGCTTCTGGCAGGATAGCCAGACAAAGCAGGACATGAGCTGTGACCAGCACAAAAAAAAAATTCTGTAGAAAGTTTGCCTTAGGAAGGTTTTGACAGCTCCAAGGAGCTTATCAAGCTTGTTCTCCCTGTATTTTGGAGAGCTGACTTGCTGCACGCAAGGGGTCCATTCTAGAGATATTATATGGGTTAGATTTAACTGAAAGCTTTCTTATGGGTGTTTTTGATACTTGGAGATTTTTCCTTCAGTTTTGCTGTCTTTTTTTCTGAATCTCACAGGGCATCCAAAAAATCTGGGATATTCCCAGGCTTTGAGATCTCTGTGGACCTCTGCATTATGTCAGCTTCTAAGTAGCTGTCTGTGGTATAAAGCAGCAGTCCGGGATATAGGCAAATCTCCTTCTTTCCTGTCTGTCCCCATAAGGGCTTGTTGTACTGAGAGGTGTATGAAGGTCCCATACTCCACACTTGCTTTCTCAAGTGTACCAACTGCTAGTGTGTAAAGCAATTAACTTTTAATTATTCAAGCCTCGTTTTTCTATTGTTCTTCACAACACATGAAGGAATCAGCACTTTACACAGTCCCTCAAACAAACACAGCACAATCTGTATTGGCAGCATCTCCTGTTGCTATTCAACCTGCAAAATGTTCACACCCTGGGCATCAAAGCTCTGACAGCAAGAGCAGATCAAGCACCAGGCACCAGCTGTGAGATGAGAGACAGATGCAGCCCTTGATTAACTGTGAGCACACAGGTCCTACATATGTTGCAGGGGAAGTGGTGNAGTACCAAAGCAAAGAGCAGACTCAATGGGAGCAGACAAGAATGGTGGCACAGGTACTTGTGCTTATCCAGTGGTATGTATTTATCCATCTTAAACATTTACTATCACAGTCACTAATCTGGGGTAAGGTATGGGTATGTGTGTCAGGTTCACCCACTCTTTAAACTGTTGAGACGCTCATTGGAAACGTGTAGCTGTGCGCCCATAATTAATTCTGTCTCTGGTGGATTCATCAGAGCAGACACAGACTTATGGAGATTGCCAGTGTCATCCTGGAGCAGGTGTAGAACTAAAATGCCACTGGATCCAAAGTACACTATAAAGAGTACCTTCCTCACCCAAAGGGAGCAGTAGGGTTATATTTTCACCCCAAATGGAGGGATCTGCATGTGTGAGAGCAGGTGCTGTGATTTCAACGCTTCATCATGATATGTAGAGGATGAGAGCATGTAAGTCTCTCTCTGACTCCTCCACTTAAGTGAGTTGAAAATAAATTATTAGTGAATATGCTGGGAATACTGAAGGGACTTGGAGCCTTATGTTTTCTTGCATTCCCTGGTACTCCTACAACTAACATTCTGTTTACATAATATTCCTGAGACATAAAAGCTAAAGTAAATCTAGCATGTGAAAATTAATAACAAGTCATTTCTCTTACGATAAGTCCAGAGGAAGCTGTTGTAAGTATTAAGGTATTCAGACAGCTGATTTTTGTACATCAGCTCTCAAATGAGGTATGTAGTTTACAGAGAGTGAGTGCTTAAAGTTATGTAGTCTATGAGTGCGTGAAGTTAGATCTTGTTGAGGATGGTGGATACCATGGCAGCAAAGAAAAAGATTACAAAGTTCACTTCCTAGGTGCTCCTTCTTAGCACTTTACATTTTCAAATCGCAGTGTAAACATTTAATTCTCACTGTAGCCTAGTTTAAAGTTGTTGAAATGAAGAAAGACTTTTTTGCCATGCAGGAAGCCAAGAGCAGAGTTGAGATTAAAATGTGAAAATGCCTGGTTCTTGGCCTCATACTCAAGTCCTTCTGATGGGATTTAGGAGGCTTCACATGCACAAAAAGTGTATTGTCTTATTTTTGTCAAAGCACAAATTCTCAAACTTTCAGAAAAAAGCATTGCTAGTTTTTTTAAGAAGGCACTAAATCTTGTCTGCTCCTTTAAGGCCCAGTAGAGATGACAACCTCATTAATATTCCATGCAGCAATATTCCATGTGTCTTTGGCAAGTAAGAACCTTAAAATAAGTCAAAACCTAGTAACGAATTGAGGCATGGGCTATAAAACACTTGCTTTTGGAGCAGGAGGAGGCAATATGCAAGAAAACTCCCACTGAACTCTGTGTTCAGATATCAAAGATTTGGCTGAGGTTTGAAAGCCCATTTTTGTTGTTCTGCTCATCAGTCTGTCTACACGGTTTTTCTCTCCCATTGTTCATGAAAAAACAATTTTTTCATCCCATTGTTCATGAAAAAAATTTCCATACTCCCTGGAGTATGGCAAGGTGATGACATAGATTATAGATGTCCTTGTTGTCCTCAAAGGATGATGTAAACTTTCAATAATTTTAAGATTTGCTGTGGTTATAGCAAACGTTTTCAAAAACATCTTATGGACTGGTTGGCATGAGGAATACCCTTCTTGGCCTTGTGTCTGAAGGCTAAGTCGATTTGCTGACAATATAGAGAAAGATCACCAATATATCACTAGAAGGGGTTGAATGTTGTTCTGTAATCAGAAAAGAACTTAAACAGATCCCACAAAAAAGTGCCTATTTTATCTTCCATTGAGCTTGTTAACATGATCTCAGGTTCTATATGTTAGTTGGGCTGTGTTTTGTCAGCATCTGAAAAATGTAGTTCCCACTATTTGCATCATGATTCCTCACTTTACAGAAGGCCCAAATCTTCACTGCAACCATTAGCAGTAAAGATCTGACTTCAAAATACCCACTACCCCAAAACTGAAATACAATACAGGCATTTCAGCCCATTTGTTAGGGATATTTGGTTTGTATTCCAGCTCTCCTTTAACTCACCTGCTCTGATTTCCAGATAGTTTGTCTCTCTGGTTAGTTTGATCTGTATACAGTTGTTTCAAACTGGTGTCCACCCATACCCTGTAGATGAAGAATGCAATTAACAGGCGTCTGCTAACTGAGTACTCTGCACAGCTGGGCGAGATCACACCAAACATGGTGGCAGAGAAACGCTGAAGGAACAAATTTCTCTGGCAGAGTGTTCTCTCATGAGCCTGTGCTTTCTCCTAAGATGTCTAGACTGCTGCTTGACTTGACATAATCTATTCCATAGCCATAGCCTGTATTACGTGGTAGGCAGCGATATCCCTGGCCAGTATTCCCATCTGGTTTTTGAGGCAAGGAATTCACACTGCATGGTTCTTTTTATCAGCTGCATGCAAACTGTGCACTGTAGCCCCAAGAATTTTCTTCACCTGCCTCATTTATTTCTCTTTGTCTCTCAGTGCTGTTCATATTTCCCTACAAATGATAAAGTACTTGGCCAGGAGCACTTTTTGGTTATGGAATACCATAGGGATTTTTGTCAACATTCTCCGTCTGTGGAAGTTAAAATTTTATGTGGGCAGAGGATGTTTAACTGTGGCACTGGAACTAACAACATAAAAAAGTGTTATTTATTTTCTTTGCTGTCCTTGCAACAGATGCAGGCTACGTTCAAAGTCATGCCGGGGTTTAAAATGTAAGTGCTCAGAGAATTGTTGGTGAAATATGTTTTAGTTCCATAACTGTGATGGGCCTGATTGACAGTGGTCTGTGCAGAATGTTTAAAAGCTTTTCCACATGACTAGGAAGTCAAGAGTTGACGAGTTTCCTCAGTGTTTATAATTAAAACCCAGAAGAAGATATTAAACATTTACTGGTTTCTATGTTGTGGTCAATATTAAGATTTATGGACTTGAGGACCAATATTGACTGGGGGGAAACTAGGCCTGATCTTTCTCTTAAGACCTGCTAATCTGGGTGATGACTGAAAACAGAAGGTTGCATTGTTTATACATCCAACCTATTTCAAGGATAAGAACTTCTTTGACTTTCTGAAAAAGTCCAAAGTTTTTTCTAATTTTTTTTTACAATGCTTTAGGAAAATTAGTATTGCAGTAATGCTTTTAAGAGCCTTTTATTTATGGAAATACTCCTTTGACATACAATTGTTGGAGTTATGTGGAGTGCATGAAAATGCTGGATTGGCAGCCTTAGGGAGAGAGTTTTGTGTGTTGTGTTGGTAGAGTGTTGAGTGGGTACAACATGAACAACAGCAACAGAAGTTTCTTGCGATGTCCTACTGTTATGTTTCCACCTCAGGGTGTGACAGCACAGCTTGCTGAAGTCCACAGAATCTTCCCTGTATCTATCCAGTCCTTGACTGCCTCTGAATTACTGCAAACAAATGATGACTTTCCTGACATGAACTGCTCCTTCCTGAGAAGCATGAAAATGCACCTGAACTCATTCCAGGTCACCACTACTTACTCTTTTGTGTTAAAAGTTTTATCGTTTGAAAACATCAGATGCCTGAGAGTTTGAGCCAGGAAAGTCAGAGATCAGAGACTGATCTCATAAACTAACATATTACGTGACTATCACTCCTACATGCACAACATATGTATTTTTGCCTGCTCCTAACTGTTGCCTGAATTATATGCATTGCTAAAGAGCTGAACACAGAAATTAATCTCTTGCAGATGCTGACTTGTGGCTGGCAGCATCCTTAATTTTCAGGCTTAAGCTACTAATAAAATTCTTAAGTCTGTTTTCCATTCAGATGTGAGAAAGTCTTCCAGACTGACATGAACCAAGTCTTTGATTCATTTTTTTGTTGGTGGTAAGAGTGGACCCTCATGTCTCAGGGTTCTAGACAAGATGGTATTTCATGAAGTAGCCCAATAACTCACTGAAGAGTTAGATCCAGCAAAGTAGTTTATCCAGCAGCTTTTGACACCTCCCTTCCTGGGCAGTTTGGAGCCCATCAAATTACATGTTCAGACTGAATTTAGGCTTCTTGGTGGCTCAGCAAAAGGATTTATTATGAGCTGAGTGGGGAATGACCAAGAGAGGATTACTGTGCTTATGTGCAATGGGAACAGAAACAATTTTTGTAATATTGAGTGTCAGCTGCAGGAAAACCAGCTTTATCTTAAGGGTAGTGGTATTTCTGAAAGCTGGCAGAGACACAGGGATTGGCTTTCAAGGCTTGTATTGCTTTTGTACTCCTCTCCTGTAGTGTCCACTGTCTTCTTTGAATGGAAAAGTGACGCCTTACTTATCCTAGGAAGATGCATTATGTTCAGGTAGCTAGTGTTTCTAGAAAACAGTTATAACCTCTTACAGAGTTTATCAGAAGCCAGTTGCCTCAATGTTAAAAATTTTTAGTGTTCCTTTATCTATCTTGTAAATATGAATGCTATCTTTCTGTGCAGTAATCCAAATGAAAGTGTGAAAGAGTATATATTTCTTTTTTTGTTGTTGTTGACCCTATGTTTTCCCCTGTCACAGTACAGGTGTGACAGTGATGGAAGAATGCATTTACAGGTCTGTGGGACTGCTGGAAAAAAGATCCCTCCCAGGGCTGTTCACAAAGTGAATCATTATCCTGACTGTAACAATAAATACCATGACAGAGAACATGCAAGGATTTATCCAAAGGTCACATTCACCCAGAAGGTTTCTCTGCTGAAAGAAGCTTGCAGCTGTGTTAAGATTAAAGAGTGTCAGAGAACCAAAATGTGTGTGATTTTTTCACTCTGAGTAAAATATGAGATGTTTGTCTAACAGCCCCAGGTGAGGGATGCTAGTGTCAGACTGCCTTGGGGCTGTCATACATATTTCCAGTGAGTTTTTAGTGTTCAGGAATAATCTCCTCTTTGATACATTTATGTGACACATCCTAAACTCCTGCGATGCCCAGGAGGAGAGCTTTGTCCCGCTATTCTGACTACTTTAATAGTCAGAAAAGGGAAGCATAATGGGAACAACTCAGACAAATGACTGAGGTCTAAGTTATGTCCCAGAAATGGAAGTAGTCCAAATGAATCACTCACCTTCTTACTTGAGTATGCTGGTGGGCCAGTCTGTGATGTGATAAGCATTTTATCTGCAGCAACAGGCAGCTGCTTGGGTGACTCATTGCTGGTGGGCTTCGGTGAAAACCTTTGTGTGAGTTTTTATGCATGCATGGAAGGATGCAGTCATGTAGTTCATTGTGTGGCAACACCTCTATAGTTGATCTTGTTAATGTGCTTCTTCTTTCATTGATACTATTTTAAAGTCAGGAGTAGTGTCATGAGTTTAATACTGATTTAGAAGCAAGAGTTTTGCCTTTAGTGGCATAGGGTGCACTGTAGCCCATGGTTGCATGATGTCTCTCTTTGGTCTATCCCTAGCAGATTGCATCGTTTTTCTCCTCCCCTACCAACAGTGAGCCTGGCTCTCTGAGCTCAGGCAGGACACTTCAAGCTTTCAGGACCATTCTCAGTAGTGGCAGTCCCCAGTAGATGCTGTGGAAAAACACTGTTGTGGCAGAGAGGAACATGGAGTGTTGCTGTACTGAATGTTCCTTGGGAAGTAATTGTGGTTATTGTTGCATCTGTGGACAGTAAACAAATTAATCTTCTGATGTGTTGCAGAAAACAGCAGAGAAAGACCATGAGAAAGTTTTATGTAATTTTAATAGTGCTTTGTAATTTCCTACCCCACAAGTCATTTAATTTTTCATCAGAGTAATCAGCATTGGAGGTGCACATGTGGCGGACGTGAGGGAGAGAAGATCTGCTGGTCTCTCCTCCTGGGTTTCCATTGTGAGTTGATTTTTCTGAAGACATTTAATGTGGCATTTTTTTCCTCTGTATTTTATAGAAGCTTCAAGTGATCACCTCGTGAGAAGTGGACCCTACTAAGGACTGCACAACAGGTTATAGGAAAATATTTTAACAGCCCAGCAAGAACTCTTCGGCAGCCAGTTAGCAGGTTTTGTATTTACAACAAGTGGGATTAGAAGTGGCCTTGACTGACAGCTCTCACAGCAGTGTAGCCATGCTGGTTGTTTGGATCATCTCTGAACCTGCTTTCTGACACTGAGTCCACATGGTTCTTATGTTGGCTTGATCTAGGGAGTCACATAAATGATTGTGGATTGTTATAAGAGATGGGTTTTAAATATGGAAAGTTGCCGTGAAACACAACATGAGGAAAGAAGAAAACACCTGGGGCTGAACTGGTGTTGTGTTTCTGTTTTACTTCCAAAAAACCTAACACTATATCCAAATTGCACAAGATAAAATACCTTAAATTAGTTGTCTTAGCTTGAGCAGAGCTCCTAGAGACCTTAGTCAAAGCAGAGCGCACAGCTTTTGTCAGAAAACGCAGAACTTTTTGTTGTTTGAGGGTTTTTTTCTGCTTGTTTAATACAAAGGTGATTCAATCCTAGTGGAGAGCAGTCACTGTAATGTAATATTTTTCTGTGTTATTATGATATTAAATAGAAAACCTGTAAGCACTGTGGTGATACTCTCAGCTGTAGCCTAGTTAAGACTACAGAAGACTAGACTCCCATTGTAAGAAGGTAATCCCTTTCCTTCAGGTGCCCTTGGTCTTTCATTTTGAATCTCCAAAGCTTTTTAGTAAGCATACATTTTTAAAAAAAACTTCAAGAAGTGGCTGGTGTTTTGGAGGTGAGTGAATGGGAGGCATGAGGCTTGGTCCCAGCTCTGTCCTGTGGCACATATGAACCAGCTCAGGGATACATCAGTCAAAGTCTTAGTACTTGAGTGTGCAATATAAAGCCTCCAAAATCAGAGAGAATTGGTTGTCAGGTGCTATTGTAGAGTCTGTCCATCTCCACTGACCTTTTGGTGCAGTTGGGTTATCAGCTGTGCAGAGCATGGGCTGCCATTTAAACCACTACCATGCCTGTCAGTGACGAGTTTTGCAGATGCACACATAGCACCAAAGGCTGAAAACATGTGCCTGAACCACCCAAGTAAAAAGTACTTCAAAATTTATTTTTATTCTCTTTTATAAACCCACTTCTCTGTCTCTGGTACTCTAGCTTTATTGATGCATGCTTGCAAAAGAAAAAACATAATAAAATCTCTCTTTAGAAAAAGATTTTGAAACAGTGACCTTCTTCTGAACTTTATGTCATGGTTTCCATTTGCCATCATGCTTGGTGCAGTTTGAAATTTCCTGGAGTCTTATCCATTGGCTGAGCACTGCAGTTTTCACTTCGTCTTCATTGCCCAGTTAGTGGGCAGATATCAGGAATATGCTTGTGGAGTGGCTTGCTCTGCTGGGTTTAGGTCTCCAATGAACCAACCCAACAGCTTTGCTAATGTCATTGTTCTCTGCTGAGCTTATGGGAATGTTGCTGGAGAGTGTGTTTCATGGAAGACAAGCTGGAGAAGCAGACTATAGAGTTTAGATTTGCCACCTTTTTCAGTTTGATGACTGGAGCAGTGAGGTTAGTACCAGATTTCCAAGTCATTGTGAGCTGGAGGTAGGAGGGGAGTCCAGTGCTGAGGGCAGCAGCTGGCGGCTTGATGTTGATTGTGCTCACCAGTGAGAGGTGTTTGCCACTTAGCTGATCTCTGGTGTCTGCATTTCCTGACTTGCATGCTGCGTGATTCCTATGATGGTTGGAAACAGCAATAAAAGCAGATTTAGAATGAAAAGCTTCCATGCTGCCATGTGGTCTTTTGGAGTGCCATGGGTTTTCCTGTGTACATTTCTGGGAAAAGGGCTGCTCCAGGGACCAGAGGTGTTTATTTCATATTGTAGGAATTTGCACTCCAACCAGAATATGAAGCTGTTGGAAGTTCCCTGGAGATAAGACCATGAGTGAGACTGACAATGCCAAGGGGATATCCAAATGGAGAAATTTACTTTGTTGCTGTGTAAATAGGTATTTTTACAGGGACTGTCCCTTTGCAGGGCAGAATATGCAGAGAGCTAGAGAATATGCAGGGCAGAATATGCAGAGACTATGTGTTGCCGGTTTCACCAGCTCCAGGGGGTACTCTCAGTACAAGCCTGTGTCAGGGCAATTTCTGCATGTTTCTTCCATCTTACGTCACCTGTGGGTCAGACCTTAATGGCACATTTTTCATCTGTCTCATTGCAGGTGAGATGATTTGCTTGGGGCCACCCCAGAAAATCACATGTCTATTCAGGATTAGTAAGGAAGTGTGTTTTAAGCCTACCCTAGACTGCTGTGCAACTGCGTGCAGTAGAAGCCTGTGACTTCTGCTGCATAAAACAATAGAGGTATTTTGACTGGTAATACAACAATATTAACAATAATTATAAATAATTATAACAGGGAAGAAGTGTTGCTCTTAGCCAAATTCTTCTGTTTAGCCTTTAACCTGAAATTTCCCTATTTTGTCTCATGAATGGAAAAACTTCTCTGGGTCACTTTATTGCGCAAAAAACAGGAAAAAGAAAATAGGTGCTGGTATTGTCATCATGGTTGATGAAGTCTAGTCAGTTTACAGATTTTTCACAAAGTTGCTGGAAAACTGGTGCTGTTTTATTTCAGATTATAATATGGGATAGCACTTGCTGCTTCTGTTGTCAAGAGAAACTCTGTGTTTTGAATGTCACCCCTCATGACCCCCTTTTTGACCTGGATAGCTCAAGCCTGATTAATCTGAAATGATGCTGCCAAGACCTTGGGCCAGAGGAGTGTATGTCTGTAAAATCTGGTAAATACTAGACAAGTAATGTGATAACAGTGATGAGGCATGGGCATCTTCCACCTCTGTATATTCCCCATTGCTTTTGGAAGTCAGATGCAGCAGCCTTTGTGCTGTGCTTCCCCCTGCAGAAGGCTGGGATTTGGAAGGCCAGTTAGCACATGTCTGCAGTACTTCAGGCAGTATCAGAGGAAGCCCTAGGAACCATGTGTACTCCAGAAACATGATTTACACATCACTCTGTGGTCACAGAGTGTGATCTGTGCATTTTGTTCATCCTCATGAATGCACTGGAAGTAGAAATAAAAAATGAGAGAGAGAGGCTCTGCTTCACTCGGATGGTCTGAAGCAAAGACTTGATAGCAATGAAACACCTTGCAAGGCAGAGCAATGGGGAAGTCAGGAGGTGGGGTCAAGGTTGGATCTGCCATTCCCCCACTGCTGAAGACATGATTTGTGAGTATGTGGGACAAATCACTTCTCAAATTCCTCTGCCTTCCCATAACTGGGTCCCTGAGGAGAAGGTACAGGTTCCTTGGTTGGGTCTGCCCACTGCCTTGAACTTGGAAAGAAAAAACTTAAGACTTGGCATAATTTCTTTCTTGCATCCCACAGATGTGAGATCTGACTGTCAATGCAAATAATTTAACAACTGCCTCTGGTTTGAATTGAGCCTGGGGCTAAAAGCTGTTTGCATTCAGCAAGCAGTGCTCAGGTTGCGTTGAATGAGATGGCTACTTCCCTGTGTTATTGGACATTTTTATAAATAATTAGTGATATCCTCAGAAGAAGCTATGTAAAGATGCTGGAGTCTTTCCCCACCTGTATAGCTGGATCATTGTTAATACTGTGAAAATACATTGCTTCCCTTCATTTCTTGTTGCATAGGAGATTTTAATGCTAGGGGTCTTATCTTACCTGTGTTTTGTAAGTACAAAATTTAGGATTTTTCACAAGTTAAAAAGTGCACAAGGTGCACAAGGTTAACAGAAAACAGACAGGGGAAAATGGCATTTCAAGCTACTCTGACTTTAAAAATATTTACTGTAGTAGTACATGAATGAAGGTTTGAGGCTCCAGATTGCCCACTTATATGGGAAGTATGGAAACAGAACATGGAACAATGAAATGCTTCTGAGGCTTTACCTGCTATCTCAAGCATTCAGGGCTGCTTGCTATCATTGCAGCTTCTGACTGGCGTAAAACCCACCAAGGAGTACAATAGCTATTACCCTCATAGAGTTCATGGTGCAAAACTGCAAACTATTTGTGTGTGACCAATTCCCTTCCTGCCTTGCAATTTGCAGGCTTTGGAGCATGTCAGCGATGTATTTTAAATTTCCTCAGCTTTTGGATTCTATTTGAATGCAAAGAGATTCTGTTTGAATGTAAAGAAAAGAGTGCTTTCTGAGAAGAGGAGGAGCAGGGAGGGGATGGGAGGACTCCTTTATCTGGCATCACCATGAAAGCAGTTGAGTCAAGGCCTGAGGTTAGTTAAGTATGAGACCACCATGGCTCCCTGGTGAGCGTCCCAAACCGACTGGCTACCTAGCTGGAAGATGCTTCGATCTTGGTGCTACTTGGCCGAGCTGCTCCACAACTGGGCAGCAAGTAGCTGACTCCAGCCACACAGTCATCGGCTCCAGTGTCCCCAGAGCAGAGGTTCAACCTTGCTGTCTTTCACAGCTCTTCTTGTTCCTCTTACTTCCATGTTTCTAAAACAACAGGGGTTCAAAGCAGCATTGAAAAAAGATGTAGTTTTCATGTGATTTCTGAACATGGATACTAGCTCTGTGAAGGACCAGATGTAGAAGGGTTAAGGGGAACAGACTCATAAATTGTTGCTGCTGAGACTGTGATTGCATGTGATACTATTCCACTGCTGAAAACAAATATAATGTATTGCTGCAGAGCCAGGTTTGGGGTTAGGAAAGTTGGGCAGAGATTCTTACCTTGGGCTCTCTGTGAATCTTCACTCTTTCTAGTGAAACTTTACTGATTTATGCTTGTGTCTGGAAACTAGAAGTGGCCCAACATGGATCCAGAGGCAAATGTTCTTAAAACTGAGAGTTCCATTGTACATATGTGCAGATATGCATATGGGGGATGGAGAATGGGTTTAGTTTGTTACTAAGTTAGAACAGATGTTGGATCTGGGATTGGAGATTTCAGTTCTTCTCCTTGTCTTGTGGAAACAATACAGTGCTATCATTTCCACTGGTGAGTTGGAGCTGGTGTGCAGCTTAGGTCTCAGCTTTGTTACCCTCTGAGCTCTGAGGTTTGTCTGAACTGAAAAGCAAAATACAGTTCAAATGTTATGATCTCGGAAAACCAAAATGGAAATAGATGTTGGGAAGAAACATTGATACTTCTATGGAAGGGAACCTTTCAAAATCCCTCGCACCTTACTACTGTTCTTCTAAATGGGTCAGACTGTGTGGGCAGCTTAATATCATATATCAAAAAGTAGATGAACTGCTTATCCTATGTGTGATAGAATTGAAAATGAAGGATTTTTTAAGACTTAGTACTTCTATTCACCATTTGAAATATGGCTAAGGAAAATCCTGTGTGAATCAAATGAACAAAACCGGCATACAAGAGAAAAACTAATGAATGTACATACTGAAAGGGAACATTTTATTCTCCCCAAGTAATTCATGCCATTTTATGGTTTATTTGAAATGAAGTAGTCAGTCCTGGCGGGATAGTGAACTACTTGGCACATATGTTTGGTTGCATCCATGGAGAAAAGAAACAGCTCTTTCTGGAGAAAAGTCAGTTTGTGAGCATGAGAGAACTTTTTCAGAGCTGGTCGTGTAGGATGAGACGTCAAAAGCAGGCGGTGCTGGCCAGCCATACCTGGCATTACAGACAAACAGAATTTTACTCTGGGCTTCAACAGGCATGGAGTTATACCAACACCAAGTGTTTCTGGAAAATGTTAGCCATGAAGGAGCCTTCTTTTCTCAAGCCAGGCTGTGTCCTCCTGTAACCAGCTTTTCAGGAGAAGGGAGAAGTTGGCCTGAGGTTAACCAGCACATGCCGAGCTGGGACCAACTCAGAGATGGTGAATGTAGAAAAGCTTAGAATATAATCCTTAGCCAAAGATAGTATTATTTGCCTAATATCCAAACACCCCTAACAGTTCTTAGAAATAGAATTAGTCATGTCCAAGTCCTAGCTAATATTATTATTTAACTGTAACATCAAAAAGCCTTACTCATAGGTTAAGTTCCTAGGGTGCTACTGTCAAGCACATATTACAATCTCATTGCTGCCCTCAAAAAGTTTAAGTTTTAAAAATGTATGTTTGTCTAGCTGTCAGGACAGCCTGTCCTGGCATTGTTCTGCCAGTATTGAACTTCATTTGATAAAGAACAAGCCTGCTTCACTGGAACAACTTCCCTGTCTAACTGTTTCCTCCACTAACATTTCAATGGGATTGAAAAGTGGGTGTATTAAGAAGCAGAAAGAGGGAATCATAATGGGGTGTCTGTCGTATTTCCTATCTTCATTAGATATAGATCATGTTCTCCAGCTTTTCTTCTTGTTCTTAAGAAACATAGTCATATCTCACTAACTCAGCAGAGTCTGGTTAGAATGCTGCTTACATGGAGTACCCTGTGGGGTTGAAAGCACACACAGCAAGAAGTTTGTTTTAGGACTTACTAGATGGCATGCTGCCTTGGAAGGCAGTGCTGTAATATAATCATCAAGATGCCTTATAAAAACAGATCTGAAGGAGTACAAAGGAATGCTATTTGCAATGCACAGCAATACATTTTATTGAGCACACACAACCAAGAAAGGTATTTTTCTGTACTTCTGAGCACATCTGTAGACACCCCTACAAGTATACACCCGAGGAAGTTTTCTTTTCCCAATGAGAAGTAAAGACCAAAGACTAACCACATGTGAGCATAAAAATTAATGTGACAGTTTCCATAAAAAGTAAGGGGGGGGGAGGGAGTGTTAATACTATGTTTTTCTGTGTTGCTTTTCTAAACATTTAATTCTGACCACCTCAAGTCTTCCTCCACTTTAACTTAACTACACCCTTTTCGTCACTTCCCATCATGAAAATTGTATGTTTCTGTGAGATGATAAACAGGTGTTACTTTTCATTCTGGCAGCAATGGCATTTAGTGCAGGATGAAATAATCCTACCATTAAATAAGAAGCTCACAGTGGTGTTGTGAAGCTTAATTTGTTTGGGAAATGCTTTGCAGTATTCAGATAAAAGGCACTCTGGATATTCGAAGTATTACTGCACAGCTGGTGGTCTACATGCTGCAGATGTTTCTTCCATGCTGTTGCATGGTTACTTAAGTGGCTTCTTAGTGCAGATGTTCATGAGTGAGCATGCACAACCTCCTCTGCTGATGTTTTTTGACACGGATTTTATTGCTGCTTGACTTTTGATCTTGAAAAGAATATTCTTCCACTGGTGAGGTGCTACGTGTGTGTATGACTACATCCCTCTTGGTTCAGCCCCCACTGCAAACAACAGCATCTGCAGATATTTACTGTGGGCCTTTCTCTTTAGCCTCCATTTCCTTCTGTGGCTTTTACTCGTTCCCACAGTGTTTGACTCTGGGGATTCTGACTCTTCTGTTAATACTCTATCACCATCACTCTCTTCATGCAGACGTGATGATTCCCTTTGTACTCTTTGCCCAGATGGGATCAAGAACTTCATTGCATCTTGATTCTTTCTTTCCTTGGCTGCTGCCACTGTTGCATAAATGGATCTCTAAGAATTTCTGGGCTTGCCATTCACAATCTCTCAGAAAAGATTTGAAGATAAGATGAACTTCTAATTTCTTCATATTCTGTGCTAGTCTTTCTTACAAGCGGAGAGGGTTAAGGTATGACTTCAGATGGCATCCACATGGAATGTGCTGAACGTGTGAATTTCCACGGCTGTATGATTTCATCAACCTATTTGGTGAGAGAACTATTGCTAAAATTTACCTGCCTCTTGCTTTGCTGTATTTCCAGCAAATGGAAGGATATGCAGTCCAATCAATACAAGGGCAACTGAGTAAAAAAGATTTTTGTCTAACCTGAAGTGCAGTGCATAGCCTGTTGCATTACTGACCTAAGGGTAGAAAAGGACCAAACCCGTACACACACAATGCGCACAGAAAGTACAGCAGAATGATACTGGTTCTGGTTAACACAGACTTTATTTACAAGATTCACGTGGAAGACAGAGAGGATTTGGTACAATATACTGGACTGCTTGTTCTGATAAGTATTAAGGAACCGAGCTCTCCGGACAGCGTATGAAAGAGCCACAATCTTGAAGCTTAGAGTCTTGACCTTTGTGAGAAGGCAGATGCTTAAAGCTGACTGCATCTAGACAAATAACTTCAGAAAGAGATATCCTTCTACTTTCTGTAGCATTTTAGGCAGAATTCAGCATAGCAAAAGGCTCAGTCTTTACCTGTAAATATTATATCTGAAGGAAAGACAGCTTGAGAAGGCTAGAGCCTGGCTACATTGTGAGGTGAATTGCACCTAAAGACTTTCTCCTTTCGCCTGATCTTTAAATGTGTAACAGTTAGTCAGTGCTCATGAAATCTTCTAAATTATATCCATGGAGAGACCACGGCTAACTTTAATACACAGAACTGATAGGGCTTATGCAGATATATACCTTCTGACCCTACTGAAGTCTCTCATCCTTTCTCTGGGTTCATGTTGGTAGGCATAACTTTCATTCTGCCTCTCTAGTGTCTCTGAACCATAAAAACTGCTACATACATGTGTAACAGGATTTACTCCACCTAACTTCCCCACCATTGCTGCTCCAAGAGGATAGACTTATGGTATTGCTACTTGTCCAGATTCCCATATTTTCTCATCCTTGACTGTTGGCACTGCAGTTGTTCCTATTCTTTTGGTGCAACTATTTCTAATATTGATGTGCCCAGTATCACTGGAAGGGTGGAGGGAGTAGAGGGGGAAAGGGGAAAAGAGGAAGGGAAGGAAGAAAGAGCTTCTAATGTTCTCTCATTACTCAGTTCATCTCCCCTGTTTCATGACCAGTACCTCCTCCTCTCTTCTGCTATATTCCTTTGCTCATTCTGGTTAGGAATTCCAGCTGAAATTGAGTCATCATATGGGTAACATTTGAATTCACATAATCGTGTTCATTATGATGTGATCATTTGTGACTTACTATTATTGCTTGATAACAAAAGATTCTTTTGCACATGATAAAAATTACATTAAATCACTGGCACCAGAGTGGAGGCTGAAAATCAATGAGGAGGAGCTTTTACTCCCGCCACTTTGGCTTGGGTTTGAAACGTTTCATACAGTAGCTCTGCTAGGAGTGAGCTGGGCTTCCTTACTATTGTAATAAAACGCAGACCATCCTAAGGGGATGAGGGAGTTGCATTCCAAAACTTGCACTGCAAGCGACCAAAGTTTAATGCAAAACGTTGAAAAGATTCTATTAAGAAACAATTTTCCTCCTATATATCATACACTCTATTTTATGCTTTCCCCACTCCCTCCTTTTTTTCCTTACTGGCACAAAAACAGGATCTTTGTTTTGACAGAGCTAATCCGCTCATGCTTTCCTATGGGCCCTCAGGCTCCCTACCTGTGGAAAGATCCATGGGAGCAGAAAAACTACTGAGTAACTTCCACATGCTCACCTCAAAGGGAAGAAGTCAGTGGCCTCACAGTGGTATGGACTGTAAACACTGTGATTCCCAAGGACCCATGGAGAGCATGAACAATCTCCTGCACAATCTGCACAATTTCCATCAATAGCTTTTCCTTCTTTATTGCCTTCTGGGATTTCTCTCTCCATCTATCAGCTGGGCTTCTTCAGGAGATGTGCTGTATGAGCTGCTTTGCTGCAGTTGCGCTGCCTCCCTTTTCCCAAAGTCTGAAAGGCACACTCGGGGCTGACAATTTCCGCCTGCAAACGTTGCTGAGAAAGGACTTGCAGCCACTGCCAAGTTTGACAGCAAGCTTCATAACAAACTGGTACAGCTCCGAGATCTCTCTACTGTTTCTGTAGGGAGGCCAGGGAAGATTTTATAGGGTGAAAAGTGATGGAGAGAGAGTGAATTGCCTTGTGGCTCCATCAGGCAGCATGTTCAAAGTGGCCAGCATTGAGCACTGATCTGTTCCATAGTCTGCCCAGACAACAAAAAGAGGCAAAACCATATTTAGATGTTTAGTACTTTGTATACAAGACTAAGCCCAGAATTTATCTTAGTGTCTTTGCCATGGGACATGACCCACAGATGAACAGGAAAAACAACCATGGTTACTCTGTGATAAGGGAGCATTTGCTCATGTGGCTGTAATTTCTCATTAAAGTCTGCTGATTTACATCCGAGCTGCCTTTGTATCTAGCCAAGTAAATGGCCATGCCCAAACCAACTCACTGGAAGGTAAGTTTTGAGAACAAACCTTGGCTCTGTCTGCTCATATCATCTCATCCCACTTCACCCAGAATTAGGTCATTCTGGCTTTATAACATCTATGTGGGTTTCTGTGGTTCCCAGGACAGGCTGATATGTCTTGGAGTCACTATGTCTAGTACAGGAAATTTTAATTCATAGCATTTAAATTCAGAAAGCTTGAATTTAATGTTCAGTGGTGTCCTGAAAGAGTCTGGATCCTTCAAAGCCTTGAAGTACAGAACTGAAAAAAAAAGGCTGATGACAGTTCTGATTCTTGGCTTCTGTGTTGTCAGCAGGAAAATCCCCATCCATTTCACTGAAGCCAGCTTTTCATCCACTGTGTTTTCATGCTCTGTATGGTGTTTTGCACTTGAGACCTTGCAGTCAGGAAGGTTAAAGAACTGTGGCAGTATGCAAAACATACCTTATCCAAAGCTCTCTGCATGTGAAGTAGCAGGCTACATCAAACTGACCAGAGAGCAGAAACCAGGTCTCTGCCTCCAGGCTGAATCCCTATCACTCTGCTCACCCTCTGCCTCTGGTTTATTGAATCCTGAATGGGACATGGCAGCACTGCTGCTGTTTTAAGACAGCCGTCCTTGATGGGCCTCACTGTTGGGGTGCCAGTCAGGCTTTATGCCTGCCAATGCCCACGTGCTCTTGAGAACATGCAGAGCAAAAGCAGAGATGCCTGAGGAAATGTAAAGGCAGGAACTAAATATTCATCATGAAAAGGTCAGCCTTGCTGGAGTCAGGGTAACCCTGCCAGGACGGCAGTTTTGCATTCATGTGTTTGAATCCTGTCTCAATCATGCTTTGTGTGCCTATGTCTTTGTATGGGTCTGGGCCAGGACCACACAGGAAGCCATAAAACCCAGAAACAGAGTGGTTTTTTAAAATTTTTCAATTCAGGTAAGCTGGCTGTTGTGCCACTTCATTCAAGTACTGTTTTTAGCATCTACTTTGATGAAGAGCAAAGAGGGAGACTTCAGAGGTGAAATGCACCATGAGGATGCGACCAGCTGGAAGGCGGCATTCTCAGTGAGTCTGACTTTGCTGAGATGAGAGTTTGGCTCTTGTTTTCTAAAGAGAGCAATATAAGGGAGAAAGCTGTTTTCTAAGTAGTGATTTTATCAGGTCTTTCCCCTGCTCTCTTTCTTTCTTATTCCGTCTGGAGACAGCAACTTTTTAAATGCTCTGCAGCCACCTAGAGGAAAAAACTCGCTTGATTGAAGTTAATTTTATATGGATTAAGCCAAGGAGTGGGCTCTGCAGAGTTTAAGAATGTGAGTTTCTAAACTAGCCAGCCTGTTTATTATTATATCACAAGACCTCCTTGGAAATATATACAGTGAATCATCATCAAAAGCTGAAGATAACTTCAGTTTATGTTTATAGTTCAGAAATATTTCCTGCTTCATGTTCTCATTGTGCTTGTTATTGGATATGACATATTTTTATGACAGATAGTACAGCAGGGCCACAATACATTTTGTCAGCAGACAGAAGGAGATGATCTGGTTTGAATTTTTATTTTGAAGATTTAAAACCTGTATCATTTTATATGTTTATCTAATGACTATGACAATATGCTTTTAGTATATCTACATGGTTTATGTTTCTGTAAGGCCATAACTTCAAAACCTCCCAATAATTTTTGAGGTTCTAGCTAGGATGTTTATAAGCTCGTGCAAAACCTCTGGCTTTTCTCAGATGAGGGCTGTCACACACAATACACTAATGGGCTCTCTGTCTACCAGAGTGGAAGCTGATGCAGTCATATTAGAACCATTTAGTTCATGCCATGTTCGTTTGCACTGTATGAAACAAAATAACAAAGTTTAACTGTTGATTGAACGTACTTTAATGTATAACGTTAGATATTAAAATGTGTCTGTCTTTTTGAAATTGAATTAAAATTGCCTGGCTTTTTCTTTTTCTAGATAGGATATGGCAGTTCAGTCTCCACTTGTGCCTAAAGAACTAGAGAGTTGGGGGATGTATTCTTTAAAAATCAAGTCTAGACATGGAAAAAAAGATAAAATTTTATGTCAGTTACATAATGTAAAAGATCAAAACGATGATGGATTTTCTTTGGTAGCTATACCAGAGGACACTGAAAATTCCATTATGATGGAGTGTCTCTGTCATAAGGCAAATTCACTTTAGTAGTGTAAGTGCTAAGCTAAGCATTGCACGCAGTGAATGGAAATGTAGAATACTAATACGGATATTGAAAAGATCCGCTAACACATTCTCTATTTCTTTTCCTCTCTTAAGACAGACTTGATATATGCATATGATGTGGTCAGTCGAATAACTTGAATACTGCTATGTTATGTCAGAACAGGATCTGTAATAAGGAATCTTACTGGCTTAAGAAATCCAAAACACAATGAAATTTAGGAATTTTTCTTATGGCTTGGGAGGGGCGTGATTCTACCCCTCCACTCCTCTCATGAAACTCCACCTGGAGTGCTGCATCCAGTTTTGGGTCCCCAGCATATGAAGAACATGAACTTTTTTGAGCAAGTCCAGAGTAGGGCCACCAAGACGATTAGAGGGATGGAGCACCTCTCATACAAGGAAAGGCTAAGAGAATTGGGATTGTACAAGTCTGGAAAAAAGAAGGCTTCTGCTTGACCTAGTTGTAGCATTCCAGTACCTAAAGGGAGCCTACAAGAAGGATGGAGAGGGACTTTTTGCAAGGACTTGGTGTGATAGGACAAGGGGGAATGGATTCAAACTAAGAGAGTAGGTTTGGCTTAGATAGTAGGACAAAAGTCTTTGCTGTGAGGGTGATAAGGCACTGGAAGATAGTGCCCAGAGAAGTTGTGGATGCCCCATCCCAGGCAGTGCTCAAGGCCAGGCTGGATGGGGTTTTGAGCAACCTGGTCTAGTGAAAGATGTCCCTGCCCTTGGCAGGTGGAACTAGATGATCTTTAAAGTCCCTTCCAACCCAAGACATTCTATGATAAATGGTGGGGTACTGGAAACACAAAGTAGGTCAATTTGGCCATAGGAAATCAGTGATGAGTACATAGGCTGTACACCTCAGGCCCCTGGGCCTATGAAAGGTGGGATTTTTGGTAGAAAATCCTTTAGGAGTTGAATTTCTTTCTGAATATTAAACCCATAGAACATCTACAGGTATTTTTTCCAAAACTTTGCATAAATGTATGATAAGCCTTATCATATAGCTTTAGATATACAGCTACTGTTACCTTTGCCAGTTTTGTGATGGATGTTTACAAGTGGGTGACTATGAGTATTAATTAACTGAAGAAATGCAAATCTTCAGAAAGCAGGTTCTAGCTTTTGAACCTTCAGTGTCAGATTCCAGATCATACTTGTAAATTTGGTTCTCTTATCTTACTGTTGATCCAAAAATTTTATTGCAAATTGACTCTTTATAAGGGGTTTGGAAACTCTGCTCTAGTGCAGCGTTATTATGGTCCTGGCATTTTCCAGCTAGATGTACAATCCACAGAACATACAACGTACAGGCAGCCAAATCCTTTTTGCAGTAATCTCTTCAAAGAGGGTGGAACAAATTGTATTTATACCACTCCAGTATGCAAGTAAAATGAGAATATTTTTGATGGGTAATTTTCAGTGTGATTTTGGGCAGTTGTTTGAAATGGGTTAAAAATCTTATGCTGTATTTCCTCTTTATTCAAATAATCCCAATTACAGAGTCATTTGTAATGTGCGCAGAGGAGGATTTTTTAATTGTTTCACTTCAAGGTATATGCAACATATGAACTCAAACCACTTGAGTTCTCCTGCATACAGATATTTATTTCAAATGCCAGGACTGTTTGTTTCAAATGCCATGGCTGCACAGTAAAGGTGAAACTCTACATGGTGCAGCACAACTCAAACAGAAGAAGAGGAGGTGAAAACTCTCTTCTACTTTCTGAAAGTGTGTAGGAGTGCAAGGGGTCAGATCTTCCATAGCTGTGGGTGGTATTTCCATATTCTGTTGGGAGTTTTTTGAGCAAAAATCCACTCTTTCTAAAGGTGGCAAGTCAGCTGCTCAGCTGTACTGTAACCTTCAGCTCTAGGAAATACTCTGAGTCATACCAGATGCTTCTTGGAGTCCAGCATGGGACTGCATTGTCTTCCTTAGTCATTGTTCAGCTATTTCCCCATGGAGGGATTTTAGCCAACCTTTCCATTCTCAGGACCAGAAAGTACAATTAAAGCCACAGATGCCTGTAAGGATCCCAGCACAAGATGCAGAAAGCCTACTTGACACATCAGTAGGATAGTTACGAAGAAAGAAGTAGGTACGGTTGCTGTGCCATTTCATTCTTTATTTGGTTCTTCCTTCCTTCCTTTTAAGTGCATTTACCACTGGTACTACACATTGAGAGAGATTATAAATAGGTGTCAGGGTAGTGCTGTCTTGACAACTTCTATTCCATGAGGTTTTAGAAAATGTTCCAGAATGTTTCATTGTTAATTTTGCCATTTTCTTGTGGGTAATGTTGGTTAAGGCAATGAAACACAATTCTGGCACAGCATGCTCTTTATATAAAGTTTAAAAATACATGCAGAACACTCTTTTTGGCTTTATCCAAAGGCTTTTGGATAATATTTTTAGCAGCACATAGTGTAGGCTTGTGGTGATATTGTGCAGCACAATATGGTTTTTTTCAGAGTTCTACACGGACATTCATTTATTCAGCGTTTGGAAAATACTATTTTGCTTATCCTTTGTGAGGGAAATATGGGTTCTGATTTTTTTTTTTAAGAATATGTATATGCAAAGAAATCAAAATTGAATTGCTGTCTGTCTTTGCTGTGTTGGAAATAACCAGCAGTAATTACCACTTGCATTGAAAGCATCCTATTCCCATATTGACTCTAAATAACTGCTTTGGAAGGGTTCCTTGGCAAGGCAGGGATGGATGTAGGTATCTTGTGTGATTCTGTTTAACTATCTGAGTGCCAAGTCTATATCTGGACCAGGAACGATGACACTCACAGTTAAATTAGGACTCTTCAATGTGTATGTAACATGACTGCAATGCCCCAAAAATCTTTGATCACATGCAGCTCTTGCCCTTTGATGGAATTGTGTATTTTATAATTCTCTCTGCTTAGCTCAGTGTGGCAATACAGTCCATGGTTGAGTTGAAGTTGCACAAAAATCAGGAATCAGGATGAAATTTGAATGTGTGATTCAAATGCCTACTACTGCAAACTCCTCCTCTGCATTCTGCCAAAAACAATAGTCATATTCTCAAGCATTATGGCCAATGCTTTCTTTATAGGAATGAGATTTCCCCATGGAGTCACACCGAAGATGTGCCTGGAGTACATTTGCTATGCACAGCTCACCGAAGATGAGCTGTGAGTTCCTTTCTGCTCCCGCACTTGTAGGGATTTTTTGGAGCCTGTTCAGCAGTGTGGGAGTTCTTCAGCATGGGACAGTCTCCAGTACAAAGTGCACATAAAGCTGCTTGCCAGTTTTTGTGGACTCTTATTTTCACACTTACCAGAAAAAAGGGCGGGGGCACTGATCATTTAACTTTGTTATGGATTCCTTTATCAGATCCCCAATTTAAGACAATGTTGCCAATGTTAAGATGTGTGAGAAAAGCACAGAGGGAGTACAGACACGGTTACCTGGTCTTGGAAGAAATGATCCTTGAAAATTACTGACTTTGCTGCATGAAACAATCTGTTCCCCAGGCAAGTGCTTTGAATGAATACTCAATAGATGTAAGCATTTCTGTGTTTTCAGCAGCCTCCAAAATTACTTTCTTTGAGTTATTTGCTGGTTTTGCATTAATATTAGTAAACTCTGCAGAAAGAAAGAATGATCTCGGGCCTTTGATCTCAACCCTCAAAACCATAAAAAGTCTCCAGCTCTACATACTATATTTCAATACTTCAGTAAGTTTAAACATGCACATGCAGACAAGAAAGAGTTTGCGATAGCAACAGCGTGAGACTTTCCATTATATATTGGAAAATGGCTCATCTTCTTATCTTCTTACCATGTGAAATGTCTTTTCTGTCTGGGGCCATAAATAATGGTAACTCATTAAACTTTGTCGAAGAAACAGCCCAAACAAACTTTCTCATAGCAGCTTAGCTACTGACAGAGGCTTTAATTTTTCCTAAAAATTAGGCCAAGCTTGTACTAAAACTCTGATTTGGAATACCCAAGAAAAAGTTATCCCAAGAAGTCATGTCTCACAGGATGATGGGACTGGAAATTAATCTTCCTCTCTAGGCAGATGACTCTTCAGGCTTTGAAGTTTGCAAGTGTACAGCTTATTCCAAGTGTAGAGGACAAAACTCATCACCACCTGGTGCTTCTTCACATACATAAAATGTATGTAGCGATGTGCTATCTCTAATTGCTTTTCTAAAATCTCTTGAGATCTTCTGATGGAAAGAGGAAGATGTTATTGTTTTCCTCACTCAAAGGTACCAAAATGTTTGAAAAATGCACTGCATCATACTCCTGTTGTGAAACGTGGGGCAAAAAATAAGGCCTTCCTGAAATGGTTGATTCTGGCTTTGGATTCATGTGTATTGCAGAGGAAAATGAACTGCTGATGTTCAGCAAGTGAACATCTGCAATTTCAATCCCGTGTGGCACAGACTAAGGCTGTAGGCTTCATTGCTGTGATCTTTTCTTCTTCTTTTTTTAAATACTGCATGTAGCACAGGACTCTGTTCTTTGCCCTTTGTGGGACTTGGAGACTTTCCATGGTTTAATATGAAAAAGGGCTGTTGCTGAAGGAGTGTACTCATCCAGTTTGCTTTGAAGATGTGGCAGCAGAGTGTGTTTGTCTCCTTCAAGGGTGTGTCCCACAGCTGCCGGATGCCTTCACTTTCATGGATTTCCCCTTGCAACAGTTTGTGATTATACTCACCCAATTAACGCCATCTCTGACACATACCCTGCAGACAGCACAGACAGCATCAAAAGGGTTCACACTGAGGCACTTGGTACCAGCCAAGGACTCAGGGCCTGGCTGTGCTCCGGTGCTTATTTGGAGCAGGGATGCCAGATAAACTGCATGGTCACATCCAAGTGTTTTTCTTTTTTTAAATGTAAATATGTCCCTAAAATAAATGTAATTTTCTTTTGGACCACAACATCATTGCATCTCTGTATGATTTCACTGAGGGCAGAACTAAGGCTGCCTGAAGTATCTTGTTTGTATTTCCATAACTAGTAAAATAGCTCCATTTTATAAGTAACTTGTGCTGCAGTCTTCTTGTAGGATTATTTCTGTCTGACTGCAATGTTTTGATGTTTAAGTTTCTAATATGTTTTTACTTCATTTACGCAAATGCTTTGTTCTTGGTAAAGAGCCACAATACCCCAGAAGACCCAAAGTCTCCATTACTGTGCAGTACAGTAAATTGTCAGTAGAGTTTCACTATTGGCATAATCCAGAATTTTACTAAAATGTATTTTTTTGTTGTTTGAACCATCCAGTCAGATTAGAGTATAGATAAGGTGTGCATACATGCAGTTAGTGTCACTAAATCTCCTTATCAGATTCAAAGGAAGAATGATGAGAAGGCAGAATCTGGGGAAGCAGAGAATATTTTTTGAAATGTATCTCTGGAGAGGATAAAAAAGTAAAAACTGTGGGCATACCAAAGTTTTTTGCAAGGGGAAAGGATTAGGATAGCACACAAGATTCAGTTTTTCAATTTACTTGGTAAATAATCCTGTAATAGCTCTTTAACACAACTGTAGCAATAGTAAATGTGAGAAATATAATTAAGTGCAAGAAGTAAACACCTTTTGATAAAAATACAGACCCAAAGTCAAAGCTTGGCCATGGGCCATCAGCAGGTCACCCTCAGAGCCAGCCCCCAGAGAATGGACATCTTTTACTTCCATGTCCTTGCTCACATCTGCCCTTTCATTAGGAAATAAAAGAAGGTTTTATTTTTATTCACTAGGCTTGGCAGCTCTGGATATAGGTTTCTATACTCTCATTTTTGATTTAACATTAATTAATTTAATTAACTGTACAGATAATTAGAAATTGTAATTCATTAATAAAACTGTCACAATCTGATGATGGCTCCTCAGCTAAGCCTAAGGCTTGAGCTTAGAAGCTGTCACCAGGATTAAACACTTAATGAAAATAAAAATTACAGAGGCAATTAGGTATGTAATGAATCAGCAGATTGATTGTGTTGCACAGGGCATGCTACCTTCCTCAGTGGACACCTGTGCTGAGGACTGCAGCAAATAGTGCTGAAACTCTGGAGCCTGTCGAGATGTCCCTGGCCATTTCAGTGCCGAGGGTTAATGGTTAGTATTGCTCACATGTATATAGGAGCTAAGCTCTGCACTCTCAAAGAGCATGGCTGCCCTCCTGCAGACTGGGAGCAGTGCCCTCCCTTCCCTGATCCCTCAGACTATGCCTAGGCTTTGCCAGGGTCTGTGCTAGCCTTGTCATGAATGTGTTGACTATCAAAAAGCTTGGGTGATTGTTGGTGAGCCTGGAGTTTTCCTGATCTTGCATCTTTTCCTGATGCAAGCACCTGAAGTAGCTGTAGGTTCATTGACTCAGTGCAAGAGGTGGCATCCCTCTCTGAGTAATGGCAAAACCAATAAATTTTTGCTCTAAAAAGCAGAGGAAGTACCTGAGATTTAGGGTCTTATAATTTCTTAGTCAAGGAAGTTGGTGAACATATAGCCAAGCTGATGCTGGCAAGCATCCCTAACACCATGGACATCAATAACTAAATCTGAGTGGAGAGCAGTGAAATGTGTTTCATAAAGGGGGCTAGCACAGAAACAAAACTATGATAAAATGGTACCTTGATAATCAACTGTTTATGAAGATTATATACAGGCTTTGTGATAATGATTTGTTTCAGTAGCAAGCAAGCATCTGCTTCACTGTAAAATGCACCACTTAAATTGCATGGGGTGTATGAAGCAGTGCCCGCTGTAGGGCTACTAGGAAGAGATCACAAAGAGATGCTGTGGCCAAAGAAAACAGTGTGAAGTTATTTAGTGTGTCACGTAAAAAGGTGACCCTTTGTGCTTATACAAGGTCTTTTATCAGCTGACAACATCAAACCTTGCCAAGGATATTGTGCTAATCTATTCCTTGCCTATCAGCTGTGATATGCATACAGCAACATCTGTTCATGGAAAAGATATAAAGGGACCTACCACAGGACTAAAGTGAAATCAAATTACATTGTCCCTAGAAACTAAAATTATTGCAAGTGAAAACAACTGGTCTATAAATATGAGCATGTTATATATTTGATCCAAACTGTTTTGTTTGAATAAACAGTTCTGTTTATTCACAGTGCATATATATCAGGACAAGTGAATCGAGGACCAGTAACCTTTTGACGTTAGCACTTGTGTTAATTATTTGTCACAGTGATTTTTTTAGGTAATTTCATATTGAGGATCCACTGAGAGTAAATTTATTAAAACTCATGAAAATGTCAAGCGGAACTTTCAGGTTTAACCATATGAATGGTCACTAAAGTAGCCGGTGACATTGGCAAGGGGAAATACTCCTCTTTAAGGGGCACTGTTGGACTTAGGGAAACAGGCTTGTCTGTGTTCAAGGGATCACTAATCCTTTCTCTAGTTTTGAATAAAGAGTTTGTAATTGCATCTAGAGCATTGTATGGGCATTAGGGCTCCTGATTACTTTGGCTGAGATGCTTGCACCTTTTCCAAGCTATTACCCCTTGTGCTGTGGAGAAAGATTCTGGGAAACTAAGCCTATATCCATCCTTTTCCTCTAGACAATTCATATTATGGTCCACAGGAAGAGCAATTAACATGAAGAGCTCATCTTTCATTTCAGCTCTTCATTTTTGCAAGAGGATTTGTGCCTTTGTCCTCTCAGAAACGGGAAAGCCCCCGAACATGCAGGGAGCAGGGGGTCCTTGACCACTGACACCCAAGGTTCATGCACAGAGCACCTTCAGTGGAAAGCAGAGGAACTGAGGGCATGATTTTCAGAGTATGCCTTCCCTATACCTTGTCCCTGCCTTTTAATGATTCTGCTGAAAGCAGTAGATACTCAGCATTTCTGAATTCACATTGCTACACATGCAGAAACATCTAAGTATTTTGCATATGCAAAACCCGCCAACTGCAAATCACTTGTCTCTTGCCAGTTGTATTTTAGGTCTGTGCCAAATGGGCACATGTTCTGAATGAGCTAACTTGAAATATAGTGGTGACATCCACAGTAGCAGTTTCATGTAGAGCTGTGTTAGCAGCTTTGCTCCCTGTCGTTGTGGTGATTCCGCATCAGAATGCAATGGAAGAAGAGACCACGTGGTATGAACCGTGCTTGAGGGATTTCCTAGCATGAAACTGCTCAGTTGTGCTGCATCACCCCTGTTCCTTTCGAGTATCTTAAAGTCTGGCACTTAGTAGTGATGCTGCAGAGAAAGTAGGCATATAACTATTTTCGGGCCTTTAGAACAGGAAGAGTCTGGAGGTAACCTGGAGAGAGGGCATCATCCCTTGCGTGGAGGGACATGTGCACATTGCCTACAGAATTCATACACTTAACACTACTGCTATTATTGTTGATAAAATTGCTACATTATTACTTTGTAACAATAAAAGAAGAAGTTTTTATCTTATGTTGACACAAAATCATTGCAAAAATGGAGTTTGCCTTCTCCCATTGTGGTCTCAGTCCTCTCTACCTGACATTTCTTGGGTCTTCTCAACTCCCTGTTTCTGTATGGTCTCCTGATGCTGTGGAGACTTCTCTGCATCACAGTAGCACACGAAAAAAGAGATGAGCCCTTGGGATGTAACCGCAGGGATGCCTTTAACTTTCTTGTCATTTACCACCAGCTCGGGTGGCATTGTGACTGGAAAGTAAACAACTCCAAACCTCAGGCAGATATCTGCCAAAGCATTCCTTTCTTATTTGTTTTGGGGCTTTGTTCTGCAGGTCCTGTGTGACAGACATGTGTGAGTGTCCGATCCATAAAAACTGCTACTGTGAGTCATTCCTGGCATATACCCGAGCCTGCCAGAGGGAAGGGCTGAAAGTCCAGTGGGTGCCGGAGCAGAACTGTGCAGGTAAGCATTTTGGGACTGCTTCTTGGTAAGACATTGCATAGGCTAATAGGCTACTATCCTACTATCCTTTTACTGGTGGAGTAGGATCAAAAATGATACAGGAATTGTACCAGCTTGGAAGTTCTTGGAAGTTTTTCTTTCAGGATATGTAAACTGTTGATCACAGAAAATGTTTAAACTCCTTTGACCTCCTGTCATAACGTATTTCTGGAGTTCAGTTATATTTCTGGAGACAGCATGCAAATACAATTGCAGTAGGTTCAACAAGGAAAGAGGAGCAAATGTATTTAGTTGGAATATTAAAATGCAAACCTGCATTAATTATTGCATTTGGTCCATACTCGCTGTGTGCTTAGGACTGCATTAATTGCAAGTAGTTGTGAGTAATTGTTTCCATGAGAAGCCGTGGCCTGTGGTTATGGGCACTTGAACTAAAATGCAATACTGCAGATGAGTATTTCCCCTGGTGACGGTCTCATTAATTTAGGACACTCCGTAATGGCATTGGTTTGCCTGGAAACTTATTCAGATTTATGTAAAGCAATTAACAGTAGTTGAAAAAAACCCAGCAAACAATGAGAGGAGGATACTCAGTGCTGGTCAAAGAGTTATTACTCTGTGGTCTATTTTGGTGATTGTGTGTGGCTCAGGGTCCACTCTCTCAACTTCAATTTCCTTTTCTGTTGAAGGCATTTTAGCAGGGATGGGTGAGTGACAGAGCAAATTACATTTGATTGACTCTTCCCAAAAGGTTCATTTTTTTTCTTACAAAGTAACAGGACAATCCAAACAGGGTGTCACTAAGTGAAAACTATATTCAAGCATGTGGTCTTAGACAGCACTAGTAATGTATATCATTTTAATCTATTGATCTGCTATCAGATCCATGCAGAACCTGAAACAAGCATCCTGATTTTTTTTTCCAAAGCACTTCAGACTGAGACCTCACTGCGGCAGATGCTGTAAAAAGAATAAAAACTCTTTGCTAGAAGCCCCTGCCTTAAGGAGTTTATACAAGTGTTGACATATCACGACTTAACTAATTGAGGCTTCATTTCACAATTTTTTTTCTGGCATCTTACCAAAGACAAGAAAATTTTCTGAGGCAGAAACAGTCCTTGAGAGAACATTATGAAGGAATCTAAACACACAGCCTCCATTAAAGCTAATGAAAGTAGTTTTGAAATCAACATGAGTTTTTTAATCTCTTCTAGAGGGAAAGGGGAAATCTTGTTAAGCAGAAAATATAGATAAACTGTATAAGGCTAAGTACCCTCAAAAAAGTTATTTAAATATCCAGTGTCAGATAAGTAGCACCATTTTCTGCAGTAAATTGTACAGTAAGCATTAAAGTGCACCCACTGCTTTCCATATGGTCCAGTGGCCAGCATCAAGATTTTAATCTTTAACTTACTTTTTTTCTCTCCAAAATGAGTCGTTGCAATTATTGTGTCCCAATTACAGATAAAAGTTCATAGGTGGGAAACAACATACCTGTAATAAGACTTCAGCATTCTATGACTTTCATTTCCTGCTTGACATTTCATAGTTGGTGGGATACTTGCAAGACTTGTATTCTGATGAAAATGGAGTATACTTATTAGTAAAGTCAGGTTTTAATTATACTTTTGTGTGTTTTAAAACCAGATCTTGTGTGGTTGCCAGTTGCTCTACCCTAACTGCTGTAAGCTTAGCTCATTTTTATAATCTTCAGGAAACTTGTGTTGTCTGGAGGGCCAGCCAAACAGGATGCTCAGGAGGCTGAATTGCACATCCTGTTCCCTACACGCTCCTCTTTCTCCCCCAGTGCAAGAGCTTATCCTCCTCTATATTATTCTGCAGAATACTGCTGCTCAAGGTTTACTGCCCTATGAGGTTGGCTCATTAAAGGGAATGTCAGCTGTCATTTAACTGGAGGAGTGAAAAGTGGAAGATAATGAGTAAGGAAATCGGTTGGGGTGGGAAAAGGTTGGTGAGATCCACCTGGGAACTGAAAGGGTTAGGAAAAGGATATGGGTTGCCATGGAAAGTAGTGAGGAGTGAGACCTGTTAGGATGGGCATAGGAAAAAACATGATTTTTGAAGGAGAAATTAAAAAACCAGGAGAGCCAGCATGAGGGAGAGGAGAAATAAGAAAAAGTGATACATGGAAGAGGGAAAATAAAGGATAGAAATGGAACAAAGAGGTTTGAAAAGGAATGGAGAAAGAAAAAAAGATATATTTTTTTTTTACCCGGGAAAGGTTAAACAAGAAATTTATGAAGTACAATTAAGTAAACTGAAGTGGTGAAAGGCCTTGAGACATAGTAAATTAACACTGCATTTCTGAGGACACCGAGAGGAAGAAGACGCAAGGATGGTAGAAGGCAATGACTCCCTGCCATGGGCGTGACTACACATGCAAGAAAACAATCAGATAAGGGCTATAATATAGTGCAAAGTGCACTGATGTGCTGACATGCTACAACAGTTTCATAAAATCTGAACTGTTCTCTCTTTTCCTCCGTGATCAGTTGAAGTAGGGGAAGATGAGTGTATATCTGATCTTGACTCTTCTCCTTTGGGTCCCTTTTCTGCTGCAGAATTTTCTGGCCAGTGTCACTCTTTTTCTCTGCTATATGTCGCTTTCGTTTAAGTGCTTTATTCCATGTGTAAATGTATCAGGAGGGCTATTCTGGCTTTTCTGTGAAAACTGACTGAAAACTGAAAGCTGAAAATATTAACATGAGTTATCCTGGGAAGGCCAGTGACCAGATCCATTGCCTTTAACTCTGTTAGAAGGAGATGGTGTGAATTGCAAGCACTATGAGTGGCATTCCATTTGAAAGTCCTACAGACGACTGCCCAGCTGTGTAACACTGGCAGAAGAACCCAGAAGACTCATTGATGCTCAAATAGTAGTTCAGAATTTTCTGTGAAATCAGATTTACCAGATATCATCAATCAAGGGAATCCTTCAGCAGTTATGTTACATATTTTGGCTTTTGTGTTGGGGAATAAGAGCTCCTCCTAAATATGGCTGTGTCTACAAAGACAGGCGCAGGCAGATACAAGCCTCCTCTGTGAAACTGCCAAAGTGGCTGGACTAAACCAGGTCTAGTCTGCAAACTGTGGCCTTATTAGGCAGGCTTTATTAGCTCAGGCACAGTGCTGTATTTATGTGACTATATGGCTTCTGGACTGGAGCTGGCTATTATCCCGCCACCTCAGAAAGTGATCTGAGGAAGCTCACATCTGTCATGCCAAACACATGTTCTAGAAGAAGAGTGGAAAAATCCTGTTGGGACTGGTAATGTTTCAAAATACAGTATTATTAGTAACTTTTGTACATTGGAGTTGGGGTTTTGATTTTTTTTGCTAGTGTACTAAGGAAGTTATTAGTAACAGAGCTCCATTCTTTAAGAGAGGAATTTGTCTTAAAAGACGGGTGCAAAGACACCACTTCTGTTTTCCATGTTTACATGGTAGTGAATCACTTCAGCAGTTCCTGGGAAGCCTTCTGCACAATGTCTTTATTTTTATATTTTCAACTGTTGATGAAGCAGAATGTTCTGGATCAATCACACCACATGTTAACTGAATCACTCAACAATAAAAGCCATCCAGGGAACTTAAACAGCAGCCATTGTACTTTTCTGATTTTTCCCTTGACAGCGTGTTAATAATGCCATTATAGGCTGCCTACAGCAGAAAATAGTCATCATATCTTCTACATGGCATCGTCTGAAGGATAAGGAGGTGTTTTGACATCCCACATCCATGTGTGGTAAAGCAGAGCTGGGGAGTACTTACAGATGCCACGGCTGTGGAGGGCAGGCTGTAATATGTTCTCGTTTGCTCTGGGGCAGAGATGAGGAAGTGGAAAGGAGACCTTAGCCAACTTTCCTCAAACCTACCGGCTGAGGAACCAAACAGAGCTCAGGTGGAAGGAACGGGCCAGCTATTACTGCAGTAAAGCTTTGTGGGATGGAACCTGTGCATCCTTAAAACTGGAGCTTGTATTCCTTTCTATATGGAAACCACATGTGCTGAAGTCTAATGTTTGTTTGTTTTTGGTTGGTCAGTTAGAGATCCTGTGAAGGGAAGATCATTTTCAGAGAGGAAAGACAAAAGCTTCTAATAAACAGCTCCCGTAAGATAATTCACGTTGTGTGCAGACAATCACTAACCATCCTTGAACGTCTTGCTCTACTTCTCTAGACAATTAATACATTGTTTGCAAAGCTCCTGGGAGATCTGCAAATTTTCATTTCCCCTCTTACAGAGATTCAGTCTCTATTCTTAACACACTATGTAAGCACAGAGTTTCCTGGGAATCTAACATTTTATTCTATGCTTAATATTGCTTCCATGTTTTTCCCACCTTCTAAATTTCCTGTTTCATTTAAATATTTTTTTAGTTTTTCCTTTTGTTTGTTCCTTCTTTAGTATGCAAGGAAGCTATCATGCAGAGCAAGACAGAAATGTAAAGTTGGAAAAACATTCTTACAAGATCTATGCCCACAAACTGAATAAGCCTATCTTGAGCATAGCTGACAGATAGATGTTTGTTTCCAACCTATTCTAAAACCATGTTCAATTAAAGATATTTCACAGAGTTTCTAGGTAGGTTGCTCTTGGTGCTTTCTCATGCTTAAAGGTAAAAAGTTGGATTTTTTTCTCCCCTGATATCTAACATCCATCTAATATTCAGCTTTTGATTCTCTGTAGCTCCAGGGTAATTTTCCTCCGTACTATCCATTTTTTACAATGTTGTGTTTGTTTATTAATATCTGTGTCCTGAGAATTGTGTACACATTCTTGTTATAATTCCTTCTTCAGGACTGCTTTTCAGATATGCATAAGTTCCATAAAATGCACATGAAGTAAAACTTGCAAGAAGCTGATTCTGTTTTGAAGATCCCTTAGTGGTGAAAAGGAATCCCTTAAATTTAGGATGTCTTAGCAATAAGACTTCCATCCTCTTTGATACACTCATACATATTTAATCAATTTATTTCTATGTGTTTCCTCTTTATGAATAATAGCAGTATTGTAATGACAGTGTAGGCCAATCCTCACAATGAAACAATGTTTTGGACCCATAATAGACCTGTTACTTAAAAGTCGTGACCTTCAGTCTCTCTCAAAGTTGAAGAAACCTTCCTAATACAATCAGCTCTCTGAAAATAGCATGAGATGATTCTGGATGCTTGAGAGTCCCTTACCATCTATGAACTATTCTATCAGTTCTTGTTTTTGCCATCAGCACAGCCATTAAAAAGAATAACAGACTTTTATTTGCCATCGAACCGTGTATTATTCTCCATACTAAAATGCAGGATATAAAATGTTGAGAGTTTAAATATTGATCTGGAGGGGTTATAGTGCTTTTAGCTGAGCCTTCAGTAGTCTTTTATGTTGAAAATGCATTGAACTGTCAGCTACGTAAATTAATGGATAGATACTGGAATCATTAAGTACAAGAAGCCTCACTGTCAGTGATCCCTTGGTAGAACAGGACAAAGCACGGATACAATAGATTTTAAATGTTTGTTTGTTTGTTTTAAAAGTGGTGCTGCTGGATTAGCAACATTGATTTGGTTTGCTTCAACATGAAATATAGAAAGTATAATCTTAGGATCAGAAATTCTAATGTGATGAATGACTCTTTCTGTAGGAGTGGAGCTGATAATAACTGTCTGTCCTTGTAAATGTTTCAGAAATCTTTGATAAAAGGCATTGTAAAAAATAAATAGTGTTAATCCTTTAATATAAAGCATAGATCTGCATATAGATAGAAATCTTGCCAAAGCTTTATATACCATTAACTGTGTTAAAATTCTCAAAAAGTTAGTACTGCTGTGGACTTGATAGCTTTTGATAAGAAATTTTGTTGCTTTTATATTTATGTTGTAATATAGTGGAATTGTTTTACAAGTAATTTTTTCCTCTAGATAACTGTAATGCCAAAATGTGCTTTTTGATATTTGGAGTAGAAACTAAGCAAACATATAAGTAAATTTCCTTGTGGGGCTCTGTGTAATATGCATATTTTGTTCCTTTTAACTCCTTTCAGCAACCCAGTGTAAACACGGTGCAGTTTACGATACCTGTGGTCCAGGATGTGTCAAAACATGTGACAACTGGAATGAAATTGGACCATGCAACAAGCCCTGTGTTGCAGGGTGTCACTGCCCAGCAAATTTAGTTCTTCACAGAGGAAGATGCATCAAACCGGTCCTGTGCCCACAGCGGTGACATTTGTTCTCTTTCCGTGGACACTAATGCGGGTGGTCACTTACCCCTTTGATGCTCACAGCCAGTGAAGGACTCCAGCTGTTTCTGTGCAGATTCTGCAAAGTACATGTCTACTCACAGAGTGTAAATATGCTCCTCTGTGTGTGCTTGTGTGTCTCCGAGTACACACACGTGACACCTAGAAAGATATATAAATGTATACTGCGTGTATGCAGACGCACGTGTCCATACACAAGTGCCCTAAACGTAAGTACAACCCATATATTTATATATATGTCCACACACAAATATACATAATTTCTATATACCATAGAAGGATGAATTATAATATGTATATTTTTTGCTATAAAGTTTATGTATTGTTATTTCTAGGACCCTGATCTGTAAGTCATTGTATAAATAAACCAGGTGTTTTTAATATAATATTGTGGCGTGAAAAGATTGGATGACTTTGCTATTGCGTAAGTTTGTCGTTTCCAAGGAAACTTTTCTAGGGCCGTAGCACTGCCAGGCTGGATTAACTTCAACACAGAACCTGGATTTACAGTTGTACAGGAAACACATCTCTCTGGAGATGGAGGATTTATCTAGGAATATTTCATGCGTACCTTAGAGCTGCATAGTGATTGGTGACAGTGCTTAATCAGGCAGAGAAAGCTGGGGATTGGCTTTTATGCTTTACTGAAATAACTGTGCAAAATGATTTCCAAAGCTGGTTGGACAATGGCCAAGATAGAGATATTTCTTTCTGGAACAGCACCAAAGAGTTAGGGGCCAGATTTTCAGAAGTGTTTGGCACCCACCAGCTCACTTTGAAAATGTGACCACTTCCCATTTCATATCCTAATGCCCCATCTCTGTTGTGTTTGGCAGTAGCCATGAATACACAATGAGGAGCTTGAAGAAAATATTCATGTACATATTAGCCCTTTAAACATGTTTGAAACGCCTAGGTTTGTTTCATGTCTCCCCCAAATATTATGCAGAAAGCAAATCCCACTCTGAAACGTTTGATTTCAGTGTGCCTTAAAACATGAAATAATGCCAGGCTTAGTAACTCATTTGATTTATCAGCATGGTTTAGAAGAAATACAAATTCACCCCACTGAAAAACAGTAGAGAATGTCAAATGCTAATTGGAGAACGGCAGTTTATTTCTGTAGTGGTCTTTTGGTTGAGGTTTAAGAACATGTGGACTCTGTGAAGTTTGCGTGACTTTTGAAGTCTCCCAGGGGAGAAGCAATAATACGGGATTTCATTAGAAACTGTTGAAAAAGCCGTACAACTTTCTTAAGCCTGAAGGGAAAGGGGGCTATTTTTCTTCACTTTAAAGCCTCTTGTAGAGCCTGATGGAACAGTCTCTGGAGATGATAGAAATCTTTGTGCATCTGATTTAGGTTTATAATGAAGTAATATCCTCCCACACAGCTACTTCCATCATGCCTTCAATTGAAATTGCACACTGTAATGCTTTGAACAACTTTCTCCTTGAATTCTTTTTTCTCCAGGAATTTAAGCAGGGACTGAGTTTGCAGTGAGTGGGTAAACACACTTGGGTTATACAACCTATCTGTAATCCCACCCTGGAGGAAGATGCTGAGTGAACCTGGTTAACTTAGCTACCACGCTATCCAAAATGCTGTACCACCACAGTGTTAAAAAGAGCTGGGCATATAATGCCAAGAGTGTTCCATGGATGTTCATCCAAATCTTAAATAAACTCAGCTTGATCTTTTTATGTCCCTTTTGTGTTCGTTTTCTCGGAACAGTCAAATAATTCAGTTTTACTGGCAGAGTTTTGAAGACTCATACACAAGTGCACTGGGAAGCAGAATTGCAAGTGTACAGATCCCATCAGAGCAGGAAACTAGAAGAGTTTTATGTGGCTCATGTGCTAATGGAATGGCAAAATTGAAATTTAGAACAACTGCAGTTGGCTGAAAGTGTTAAAATATAAAATGGCAGTCATTAAAATAATTTAAAGCGTCAATTAGACCAAAGAGCATTTCAGTCTGTGAGCTTTCAATGCTGAGATACGGGGTCTAAACCATTAAAAAGAATATTTTCCTGCCTTTAGTTTAGGACAGATTTTAATTACTTACTGCTCAGTGTTCCTAAAATAAAGATACAGGCAACATGAATTACATACATGAACAGTGTATACATCTGTCTTTCTCTTTTCTCCTGACTTATAAAGGTAAGTGAAAGGTGAAGGGAAAGCCCTCCAGCTCTCTCAGTCCACTGATCACATTTAAGCACTGCTTAATTGATTCTAGGTGAAGAGGTGACTCAGTCTTTCTGTAGGATGACCTCTGTTTTTAGATCTTAAAATGGTTCAGTTTGAAACCTGACCCAGGTATTCTCAACTTTTTCATATCTGCCTAATTAAGATAATTAAGAGTAGACCCATGCTCTTCGCTTTAGTGACGTAGACTGAGGAAGAGAGGAAAGTGGTTTTACCTCTAAGCTGAGTGATTGTACCCTCATGGTGCTGTAGAGATTTTTCCTCCAAACTCCACAGTTTTCAAGGCAAGAGTAAGTGCTATAATCTGTCTGCTCAGTTCACATGTACCATCACAACGCCATAAGGGTGTTCTGCTTTTCTAGAAATTGCCCCCAAATTTCTACTTGGCAGAGGTTTTATGTATATATATCTGTGGTTACCCTGTGCCTATCTGAGCTATTGAGACCAGATCAGGCCCAGGTGGACCTGTTACACTCCACTCTTCTCTTTGTCTCTCTCCTTCAAGACCATTCAAAAGTTGAAAGTCTAGCCCAATACCATCAATAACATCATCACTACTGGCCTCACAGAGTTCGGCTTGAAGCCCATCTTCCTCCTGCTGTCTTTGCTCATGGAATTTTGCCCCTAGGATGGTAGAGGTGGAAGTTTCCTTTATATCAGTGGCGATTTATTTTTTATGAAATTCACTGGTAATCAAATTTTAGTATGCTAAATGTGTTTAATATGCAATAATTTTTTTAACAACAGCCTAACACTGATAATTCATATGACACATGGAGTATTTACCACGGAGAACTTACGGTTGTGTAGATTTTGATCTTGATAATGCTTATGTCAATCTGTGCATGTTTGTGCCAATGTGTAAGGTGAAATATATTTGAAGGAGCAGAGGTTCCAATCAAAGAATGCTCCAAAAGGGAAGTCTGAGAAACACCTCTGTAATCCAAAGGGCAGAGTCAAGTAGAGACCTGGATCAATAGTTTCACCATTAACCTGCTGTGTGTTCTCTGGCAAGTGATTTAATATTTTGAACGTCATTGGGGAAACGAGGCTCTGGATTTATACATCTTTTTAAAGTTTATAGATGGAAAATGTTCTAAAATGCCATACCAAGGTAATGTCAGCTGATATTTTACCAATCTACTCAAGTCTACTTTGCATCAGGTTGTCCCATCTCTCCCATATCATCATCACTTGGAAATCAGCTTTTAGTTGCTGTATGTGGAGGTCAAATGTATTTACTTCCTCCTCATGTACTTTCAGTTGTGTCTATTTTTGTCATGTATATTTTGTTTTATAAACCATGGAGACAAGCCATACAGAGCAATTTGAGTTGTAGCCCAAGAATTCCACATCTTCCAAGAACACTTTTCTTCTATAGAGTAAGGTTGGTTGCACTTGGACAAAAAACAAAACAAAACAAAAGATTCTTAATGTCTGACCCAAATGTGAACCCATCCTTGTATCACGTAAGTAGTTTCCAGCAGATAACCTGAAAGAAGTAAGTTCTCGCATTTTCTGCTTCTTCTGAACACAAGATTCAGATACAGTTTGACACTGCCTGGCTTCTCACTGACAGAACCTGACAGCTGCAATAGCTGGACTGATCTTGAACAACTGTGTAGGGGTACGGCAGTTTGCTTGTTTTTGCCTTCATCAAAAGTGGACGAGGTGGTATCAGAGCTAACAGATATGGGAATAACAACCCACGTGTTTTCAGCTGGACAGACTGGAAAGAGAGTCAGTCAACAGCGTTTAGCACTGAAGTGGTGAGGTGTTCAACTATTTCAGGAACAGTCCCAGCTAAAGGATATTGTGCCAAGGTCTCAGTATTTGACAAATGGGAACTTACATTATGTAACGCTGATCAAATGCTCATTCTTCTATCCCGTATTTTACTATTTTTAGAAAGCCCTGTGGCAAGAGAGATGTTTCTGCTCCTTTACAGAACCATCTCTCGTCTACAACTGCAAATGTTTCAGGACACAGGCCTTACCGTGCTGCCATAGCAGTATTCCTTTTCTCTGTGTTAGAAGTTGTTGCGCAGATCGGTATTTCAATGCAAAATAACTGCGACACCTCAGCACCAGAATTTCTAATAACAAAATAGGGTTCTCCTGTGACCACAAGGTAGCTCTTGATCCCTCACATGGTCATGGAAAAAAACTGCCCCACCAAACACTCAAAACCCCAATCCAATGGCAGTGTAATCATGTGTTGAGATCTGATTGAAATAGGTATATTGTTAAGTGTAGAAATCCGTAATTAAAATGAGATTATGAGTCTATTCCTACTTTTCTCACAACTGTTACATCGCCTTTGAAGAATTCATCAAAGTTAAGGAAAGGGATTTTATTTCCAGGGTTGAGGTGAGAAATTAATTTCTCGTGCTTCCACTAGCGCAGCAAAACCTGCCTTGGTTTCCTCCAGGATATATATTTTCGTGAACGTACATCACCACAACTGTCAGAACAAAAGCTACAAATGCACTTTCATAACTAGTCTTGTTCTTGGCTTTGAGATAAAATTGCAAGTTCTCCTTCTGAGAGAGCACAAGTGATTTTTTTTTATAACATCAGTTTTACCAGGCAGCAACATTACTTGGCATCAAGCACCATTTTAGAAACTTCAAGTGATGTTAAATATGACATGTAGCATTTGCTATTTGCATGACTTTACCCTTTTCATGGCGAGTTGAGTTAATGCCAGCCCTGCACACAGGAGGAAGCTGGCTCTAATGGGGTGCATATGTGTGGTGGGAGAGTGGTGGCATTATGTAATTATCATTATCATTGATAGCACTTTCTGTTTCCCTAAGTGATGCTCATACCTGGGCATCAGTACAGTTTGGTTTTGCACATGAAAGTGAATTGATGGGAATGCAGGAAATTCCTGCCCATACAGACCCACCTTTTTTTTTTTCCCATATCCAGTGGTGAAGAAATGCTTCAAAGCACACTTCAAAGAGCGTTTGTAAGACTCATAATGGACAGCTCTGCAACAACCTACTCATAGCAGCAATTTAGCCTTATACTCCGGCAGTAAGTGGTTGGTACTTTAATGACCCAATCGTTCAAAGCACTTAACTGTGCTCAAACTTTGAATAACCTCCTTTGCTTCAATGGGGCAACATGCGTGCTGACTTATAACCATATGCTTAAATGGTTTGCTGGGCCAGGGCCAGAGAGTTCAGCATCTGGCAGGATCAAATATTAAACCTTGTGATATTTTGTATTTCTTCATGATTTCCATGCATAGATCTATTTTATGATCATGCTGCTATCTTCTGCTAGAAAATCATACAAGTTAAGGCTTTTTGAAGCCTTTTGTTTTGAGAGTTTAGAAGATTGGAGAATTTTTTCTATTGATTTCCTATGTAAACATGATAATTTCTTCTGTCACATTGCAATTTCCTACTCTATTTTATATGTTGTTACTGTTAAAACAAAGGCACATAGTGGACTTGATTTTTTTTTCTTTTGCACTGGTAAAAGTAGGGAACAATTTCAGTGAATCAACTGTTTCTAGCTATACTGGTTTTAAACAAGGTTGAGTTCATACTAACACCATCTTGACTTTATAGCTGTGGAGGTAATCCACAGTCGTGGTGTGGCTGCCCTCAGTTGTTAGACTCCCAGTCGCTTCTAGGTGTAGTTCATTATAAAACTCTAATAACACTCTATTAGAATAAAAGCATCTGCAGCCCCAATTAGTATAAATAATTTGCTACAAGAGATCACAGTTTGTAAATGATGGGGAAAAATTAATTTTTCTTATTTTCACAATAATTTTTATAAATGGTATTAATAAGGAAAATTTTGACTATAGAAACTGATGAAGAAAAGAGAACTAAGAAAATTAATATTTGTTTTAATATTTAGTGCAAGCATTCAGCTTCAACAAGTGTAACCAAATGGCTTTCAAAACCCAAAGAAAAAACTTGATTGGGCTGTACAGAATATGAATCAAAACTCAGAAGTGGATATGCACTGATGCAGTTCTACAGTTAAAATTTCACTGTTTCTTGAAGGGATTAAAATAAATGAGTAGAGTTTGGAGGAAATAATTTACCCCATCTTAGGCATCTGATGTTTCTTTTCTAGTTTGGGGTGTAAATATGCAGGTGTTTGAACCCACCATGTTGGATATACAGCCCTGACTTTCTTCATATTAGTGTGCATCGAGAATAACTTTAGAGGAACCTATAGAATAAAATCTATGTCAAAAGACATGTTTGGGGCTTTTTATGTGTTCATTTCAATTAACGAATTATTAAGACGAAGAGAAGCTGCAGGGAGAATTGCAGTGTGTATCACACATATTAGATGTTTGAAGACATTAATGTATGGGTGGGTTACATTAAATATTTTATATCCACTTTGTGAAGAATGCTCTGTAGTGTCAAGAGCATTACTGCAGAATGTTTACATTTTAATATTTAGAATTTCTTTACTTACTCATGCTAAATTTTAATAGATTTCACGTGGGGTACATTAATGTAAAATGATACCTATTTAAAATTTTACTAAATTTCTGTCTTCATCAATATGTCTCAGTTTATACCTTTGCTGAATTTAAGTTTATTATGTAGTCTCTTACAAAACTGCAAACTGTGCCGTAACCTTGCCATGGCTTGTCTTTGAGTGTCCATACAGTTTTTCTGAGAATATTGTCCTAATACAATTTTGTAAAAGTAGGATTGTGTTGAGTATGTTTGTAAAGACATTATTTATTCCTCTATAAACTGATATTTATTATCTTTATGCAGATAAATATTGATGCCTTATTATTTCATGGCTGTCAGCAAACCTGTTGTTATGATTTGCAAGGTCTGACTCAGAAAGCAGCATCTCCCACACAGTGGTTGATACTGTATTCTAAAAATTTAAATACTGTTATTTCTTGGGATGGGAGGAAGGAGCCATGTAAACTCTTTTCCTTTACTTTTACTTGTGATTAGGGAGATGGAATTTTGGGACCCTTGGTTCAGGTGGTGACCCATTTATGTGATACTGCTTGGCTGAGTTACTTCACTGCTATTTGCCTTGCTTTTCTCACTGGTGAAACAGAAATGATGCTTTACAAAAATCACAGAAAGTTTAGGAACAATGTATTTGTTAGAAATCCACTGGTCTGTGTTTGGGCAAGGCTCTTCTTAATGTCCATTAGGCTCTAGATCAGTCCTTAAAATTGTCAAGTATTTTTATGTTTCTTTCTTTGCCAAGAGCAGCGTGTTTTGCTTCCAAAATATAAGTAGGTCATGAACCTAAATAGCCAGGACTGAGAGCAAGCCTTGCTCTACCCCGAGCAAGAAGACCTTCTTTGATGGGTTTCTTCCTCCTGGAAGGAGGAGATGAGGGGATGAGGAGAACACAGAAGGTAAGAGATTTGGCACTTTCCTTGAAATTCATAGGACTACTGGTGCTGCATCCTCTGTAGCTGCGGGACTCCTTGCTTGGTCTGTACTAACTAAATTCGCATGAAGCCCCCAGTGACAGGCTGCTTCAATATCATGAGACACTGAATGTTCATTTTGGACTGTGCAGGCTCATCCCTTCAGACTCTCTTCCATTACTGAGGTGTGAGGGCAATGTAGACATGGCAAGGGCTTTACTTCAAAGGCTGCGTGATCAGGACCTGCATGCTGCTTGTGCCTGGTGATGACTTACCTGGTCACACATAACTTTTACCCCAGAATAACCACTCAGTGGTCACGGTTATTACATGATATTTTCCCCACCCATTTTGGATGCAGCCTCTTCACCAAGCATGCTGCATTATATAATTCTCCTTCAAAACAGTGTGCATTTATGGATTTTACCCCCGTTTCTCTCTTGCCAGGCTTCACTTGGCTCTTGGTGAGATCAAGCATATAAACAATCAACACTTTGTCTCTGCCCAGTGTAAGAGCTTTACAGACTGACCTTTTGCAGAGCACTTGCACTGTTTGTGGAGGCAAAGTATAGGTGCCATGGACACCTCTAGCAGAGCACTTGGTGGGCTCCTCCACTTCTGCTGTCTTGTTCATTTGGGCAGCCTGTACCTTGCACATCACAGCAGTAATCCTTCCCTCCCTCCTGTGGGACCTTTTCTGAGCTGAACAGCTCTTTTTTTTTCATAAAAATGCTGAAAGAGAAAAATCTTATTTAAGAAAAGTATGAAAGAAAGAGCTTACATGGAGAATGAGAAAAGAGTGGTGTCTGTTTTTCATTTAGACAGTCTCTGGATTTATTTACATATTTCAGGCTATTTGCTTAATTCAGGCTAATAATTGGAGTACTTTTCTTCATCATTTACAGTTCATCATCAATAGAATTTTAATATTTGAGAGTATTGGTAATAATTGTTTGTCTAATTAAACCATACTGACAAGCTAATAATCCTCATTTAGGATTTTTAACTGGTGCATAATTTTTGTTTTATGGTTATGTGCTGTGGTTAGCACATGTTAAATTTGCCCTAGAAAGACAATGCTTTGTCTTCAGTTGTATTCATCCTGTTTTATTTAGTACATCTGGAAATCAGGCTCAACATTGCTGTTATTTCCCCATCTCCTTCCAATGTTCTGTTATAGGACATAGTGTTTTGTAATCCAGTTTCTCCCCCAGGTGTCTATCCCAGTCTGTGGTCATATATAACTTTACATAAAATAGTGTTTTAACATTCCAGATGTGAAATAATTTATTAGACACTTGATGAAATTTAAATAATTTAAATTTTTTTTTAAATCTGGAAGGAGAATAGCGATTTTGGTTGCTATTTTCTGGATGTACAGCAGATGGTGCTTGACAAATATGCTTGACAACCAATGTCTGAAAACAGCTAAGCCTGGCAACTTGAATTTTAATGATGCTTCCCAGTCTTTTCAAAGACGCAGTTTGAATAGAAGGCCCCCAACAGGACTGACTTACATCTATGTACACAGTGTTCGAATGATGGGGATACAACAACAGCCCTTCAAAAAATGTCTCTTGTGTGCTATAAGGAACTATACGTTTGGAAAAGAGTTAGGCATTAGCAGGATTATTTCACTCTTGACCATTGCCCTTTTCCTCCAGGCTCATCGTAGTTCACTTAACTAATGGGAAGTATCCAAGCCCCGAGTACTACTTTCCACATGGACAACAGGATATGAAGAAAATGGTGTGATGAGACCTAGTCTGATGTCCCTGAACTCTCATTCGCACACCTGTCAGTGAGAGAAGTTACTTTTTCTTCTGGCACCAACAGATGAGCCTGTGCTATGGTTCTGGGTAACCCTTTCCTAGCGTGGGTAGGACCTGTCTCAGGACTAAGCAAGAACTTGCGTCACTGTTTCCCCTCTTGGTATCTTATTAGCAAGATAAGGAAGGTGCTGCAGCTCTGAGGTGCTATTGACATTCTGCGCTGTCAAAACCTCAAGATTTATCTCTAATAAGGCAGCTGTCATTATAAAGAAGCACAAGTTACCATGAGCCAAGGGAATAATACAAAGGGGGGCAATGAGTCAGCAAGCTAAAGAGAATTTGCTAATCTTTATTATTTTTGGGCTTGTTTTTTTCTGCCAGAAGCATAATTTCTTTTTAAATGTGCATTTTTTTAATTACTGATTAAAGTGCTCACAATGAACATCTCAGAGAGGGAAATTCCTCCTGCACAAACATTGGTAATATATGAACAGCAGGAATACAAATATTTACACCAGTCTTTAGTAGTGGTGTATCAACCCCAATCTTTTTGAGTGTCTTCCGAAGCCTGAAGGGTACTTGGCTGCAGGCTGCAGGTTGTAGTGACAGCCAGCCAGCCACACAAAACCCATTGAGAAGACATTTCACGCTCACATAATCAGCCCAAAATCTTCGGAGTTACTCTGATTTTCAGATGCCCTGCTTGCCTGCTAAACAGCCAGGTCATGCCACAGTGCTGCCCCAGTTCCTCTATAGAGTCAAAACTCAATTCCCTACTAGAACTGAGACAACTGGCTGTCTGTAGGAAAGCAATAGATCTTATGGGCAGCTGTGGGGGACGCAGTCCTTATCCTTGCCTACAGCAGTTTTAAAGGCAAGCCAGCCTTTAAGCCAAGTTAATGCAGCTGGAGGCCAAGTGCCGGTGTTAAGACTCCTTTAAGAGCTTAAGCACATGAGTTGGGTGCTTTTCCAACACATCTGCATAGGGATGCACATGATGACCTGCCAGTTGGACTTGAATGTAGAAGTCTCACATCTGCAGTAGATTTACTAGGATTCAAATCCACGGTGATTTCAAATACAGACCTGATCAGATTAACTTTGCAAAATACATGGTGCCATGAGACGTTATGAATCATACCTACTAGTCCATATGGGGAAGAAAAACCATCAGCTTTGCTGTTTAAGCCAAGTCAGAATCGAGGTTTTAGCACAAAGGTGAGTGGTCCATTAATGACTCAGAACCCCGGAGAACTGAGTGGAAAATCTGCCATCGATTCAGCAAAGAGGCTGAAGATCTACCAGGACCTTACATGTGCAATCCCTGTGAAGGGGCCCTTGTTCCTTGCTCCAGAGCTGAGGAGGGAATGCGAATGCATCTCTCTGGCATACGACGGCACGATTGTTTATGGGCAATGGGAAATGATGTGAATTTATCTGAGGTGTTGCCAAACAGAAATGGCCAAATTCTCTCTGAAACCTTTGTAGTACCAGACAATTAAAGGAGCCTCTGTTTCCTGATCCTAAGAACATTTTGAAGAGTAAGCGATTACAGCCAAGATTGCTGGGCGCCTGTGTGCAACTGAGTGTCTGTTTAAGCATCATCTGCAGCTGTTGGCCCACCTTCTCCTTTTGTTTAGATTTCTATTCTCCACGGGCTGCTGTGAGCAGATCACAGTGCTGCTGAGGCAATAATCAATACCACTCTCATTTTAACTCGCTTGCTGCTGAGAAAGCCAAGTCTAATATTGAAGTTTCCCAAAACAAACTTGGGCAACAGACTGCATTGTTTAAGTTGCTACTTCATTACAATTGTAAAGCTGTAGGAAAAAGGTTAATTGATATATTAATCTGTCAAAATTTACAGCATCTACTCCCCTTTCATCAGTCCCATTTTGTAGAATACTGGGCAAATGCCAAAGCAGACTGTAAAAGAAATCTTTTATGGGCTTCAGTAAGAAACTATGATTTACCCAGTCCTGAAAAGGGTGCACTCTCAGGCATGGAGTGTGTCAGGTCAGTCCAAGTGCGTGTGCACATGTGTGTTGCACGTGTACATTCAGCTGGGATGGGGGAAGGCAGAGAAGCAGGATCACTATGACTGTATCATATGATGCAGGATGCACTGCCCATTTTAATGGTGAAGGCAGTTTCTCTTTCCTCCTCAAATTAGAATATTCCTTTTTGGTATGGAGAATTACAATGTTTCCCTACTGTGAGTAGCTGAGCCAAAATCCTCCTGGCTACTTCTGTCCCTACCACAGTCAGTAATATCTTACTGAGAGCTGAACAGAAATGTAGATTTGGCTCTCCACAAACCTCCTTCAAGGGATGATTAATACTAAAATAACATTAAAAAACCACTAAGCAAATCCCTGAAGGAGCTAAAAGGAAGGAATTTTACTGCTGTATCTACTAGTACCTGATCAGAAATTGTACTCTAAAATTTCATATTTAGGAAATTTCAAAGCTGCCATCCATCTGAAGGGAGGTTATTCATAGGTGTATTCGGCACCACAGTTTTGAGTGGGGAAAAAAAAATAAAAATTGAAAATGAAACCAAGCTAGTTTTCAGCATCACTTCTAGTCTAAAACTTGTCCCCTTAGCCAGGGAAGAATATGTTCAGACACTGTGAGATGGGACAGTGCTTGGCTGCAGGTGAAATTTAGAAAGATATAAAAGGTGTCCTGTTATTTAGAAGATTGGTCTCTCTAATGCTTGCCTAAATGTAGCTAGATTTCACAAGTTTGTCCTATTTTCTCAAAAGTGGAAATGGTAATGTGGAGTTGGGTGTAATAAGGATGTTCTCAGGAGCAGAAGGTATTGTGCCATATGATTTAAAGGCTTAAGAGCGTCTGTTTCTTGTCTTTGGATTTCACTCTACCACTGTGAACTGCACCACGCAAACAGAAAGAAAGCAACTTACATCAGTGAAGGTAAGTAAGTGTAAACTCCATAAGACTTGGAGACATATGATAGGAATAAATTCTTGCATCTTACTTTGAACACTGAACTGGCTCCTGGAGTGTCCTGTAAGGCTGTAGGTAGCTGCTGTTCAATCTACATCCAAGTTCAGCTTGGATGCCACTAACAGGCATGCCACGTAATTTTTATACAGAAAAAAAGAGAAAAGCAATTACACATCTTTGTTTAATTTCACTTGGATCAACAGAAATTCCTGTCCCAAGGCACAGAGTGGAATGATTAAGGTCTGAGCAGGAACTCTGCAGTGGGTCCTTTCAAACTGGCAGCAAGGAAAGGGACTCAGGCACTGGCTTCATTGTGGTTGTGTGTGACAGGAATCTGAAAGTGAGTGAACAACAAGCAAAGGCAATGTGAGAGCAAGACTGAAGAGAAATCTCAACTGAATTGTGTTTAAAATAACTGCTTTCTGCTGTCTGTGTTTGTAAACAGGAGCACAGAATTGAAAACAGCAGCTCCTTACTCCAGCCAGAAAAATGTGCTACAGAAGCAATTTCTACAATTCCTGTTGTGGTTAACTGCTTGTGGACTAGTGCTTACAGAAGCAGGTGTTTAGACTGGATGTTTAGTAGCATAGGTTCACATAATGTGTTTCTTGCACAGCTCCAGTGACATGCTAGCAGCTCTCCCAGCCCGTATCAGCTGACACGTTACTTTGGCTCCTTTCATTATTAACCAGCAAACCATCTAAGGCCCCATCTGCATGTCATAAATGCACCTGAACTGTCAAAACAATGATCTTCTCCCTGCAAGGCATGCATTATGATCATGAATCATTAGAAGAACAATAGATTCAGGGCTCTGATGTTTCATGTCTTCTACAACCCTCCCAAGAACAGGGCTTCCTTTCACAAGGAAAGGAAAACTTGTCTTCTTTTTTTTGGTGTGGTCTCTCATCAGCTCCCATCGCTCATTGACTGCTGTGACTGCGTTTGGGGTTTACTGTCTGTGATTCAGTTTCACAGGAGGAAGATGGAAGAGTAGTTCACTCAGATCAATGCTATGCAGTGTCCACTGTTAGTTAGACATGACGGGTTTGTGTCAGTACTCTCTGGAAAGACCCTGAAGAAACTTGGCTGGATCCTTCCTTTGTGGTTAACTATAAGCAAGGCAATGAACAGGATAGAAACAGATGTCTTTAAGATTACTTTCCAAAAAGAAAGGCCTCCAGTTCTCAGAAAGTCGGAGTTATTAGTCAAATAATCTATTTGCATAAATCAGTAATATTGACTCTTCCTGACATTTCCTGGCTTAAGGAGGAATTTGGCTTTTTGGAATGAAAACAGATACAAATCTATCTTTAAAGCAGCCCAAACAACCAGGCTGGATCTGGGTATTGTTCTGATGAGAACTTAATTGAAAAATCCATCTAGTACTGCTGTGGGACTGATTCCATAGAGGCTCTATAGGCAGCTCTGAATCAGAATTAGCAAGTTTAGGTCCTGCTCCAAAGCTTCTCTCTTTACATGTCCCTGTTGCTATACCAATGTGCAAAGTGCAAACCTCAGATTATTCTCAAACTTGAGCTCTTTACTAAAAATGTTAACCTAGTAGCCATAAAAATATACATGCTGTTCTACATCAAGTTCATTCATTCTTGTATTGCAGTACTTCCCAGCAGCCACACTCACCTATTTTAACTCCTGAGCCTCTTCCAGATAGTCCAGAAAGTCTAGACAGCTTAGTGAAAAAGGGGACATAAGCTTTTCAAAATTGAGGGTAATTCCATGAGAAGAGATTCCTGAAATTTATTACAAGCAATGTCTAAAATCTAGGACAATGCCAAATGTTCATCTCCATAGAAGAATGAAAGATCTTATTAGAGTGATATGAAATATTGACTACAAACACCTTGTGAATGTATTTCCTCCTGTAATTGTATGGGCGGGCTTAATTGAAGCTCTACACAGCAGCTACGTTTTTGGTAGGAATTTGTAACCATGTTCTATTGATCAATTACCTATACTAAGAGGAAATAAACCAGAACAATTTTCAGTTGAACCATAAGCCACTGACTGTGCATTACTAAAAAGCTATATACATTGTTTATAGCATTTAAAATAAAGATTCAATGATTTTTTCTGTTATTTTGAAGACAAGTAGCTTTGTAAATTACTCTTTGCAAATTGTTTTCGTTAGCTGTAAACAAGAATTTCATAGCCATGCATTTGATTGTACAGAAAATTTGATTAGAATACGGTTAAAATGCATTTCTAGAACACTGTTCCTCCATGAAGTTGGTTTTAAGGTTTGCTTTACTCACTGCATAGAATAAACAACAGAAATAAACCTTTAGATGGGTAATTTTGAAGACTTTATCTATAAAAACTGCCTTTATTAGATGTAAAGTATCAGAAGTTTTGCTCTGAATAATAAAAGGCAATTTAAGTTGTTCACAAACCAATTAGTTCTGAACAAGTGATAACAGTCAAGGGGGAAAAATGACAATAACTACTGACAGATTTAGGTTTAACTCCTGTGGGGTTTTTTGTGAACGTCTTAATTCACAAGAGATGAATACATAAAGAGATTTTGCTTTGAAGACAGTAAGCGGAGGTAATCTATTTTGAAGTCTCTATCTTCAGCTGTACATCCAGTGTGTAAGTGTTTTTCTTGGAGGACTGTTGGGCCTGGATGGCCACGTCTCAAGGAGCAGCAGCTCCCAGCCTCATAAGCATTTCACTTCAGGGATTCTTTCAGCAGATGAAGGAATGCTACAGGCAGCACAGCAAGTCAGAAAGGCTCTTAAGGTAGGAGCTGTCAGCAGAGCTGCCTGAGTGGGTGTGTGAGTCAGATGTGGTGTGCACATTTCCCTCTGTTAGATGCAACCAGCGGCGATGTCCAGCCCCATGTCCAGAAACATCCACCCACAGGGACAACGGGGGCACGTATTGCCAGTGGCTTCATACAAAGCAGTTTGTGTTTCCACTGTCTCTTCACACAGAACTACTTCTCCCTGCTGTGCCAAGACTTCCCTTTTTTCTCCCCACCTGCCCTCAGAGTTAAAAATTCATCTTCTCTCTTGATTATTGCCATCTGTTTTGCTGCGATCTCCATCAGGGTGTGCAAAATAATTACCAAGCTCATTTTCTACTGGTCTGAAAATACAAGTGGTTTCTCCCAGCATGCTGAGGATTCCTCTGTCCTGTGGAGTTCAACTGCTTTTATTTGAAGGCCCTGGCAAGAAATTAATGAAGCCTCCTTTACTCAAGTTTTCAGCTGGAGTGAATATTTTAAAAATTCTGATCATGCTGAATAGAACTGAGTCTTCTCTCTGAAGATTTTTTCTCTTTTATTTCCCTGTGTATTCAGAGGCCTCTTGGTCAACTTTTCCATCTGTCTCTGTGGGTTTCTGCTGCTGGTAATGGTTGAAATTTGGAGCTTGAGTGGATGCCTCAGAGGGAAGAGGACTGAGCTTCTTTCTAGAGAATATTATTGCAATTTTAGTTTGGAATGTTTTGACCAACAGTTGTAAAACTGCCTGCTACAGCACATGTTCATTTTCTTTCAGCTCAGGGTCACTGTGAATATGTATCATCATGTTCTCCTCCTTAAGGGGGAAAAGAAAAGATCTTGGGATATAGAAGGACAAGTTTTGCATAGGTGCTTCTGTAAAGGTGAAGGGATATTACAACATTTCCATGTGACTCATTTTATTAGTCAAAAGCCTCCAGCAGGATGGACTGCTATGAACAGCAAAATGTCTGAAGTAAAAGGGAAAAATGGTTTCCAGAATGAAATGGTTCACCACTGCAAACAGAATGTTTTTTATAAACTGTCCCCATTTGATATAAAGTTGTTGGAATATGTATAGTTGGTGTGTACATATGTAGCACATAGGAGCACATAACAAGGGTTCTGTTAAGATGCTACAGCACCTAAATATTAAACCATTCACGGTTACAATACAAGAAATTCACAGTCTGAAATTACACTTTATTTGCAATCAGCAAAGAAAGACCCAGTATGGCCTATTTAACTTGGTGCAGAATAAATTTTTATTTTGGACTAATCTCTCTGGGAATAGGTTTTTAAATTCTCTCTAGCATCTGTGATTTGCATTAATATATGCAAAGCATTGTAACAGCATACTCTATCCAAAAGCAGTTCTCTTCGAAATTAAATGCTCCATTTTGAGAAAGGGAATTATCTTTTGTTTTAATAAAAATCCCGATACCTTTTTTTTTAACGCACAATAATCTAGATTTTACAGCAAAATGCACAAAGCATCCAGGAATACCAATTTTTAAAAGTTTCATTTTGCCTGTTATTAGATGGGATAATTCCTTCACAAATTATGCATATATGCTGATTGCACTGGAGTATTACTGAGAGTATCTATATGAGCGTGTGTCCGTATGTACACATATATGCTTTCTACTTATTCTGTGTAAGTGGCAGATCACGTTATTCTTTCCTTTAGTAAATCTGATTTTCAGTCCTGAGTTTGGTACTCAGACTGTTTAGGACGATTTCCTGCTGATTTCACTGAGAGTTTTGCTCAGTTGCATCTGAAAGGAAATTGTAGCCAGGTGAGAGTTGGTCTCTTCTTCCAAGTAACAAACCCTAGGACAAGAGGAAATGGCCTCAAGTTGCACCAGAGGAGGTTTATATTGGATAACAGGAAGAATTTTGTCACTGAGAGGATGTTCAGGCATTAGAACAGGCTGCACAGGGAAGTGGTGGAATCACCATCCCTGAAATAGCTCAAAAAACCCCAAGTGAATGTGGCACCTGGGGGCATGGTTTGATGGCAACATGGCAGTGCTACATGAATGGTTGGACTCAATGATCTCGGAGGTCTTTTCTGAGCTTAACGGTTCTGTGATTCCATAAGTGTTTCACATTTCCAGATGCCCAGAAATCTTTCTGTCCTGTTTGTATGGAAATACTCCAGGTTCATGTTTTTTAAGATTTCAGCATATGGTCAGCTTGTACCATGCTGTGGGTTTCTGAATCATGAAGAACAATTACAAAAAAATTTTAAAAACCTTGTGGGGACTGTGCCCTGCTTTTCTTCTGTCTCTTTAAGTGTTTTTTTTCAGATTTGAATCTCTTAACTGCATAGATGTCCTTAAAAGGTCAGAAGAATGTCCATTAGGAAAGGTAAAATGCTCTATTTAAAGCTGTATCACTTTTCTTTACATCTTTTGATTGTTCAGTTTGTTTTCGGTGACTGAGGAATTCATAGTCATCTTAACATTTCCCACACTTATCTTCACGAAAGAGCTCCACGTCCTGTAATTAATGAGAAATGCTATAAATGTCACCACTTTGCTCATGAAACAGTTCTATTTTTACTTGATTCTTGACATTCAGATTTGTTAGCATGCTGACGTGTGTTTTACAACATTTCTTGTTTTACAGCTAACACAGCATCTCAACTGTGCAGGCTAAATGGCAAATACCTTTCCATAGACTGGATAAATGCAGCTTAGAAAAAGATTCTCCGTGGTCTATCACATTTTCTTTGTTGCCAGATTACTGGGACTTTTTTAGTCACTTTGACTGTAAGTTTAAATTCATCCCTCTTCTGGTGTTGCATTTGCTGGAAATCTGTGACAGAAATCAGACCAGTTCTCCCCAGTTTTGGACATGGGCATAGCAGTGCCTTCCTCTTGCAGGTGAGAGGTGCATAAGGCCCTGTGGCCCCTGGACACAGAGAACCACAACAGAACTTAAAATACGGTTTTCAAAGCCTTTGGTTTTCTTGGTCCTGGTTGCCAGTGCAGATGCCTTCAGAACAGAACTTGAGAGTGCAAGTACAGAAATGTAACAGTTTTTGTGTCTTTCAGCATCAAATTGTAATTCTTGAAAAAAAAGATCTAGGTATTATGGTCATGGTCTGATGTCTGATGACTGATGAAGGATAAATGCTTAATTAGCATAACGAAAGAGTGAAAGAATCTAGATTGGATTTTAGAAGACACTCACATTCAAAATCCCTCATTCCCGTGATTTTTTCCTTCTGTTTACTTACTCTGTTTCTCTCGTAAAGGTTTTAAACTCCTGTTGTGGCACATTGCCCACAGGTTATATAAAATATAAAAAACATTTAGCAGTTTTCTGAAGCAGTTAATGGTAGATCTTCCCTTCCTCTTGTATGCCTAATTGCTGTGTAGGCTCATCAGGTTTCACATTTTAATTTTGGTGTCCTCTCATTTTACACGGTCAGATAAACTGTGCTGTTTCTTCCCTTACAGGTAACTGGAAGAGAAGATTGCATTTGTATTTGAAATTATGTCTGAGACAGCCACATTAGCAACTCACCTGGAATAAGGATAATATTTACAATTGGAGTATTATTGCCATGTCATATTTAGAAAAAGGAAGTGTGAGGGAGGTTCCAGTACCAAGGCCTTCCTAGGGGCCGATCTATGGTGGGTCTATCACAATAATATAAAATACAGAGTCCTTAAAGGTGAGGAGATAGGTGCAAGGTACACAAAAAAAGGGACTAGTAGCAGCCCAGAGAAAACAAGACTGTTTCCTGATCAGTGTATTTGGAGATATCCTTTTTTCCAAAAAATTTTGAAAGAGATCACACAAACATCTAAGCTTCTTAAACACGGTGCTTTAGTCTTAAGTAGCTTCTCTCTGATGAGATAATGGTGTGCTAGTTCTGGAAAGTAGAACATGAATATGCTCTTGATACAGCTATTTTTATAAAGTAGCACATAATTTTTTCTTATTCTAAAAGCATGTATTAAGCCCTTCAAAACTGAACATCTCTTAAGATGACATTTTAAACTATTCAATCAGCTGGAAAGTTGTTTTCAACAGAACTTATGGTTTAAAACACAGGAACAATGCAATGTATTCATAAATAACTTGCTGCCATTGCTTAATCTGGTACTGATTTACATGCAGAAGGTTTCTCTCTGTTCATGGTGTGCTTTTCTAATTCTTCTTCTATTAGAGAAGGAAAAAGAAGCTAAATTTTGACTCAGAAAGTACATAAAACAATCACACAAATCAATATTGTGCTTCCAATTAGTGTTTCTAATTTTGCCTCACTTTTCTCATAATTTGCTCTTAATAAAAAAGCGAGAGTTTAGTTATTTACTTTGGTCATTTAAACCAGTCAGAATTTCATGAAGGGACAGTAAATCTGGTAGGTAAAATGATAGTGCCTGCTACTCCTCTGGGGGGGCTGGGAGGAGGATTCTTTTCTTCCCTAAAGTCTTCCCCGTTCAGGTTTTGGCAGTGGGGGTCTTATAATATTTTCCACCCTTCTCTCTCTTTTCTCTGTTCAGCCAGTGGAACAGAAAATAAACCAAAAAGGCAAGGCAAAGCACGTGCTCCCTCCGGCCCAGGCGCCAGCGTCTGGGAGGGACCGAGGCAGGGACAAGAGTGTGTGAGAGTGTGTGTGTGAGGATGTGGAGTACTGATGGATTTGGGAAGGGCTGTGCAGGGATGCAGGATGCACATCCAAAGGAAACCGGTGTCTTTGAGTTCTGCTTCTCTAGAACCAGGTTTCTTCTGTATCTGGCTTGCTCCTGCCACTTCCATGAAAAGTGTAGTGCTGGTTGTTGCTGGCCCCCTGCAACTTCCAAGGAAACAAAAAGTCCTGAGATACTCAGTAACACCCTGTTTTCCGACAGCTGCAATTCTGATGCTTAATTTCAGAGAAACTTTATGGATAATAAAATATTTTCCTTGGAAGTCAGCAAGGGGATATTTGTTTCATTTAGGACACCCACTAGAGGGAGTACTGACAATGTTTTAACGTTGAAGACATTTAAATTGCACTAGTAGCATTCATGCGAATCTGGGGCACTAAGTAAAGATTTGGGTTCCTGCCTCTCTTGAAAGACCTATTACATACTAAATCATGAATCAGAGGGTTTCTCAGTGCTCTGGAAACACTCTGGATAAAATGGTTTTGAAGCAAGGCTGATGTCTCCTTTCTAACTCACATAACTGCGTTGTTGAAAGACTGCACTGAAGAGCATTTTCAGTGATAAAAGGAGCTTTAATTGCCAACATGAATGACTTAGGGATGGAATGTAAAGGCTTTTTTCTTCATGGGTAAGATTTGTATGTCAAAGTGTTGCCCTTCAGATCTCCAGACACAATTTTTTTAAGCTGAACTTAGAATTTAAAATTATGTTGGCAGTCAGATATTTGGGGATTTCTCTCTCCGGAGTCGAAATAATTTCTAGTTGAAAGAGAGAAAATAGATGAAATCTTGATTTTATTTTCTTTTGAATTGATTTTTTTTAAGCAAACAGCTTAATATTATTATGCTGTGGATGAAGAAGTAAGGCAGCTTCTGAACAGTGTCTAGACTGCTGAGGGGGCTTAGGGACTGCAATGCTTGAGTATTTATGTTTGTTATGTGTGCATCCAGCCCCCAGCAGTAAAGCTGACAATCCAGTGTGGGATACTGACACTCTGCATACAGATAGGGGAACAAGCGATGCATTCAAACAGGAGCTGTAAAAATTTGGGCAGTGAGTAGGAACCAGTCAGCACAGGTTGTCATCTGCTCAGTGCAGGTGGGAATGCACATGAGTAGCTGTCACAATAATTCTTTTTTTTCACTTGGTCAAAATCCTTTTACATCTTTGGGAAGAGTTACTTATGTGAAGCAATTTTTATTTCACTCCCGCACTTCTTTCCCATCCGTCCATCCTTTGGTAGCTGTGTGAAATGTGACTTACATACCCACAGCTATAATGCCTATTTGAGTGTTTTCTGTTCTTTCTCCCGTCCCCTCTTCCCAGGTTCTCTTCCTCCCTTACGACTTCTGGTTCTGGTGGTGTGCAGGCAGGGAGAAGGGGATGTGGTGCTGCTTGTGCCACGCTCAGCCTAGCAGACAAGGTGGGCATTCTGTCACAGCTGGGGAGGGGGCCCCAAGCACCTTACCACACACTGGGTTCAGAACAAGCCCAACCCCCTGAAATCTGAGGATGGCGCTCAGAAAACTAGAAGTAAGCATGACACAGATTTTCACGGGCAGTGAAAGATGGAAAATCATAAAGTGCTTGTTCTGACATTTTTTTATATTTAAATTCATAAAATATTTTATTCTGAGGTATGGAACAACTTATACATAGTTACTGGTCTATTTTTGACCCTGTATCAAAAGTTATCAGCATGGAATTATGTAGAAAAAACCCAGCAATAAGTATTTCTTCATGCCAAGGAGTTTCACCTTCCTGTTAGAGATGGGAGTAGCATCTTCTTGCTTTTGACTTGTTTCTTTGCAGAGTTTTAGCCTCTTGAGTTTCCGTCTGTCACCTTTGAACATGGACCAGTCGACAGATCTGCGTACCACAGCAGAACGAAGTGAAAGCTGAGGTTGGCAGGGACCTCTGGAGATTGTACAGTCCAAACTTTTGTTGAAAGCAGGGCCTTAGATTGAGTTATGCAGGTTCCTATCAAATCTTGCAATTTCCAGCAAGGGAGATCCTATAGGACAACCGATTCTGATGTGGCTTTTTTCTCATGTTACACCTTTTTTCCTTATCATATGGCATTTCTTCTAAAGTAATTTGCATCTATGTCTTATTTTTTTGTGCCTATGCATCCTTGTGAAAGGCATTTCTGTCTCTCCTCTGTAATTACATTTAGGTATTGGGAAAAATGTGATTAGATTCACTCAAGACTCCTTTAGGTTGAACATACCCAGTTCTTTCAATCTTATTTCATCTGTCAAGTTCTACTACCCTCTCATCAGATTGGTGGCCCTTCCCTCACCAACTTTTTAGTGTCTCCTGAACTAGGGAGTCCAAACCTTGACCTGGAGTTACAGATGTGCCCTAACAAGTGCCAAATGGACTGGAAGAATCACAGCCTTCGACTAGCTCTCTGTCCTCTTGTTGATGCAACCTGTGACAAGGTTTGCTTTCACTGCTGCGAGGGCACCCTGCTGGAGCACATCCAGGCTGCCATCCACCAGGACCACCCAAGATGTGCCAGACGTCCCTTTGGCTGCTGTGTGGGATTGCTGCATTCCCGGTGCAGCATTTAGCATTCACCTTTGTTAAATGTCATGCAGGCCTTATTGGCCTGCTCTGTTTCAGACTGTCAAGGTGTCCCTATGAAGTGGCTCTTTCCTCCAGCAGACCTGCCTCCTCTCCCAGTGGGGTGTAATTTGTGCACTTTGTGATATATGAACGTGTACCCTGGCAGGACGGCCTCAGGGATGCTCACAGGTAAAGGTTCAGTTGTCTGAGTGGACAAGCAATACCCAGGTAGGTCAGAGCTGTACCATGTGGTACTCAAGTGTGAGTTTAACGCTCAACTTCCCTGAGAATTAGGAAAAGGAAGAGAGCATTTTGATAGAAGCACAAATAGCCAAATAGGTTTTTATTTTCAAATCTGACATAAAGTGACTCAATTTTACAAAACCAAAATGCTGTTTGATAGTTCTGTCTTGGAGAATGAACTATATTGGCGTAGCTTTCAAAAAAACTGAGAATGTATGCCGTTTTTCAGCTGCCTTTGCAAATGTACGTAACATCAATCTGCTGTCAAAGGCTTCTAATCATAAAAGGAGAGAACATGATTGATAGGGAAAACAGCACTTGGGCAAGTTATAATTTGAAGACATGAAATAAATGTCACTGATAAGAATAGATTGTGCACCCAGAATAGACCAAATAAGTGAAAACTGAATTAAAGGAAAAAGGATCCCATAACCAAGCATATTTTTTTGCAACTAAATCTACATCTTTGCACAAAAAGTGAAGCATTCTAGAGTTAATAACCTAATAGGAATGATAGCATTAGGGGTGTTACTTTTCACATTCTGCTAGAAGAAAACAAGAAAAAATGAGTCTATATGTTCAAGCCTGCTTTTATCTCTAATTGTTTCCTTATTGTAAATTCAATCTGATCTGAAAGAACTGTAATCTGAGTGTCAGGTCTGCATTTTGTCGGAATTGAAAAAAATACCTGGTTTTGGAACTGGAATCCTTCTTGGAGTGTATCTGGTATGTCCTCATTCCAGGAGAAGTGTCCAGCTGAACGAATGGTAGCTGTACCAAACCCACAGGCTCCTGTTAATGCACAGCATCTTGAGATATTTACTGTTTAAACTGCAGATAGATAGCCTGGCTGTTCTCTTCTCCATCTTTTTTTTTTTTTTAACTCTGGGTGATGTGTGTGGACAGCAAGCAGGCTGTTGTATTGCCAGATGGCATCTGACTGCCTACTTTCTTGTCTCTACAAGAAGACTGTAACTTTGTTAGGTGAAAGAAACTGGTTAAAAAGAGAGAGAATTATTATGTATTTGGAGGAATAAAACAAGGTTAAATGCAATATGGCCGTGTCACAATTATTGAACTAATGGTGCAATAAAATCTCTGAGAAATCTTCAGAGTGGGAAAAGAGGGGGTTTCTAGTACATCACAAGTTTAATATGGAATGAGAAACACTAATACATAGTAATTGTTCTGCAGCCATCTGTGCATAAGCTATATTTTTGAGCATGAATTTATTTGCTGTGGGACTAGTCATGCACGAAAACACTCCCTCTCATCTATTTTCAGAACAAAACCATGAGACTTATCAAATGTTTAACACTGATGCTTTGTGGTTAAACTAAAAATTCCTGCTGTTGTTTCTTTCTTCTTCCCCAGCAGATTTCATTGCTGTTTTTCCCTTCTCCTTATGGATGAATGTTATAAAGGTTTTTGATTGCTTTAAGAGACTTGCTGTTCTAACAATAATTTGTTAGTCACGGTGTCCTTGAAGTTTTGAATGCCTCTGGATAAAAGTGGATTTGAAGCTGGTATGAGATTAAAAACTCTTGCTAAATGTAATAATTTTGATAAAGAAAAAACACAGTCTGAATTGTTGAGTGTTTTTAGTGATTGCTCAAACAATCCAGCAGCTTGCAATTTTTTTTCCTTTCACCCTCATAGGCACACAAGTTTCTGCTCTTTTTTCTGCCCAAGATTTCTCTGCAGCTTCTCTGCTTCTCTCCATTGGCTGGGTGATCGTAAAGTCTTCCCAAAGCGTTCCTCTGCCTAGCCAGAGGACCTATGTGGCACAGATGCACTGTGGCATGTCTGCTCAGAAATGTGTTAACATGTTTGTGTGTTTCACAGAAAAATGTTCTCCATTACACTGCATTTTGTTTTTAGAGGATCATCAGGGGCCTGCTTCTCACCTCATATGAGCTAATAGGTTTAAAATGCACCTTTAAGGCCACTGTTATGCCATGAAACTGGAGTTTTGATTTATAAAACACGACAGAAAATTCTTCTAAATACTAGATGACATGTATTAGCTATTTTAATTTAAGAATAGGCCATTTTTAAGGCCTATTCTTAAGTTAAGACTTAGTAAAATACACCATAGGCAGTAGTGAAAGGCATAAACTGCAGTGTGAATGTTGATGAGATGGGTGGTAAATGTATCTTAGCTACATCTTGGATCTTTATCTCCCTTTGTCTACAACAGAACTTTAAATAATGGTAACAAGGTGTCAAATAAAAATTTTTCCCAGAGAAGTACTAAAAATATCTACAGATCTGTCAAATTGCCATTGCCTTTCATACTGAAAAAAGAAATCTCCAGGAAGGTAACTCTGAAGGATACAAACAGGTATGCTGAAGGAGCACATCTCTCAATGCTGCTTTTCAAGCAACTTTCCTTGTTTCTGATGTGGGAAGAGGGTGATGGCAGGGTTGTCTGTGCTGGGTTTGTAAGTCTTGTGCAATACTGCAGCTTCCACAGATGAGTGACATGATCTGAGCAGCACTGAGAAAGGTTGAGAGAAAAAGGGTACTGAGAGAAAAAGTACTGTCTCACCTCTCAGCCCTAGTGGGAAGAAAATGTTTATGCAGAAGAATGGATTTTCTACCAGAAAGGCTTTAATGATCACGCAGTTATATTCTCAAACTCCCAATCTCAAAAGGTAAAGTAATTGTGATGTCATTTGCAATTCTGAATTTTTTTCTTTATTTATGTATGTGTACTACCAGTGAGACAAGAATGAGGTGTCCTACAGTCTTTCTTTTCTGCCTGATCCTCTTGCAACAAGTAATAATACAAATACACAAGGTAGACATGCAGTTTTCCTCTCTGCTTACTGGCTATGGCTCAGTTCCTGCTGCTTCATAGAACACTAACCACAATAAAGGCAGTGCATTATAAATAGGACATATATCTGACCAGGTCTAGATTTTTACTGATTTTTCATTTCTTCTGGGGAGAGTAATAGGCTGGCAAAGCCCCTGAAAGGCAGGATAAACAATCATACTGAAAGGAAAAAAGTCCCTGACTTTTTTATGTGTACAAATAGGATTTTAACACAGGGTGTTGCAGGCCACGTTATTCATGAGTTGATGTCTCTGTACACCCCCAAAAGCTGAACAAGAACACTTAGCTTTTATCAAATGCAGAGTTTGTCACGTTCAGCTTAAGGGGTTTTGGTAGTGACCCTTGACACGTGTGAGTGTTAGAGGACAGCTAATACCACAGTTCTCGCTCAAGGTTTCTATGAGCTCGTGACATAAACTTGTGAGCAAATAGAAGTGGAAGCAGACTGTCTGGAGTTCTGCACTGCACTTGGAAAGGGGTTTGTCCAAGGCACCAGGATGTCTGACTCACAGTCACCCCTTGTGAGGACTCAAGGTACAATTAGCACTGATGGCATGAGAGCACAATTGAGTTGTGCTGCACCACACTGCCCCCAGGTCTTTCAAACATTTAGTTTGTGACGGATAACTTGGCTGCAGCACCGAATTCTGTTACCTAGGAGGAATTAGTGGTGGTGCACAGGGCTAGATCAGTTTAAGCTGGATGTGGAGGGTGTGTATTTCATTGTTCTTAGGGCTTCCCTGGCTCATCACAGGAGTAGGGAGAGATGAATTCTACAAGGTTGTTAATGAGCTCAGACTGAGAGGGGATGCAAAATAAAGACTTCTGATTTGTGTCATTTTAAATGTTAGGTGTAGAGGAATTCTGGAGTCCGTCCAGAAAACTAAGTGGCTTTCCAGAGGCTTAATAGACTACCTGCAGTTTAACTGGGATATTGCCATGTACTGATTGGAAACATAAAAATCTGGTCTGTGTTCACTGAAGTCATCCATTATTGTCATCTTCCCATAATGGTGTCTTGAATAAATGAAATCACTATTAAAGAAGGGGGAGAAAAGATTACAGTACTACATGTCCTGGTTTTTGTTAGACACATTTGAGGTGGGAAAGATGTTAACAACTAGATAGATCAAGGGATGATTTATTTTAATATGGTCCTTTGGCAATTAAAGGAGCGACATACCTCCTTTCATAGAAAGTGAAGACATGCCCCAGACTTATTCCCCTCTCCTCTGTGATGCTGGGGTTCCAAAAGTTGTCTGTTAATTATCATGCGGAAGAGCTGCTGTGTTCTGCTGTATGGGAGCGCAGCTGATTGTTCCCTATGTAGAAAACTGGATGAGAATCAGGGAGTTCTGCTGGATATGGAAGAAAAGTTTCCAGTGTGAGAGCCATCTCCTATCCAAGGGCTTTATATTCTGAGATTTCTATTAGGAAGGATTGATAATACTGTGATGTGAATTTTAAAGGCATTTGCAGGTTGGATGGCCCCCTTCACTACTTGAATAGTTAGCTCAGCGTAGCCATCAAACCAAAGGAGAACCTCTTTCCAGAGCAGAGTATCAGTTTCCTGTCAGCTTAGTTGATTCCTTATCAATGAAACAAATTTGGAAACCTGCTCTAAGGAGAGGGGCTGAAACTTGATCTCCATTATCAAATCTCACTGGAAAAAATAAAACATGGTAAAGTCTATTTTATAAAACATTGACAAAATGCCCATAGAGCACTTTTTACCCTGTATTCAAAGGCATCGTGAACGAGAATTTTGGATGCATAAGTTAACTGAAAGAGACCCGTAGTGTAAGCTGTGGCAGGGTCTGTACTAATACTTCTAGAATAGCTGGTCATCTCTCATAACCTGGAAGCTGCAGGTTAATTTCATGATCAGACACTGATTACACAGGAAGGAGGATGATTGCCAGTGCACAGTGATAGGGATTAGTCCTGGGCACTGCAGGTGGGCTGTGGTACTGTTAAATTCATAGGAAGGCTTTTGACACCTTATAAGTGGCAAGTACAGCTCCCCCAAACAATTCCTGAGCAGGGGCCAGAGGCTAGCTTGGGCCAGAGGCCACTCTCAATAGACAGTTTAGATGGGGTTCTCTTGCTTTTAAGGGTGGGAGAGATCAAGAGTACAAATGCTGGTGCTCCCTTGCACATTTGGTCTAACAGTATTTTAAAACCAGCTTGTCTAACAGTATTTTAAAACCTTCTGCCAGTTTTCCTCGTGCAACACCGCAGGCTCCACTGGACTTGGCAGGCCTCGTGAGAAGAGACAAGTGTCTCTTCTGAGAAGGTGTTGGAGCCAACAGTATGTTCACTTTTATCTTGGATAATATTAGTACTAATACTAAAACTAAATACCTACTACTGCTGCTGCTGCTGCTACTGCTATTATTACTATTCTTCTCATTATAATAATTATTAAGCAATATGAAGAAATCACTATGTAAATTTCCATTACATTATAATTCACCCATTTTTCCACTTCCACATAAGAAATGTTTCAAGAAATGCTATTTCTAACCACAAACCAGACTACGCTCATTTGCTTATTTCTTTGTTCTGACATTGCACCTGCACTACACTCTTTAGGGAATAACTTCCTCCCTTCAAGCAGCTTATTGAAATGCTGCCTTGTGGCACAAAATATTGCAGTATTTGGGTAAAAATAAAAATCTTATCAGGAAATAGTTTTGCTACCGGTGTGTTGCTTGTTGTCCCATACCCTGACAGCTGGTTTCACAGGGTTAAGCAGTAACATTTCTCTGCATGAACAAATGTTGAATTTTTTATTTCTAACAGAGATTGTGAATGTGATTTGAAACATAAAAATCCTGAAGTGAAGACTTTGACTATTTTTGCCCTTGATCTTTCTCAGTGTCTTTTTTCATGATTTTGGTGTCAAGGCTGCATTCAGTGCTTCTGCAGACAAGAGATGTCAGTGATGTGCCCTTTCTGTGTACTTCTGAATCTTTGTAGTATATGTTTCTTCTTTTTTTTCTTGGTTTTGAGTCAGTAGATAAAAGATTGATTGAAAGAGGAAATTTAAGTGTTCTAAAACACTGATCAGTATATATATATCAGGTTCTCCAGCTGTTAAAAGATTGTGTATTTTGTTAAACTTTCAGGAGCCAAACTCTCCGTAATGTACCAACTTTTCATATCCAGAGATCAATTTAACAGAAGGCACATATAGGAAACTCTGCTTGGATTTCCTTTTGACTTCTCAGTGAATTCTTCATTGTTCCAGCCATTTCCTTACTCTTCAAGCAATTTTTTTGTTTGTTTGTTTGCTCCAATTTTTTCTGGTATTTGTGAGTATTAAATGGATTGTAGAATCCTTTCATGATGAAGAAATCCCATAGATTATTATTAACTGGCATTTAAGGAGGTGAAAACTTCTAATCTGTCTAGACCATACACCTGATTGATGAACCTTGGGACAATGTATGGTGTAATGTTTTTTACCTAGTTTCTGTGTCTTTTCACTTTCGTGCAACCTCAAAGTTATCTCAGAGACAGAAAGAAATAATTGCAATATCCAGGCAAAAAGAATATATGTGTTGGATGCATCTTTTTAGGTGGGAAAATACTGCTTGTCTGACTTCTACTGTAAGAGAATTTTTACCTACAGCTCTCCTTATTGTGAAAGCTTATGACAAAATTCCTATTCCCGGCTTTTCCTCACGTCCATAATCTCAGCTGAACTCTTTTGCCATCACGAAGAAGTGCATACTCTTCTGCTAGTTAGAGATGGCATCCCTGTCACACCTGTAGTGCAACATGCTAAGGATATAACCTGTGGCACTGAAGGGGTTCCATGCCAAAGGTGATGGGCGGGGTCATTTTCCTGTGTGTCCACAAATATGTGAGGCCATTCAGCTCAGATGGAATAAGCAGCTGCCTTAGAGCATCTCCTGGGCTGTGGGAGCAGCAAGCCCAGCAGCATCCCGCTTTCATAGAAGTAGTATCCTTCAATCATCTACTTGAGTGTTGTGCATTATTATCTATGAAGTGGCTGATCAGCACACATAAACGTATAGTCTGAGCAGAAAAACTGTAACTATAATTATTGCTTTCATAGATCTGTAATTTCTGTAATTGGATATTTAATCTGAAATGCAAGAAACCTCAAACTGTAGAAAGTCTGTGTCTAATGGAGATATAGGCATTGAGAGAGGAGGAAAGATGCTGTAGCTGTTGAACTACACTTCCTTCACTTCCATTCACTGCTACTGTAGCCTTTGGGTTTATTTAATGCAATTTTACATAGATAAACCATTGTATTAGGTGGACTTTTCCCCCAAAACTGACAACAGGAATTTGCCAGTTGACAGTATGCTGGCATTTTAAATTGATCTTCTAGCACCAGGTGCACAGCCTCCAATTGACAAGTTGAACAGTTGCCAAGAAATACAGCTGGAAGGTACCTGCTGTTACAGTACTGCATGTGCAAAACCAGATGGGGACATGTGCTTTTGGAAACGGGTGTCTTTGAGCCCACTCATTATTTTCTGCTAGCTGGTACAGCCAACTTCTGGGTGGCATCTTGCTGTTTTTAAGTCTGTCTACTGCCAGCTTCACTTTTTTTCTTCTCTGTGGTGGCGTCTTGATTGCCTCTTTCCTGTCAAATGGGAGCTGAGTTAAGCTAAGCCATTTAAGACTCAGATTCTTGTCAGAATGGGACAGTTCCAAGAAAGAAAATGTCATCTGTCTATGCTTTGCTATCATTTGACTTTTCCAGAAAGCCCCAAGGCACGTCTGCTTATCACCTGCAAAATACCAATTATAAGGCTTTTGATACTCAGCAACTATTCTAACAGTGCACACATTCACCAAACATTTAATTAGAACTGTTTTAGTGCAAATCCCTTGGTCACAGAAAGAATTCTAATGATCCTTGTCAAATTAAAGGAAAAGCTATTACACTGTGCAAATATGACAATATGATTGAAGTCCCTCCTGGAAATGCAACAGAGAAAGCCCCTGTGTGATTTATTATGGCATCTACATTTTAACATATAGTATTGTTTTACCATAAAATTTTGATTTGAAAAGCTTTTCATAACATGCAGTTTTGCAGAATGTTGATTTCTGGTGCTACCAAGCTTTGAAAACAATTACAGAAAGTACAAGTTTATATCTTTTTCCATTCTACTAATCTTAGAACACATCCAAAAGCATTTTAGATGACAGCTATGTATGCAAATGTTGATTAACTGCCACAGGCTACTGTGCATTTTACTGTCATTATTGCCTTACTCACATTTACAGTGTTAAAGTGCCCGAAACGCTAAACTGAGACTTTGGGGAATGGATGAGGAAACTCCTCAGTCTTCATGAAACTCTGTGATGCTGCTGTTAAACAATGAAGTGATGCTATGCATCCATTTGATAGATAAATCTGGGCTTGTGTAAGCTAGCATTCCTTTGATTTGATCTGTCCGAATGTGCCAGTTTGCTTGACCTTCTGTTCCATTTCATGTTGTTGTACTATTTTAATTGCTTTAGTGGTCCAGTAAAACATTCTGGGTGGAAACTTGCATTGGATCTATGTCTTACAGTAAGTTTGACAAAACTTGAACTTGACACAGAACCACTTTTGGTCCAACATAAGCAAATTTTGATCGATGTTTTGTGTAACTTTTTGTAGTAGCTTCAACTAGAAAAGCATAGGAAAAAAGATGGCAGCTGAGGGTGATAATGACCAAATAATTGATAATCTATGATTGAGATTATGATGGAGACTCAGGATTAATTTACAAGCATTGTGGGTTTAGGGAAATTTGTTATAGAAATATGTCTGTCTGTGAAGGTATAAACCTGTGTGTAAGTGTGGATACAGATGCCGGTATCCCAGCACCTTTTCCTGATGCTTATTCTTGTGTCCTCCTACAGTGTTGTGAGCTAAGTATATCCTTCTCCATGCCTGCTTAGTGTGAGTGCTTCAGACAGCATGGTGTCCCACAGGAATATCCCGCAGAGAGGGATCTTCTAAAATCATAATCCCACTAGGACAAAAAGACATAGATGCCAGGTGGAAGCAAGGTTATCAAGGACAGGCTGCTTTTCTCACCTGCCTCTCATGGGGCCATGTAATAGTCCTGTCCATTTGCACTCTGGATGGGGAAAGCAGGAAAATCCCATGCACTCCTGCTATACCTCTTGCTCACAAACCAACAGCTCTCTCCTTTGGTCAGTGTTGCTTTTCTTTGGGATTCATGGCTTCCAAAACAGACAGGTGTGAGGAAGGCTTGCATTGTGCAGGAGGCTGAGATACCAGTGTAGTTTTGAAGACAGAAAGGTCTGGTCCAGGTCTAATACCTTTCTGCTGCAGTTTCCTGATTTGAAAAAAAGAGCAACGAGATTTCCTTTTGCTCTTTTATTATTTACTTGGTTTAGGGATATCCTTAAGGAATTATGTGCCTGGTTTTAATTATCTGAGAAACAAACAGCTACCTCCTGCATGTGGTAGAGTTAATTATATGGTTCGGGAGAAGTCCCTGAAGTCCCAGTTTTGCTGTTCCGTAACTGCAGCATATACACTGCCTTCACTGCTGAGGGACTTCCGACTACATGGCAAATGGCCCCAGAATTTCCTGTGCTTTCTATGTGGCTTTCTGCATGCCAAGGCACTTGACAAGCATCCCACCTGGGATGAAGGAAAACCTGCCACCCATCTTCTCAAACAGGGGCTGTGCAGCCCTGCAAGGTGCTGACCACCTTCTCATCCTCATGAGGCTGAGAGCACCTGGGAGCACTGAGACATGGCCGGCACTTCACGAAGTGCATGGGAAAGAGACCAACCCATCACAGCTCTCTTCACATAACCTTCAGCTTTGACTGCTACAAATACAGATCTGATTTTTTTTTCACTTTGAATTTCATCCTACTTTCCAATTTTCATTGAAAATCAGTGCTTCAGGAGAAGCTCCAAGTTTCTCATGCCTTTGGCATTGGCACAATAAATTGGCATAGGCTCTGAATCCTGTGAAGAGTCCCAGAGGAAATTCTAGACTGATATGCAGCCAAAGGATGTCGGGACTGCCAGTCTGTGGACGTAATTTTTGCACAGAAAGTATCAAAACACCACTGTTAGAAAATCGTGTGGGGAAGTCATTACCAGATACTGTGATAAATTACACCCCCTTGGGTACCTTTCATGTAAGCTTTTAAATCACTGTGAATTTAGCAGTGACCCTACCACATTGCTGGTGATGTTTAAAATGCTCCCTTCATCTGCAGTCCTTGCCTGAGCCTGTTTTCTACAGCATTTGATTTTGCACAAGGACATATGGGACTGGAATGCTGGGTTTGACACCTGCCAGTCAAAATCCTGTTGCCAAGATCACCTGTAATGATGCTCCCTGTCAGCCTCTCCTTGCTGTTCTGTTGTCTCTGGTGTAAACTGCAGAACACCCCACCAGTGCTCACTGGCACAGGATAAGAAAATAAAAAGATCACCACTCTTTGCAGCCGGACTGGCATGTTCCCTGTGCCATAACATTGCAAACCTATGCTGTTTTGAAGAGATAGATTTGTCCCTGAAAGGACCTGAGGAATGGCAGAGCTGAAGGTGGGGCGGAAGCAGGACCATATGGGCAGGAACAGATGATGAGCCAAAAAATGTGAATGCAGCATTGTTCCCTTTTGGCAGCAGGTAGCCTCCATCATGGCTGTGCTGCCTGCTGAGACCTGGCCTGGGGGGATGCAGTGAGAGTCTGAACCCTTGCAAGGCAGATAGGAGGGCTGTGTGGCCCAAGTGGGAAGGAAAGACCCTTTCCAGCAGTAGCAAGTATCAAACAGTCTCAATTCATTCAGCTGGTGGTCTTGAACTTACCCCAAATTCTCCCAAGGCTCCAACTATGTCATTATCTTAAATGAAACAGATCTGCAACAACTCTGAGCTCAACTCCAATGAGCAGCTCTCTCTGTTTTCCATCACAGGAAATCTGTGTCCCTGCTTCCTAATATGTGTATGTACATGGCACAGACATCTGTCAACTGCATATTCATTATCTCACTGCGTCACATCTGTCAGGCAGATTCAATTAAGTGAGCATGCTTCCATCTCCAGCGAGACTTTCTGTGCATGCAAAATGCATTAACGCCAAATGAAGCTTTGGTAATCAGAAAAATGAAGCAGGGGGAAAATGAGAAGTCGACTGAGTTTGTTACTGTTTCCAGGTTCGGTGCTGGAAAGAGTGTGTCTCCAGGTGTTTGGAAGTGTTTGCAAATACTGTGCTGTACAATGTTGTGCAAAGAGAGGATGCTGGAGACCAATCAGACAGTTGGAAACATTTAACTGTTTATTATCTGTCATTTCCTTCTTTTGGTAATTCTTAAAAAAAATGCAGTTTAATCTTAGAAGCTTCCTCTATTAATAACTAAAGGCTCTCCATCTTTTTGCAGCCTGAGGTGCAGGCATGGTTTTGGGTGCATGTGTATTTGATTTTTACACTTCACAGTTCAGTATTCTTACAAACCATTGTTAATGTATGAGGTCGTGCTCTGCATCCTTTTTCCAGATGACATGCAAGTGAAAACAGCCTTTGCTACCTCACAGGGCAATACATTGCAGGTACAAGGCTCCCTCTTCTTGAATTGCCTTCAACTGAAAATAAAGTGAGAGGAACTTCGGCACCTGGGTGAGCAATAATCACTGTAGGATCACCCAGGGAGTGTAAAGGAGACACAACAGCATGCACAAGTTGCCTGTGACGAGCAGCAATGCAGAAGTGGCTCTTTACACCTCCAACAAGCTCCCTGATGCTTGGGGTGGCCATCAACGCTTGCCCCAGGGCAAGGCAGAGCAGCCTGGGACTACCCGAGCTTGTAGGAGGCAGGCAATATAATGCCTCCATTTCTTACTAAATTAACTTCTGCCTTGAACTCTGAAAAGACGGTAATGCAGCCCTGAATTTCTGAGGAAGCAGGAAAACTAACAAGAGCCAAACGCTCAGCTCCCAGCTGGATTTTATGTGTTTTGCATACCTGCATGTGCTCAGCATTATTGCTTTGGACCTTGAATGCTCTCAGGAAAGAATTCAGATAGCAGTCCCTGATTACCAATGACCAAGACCTGTAGACAATAGGAAGGCAGAATTTTGCATTAGGAGATTCTGGAAAGCAATTTACATTGTCAAGTCGTAGACTAATTTAACTCTGCTGAAGTCCAACAGTTTGCATTGATGCAATAATATTGTTATTAGGGGAAAGATCAGCCCTAAACTGCCTTATATTCAGGCTGGTTTTAAATACCTTCCTTGGCTTGGCTTCTATATGAACAAGATAAAGGTGCCACATTTCATTAATTTTTACATTAAATTTATTTGACAAGCCAGTTTTTTGTGTTGAATGGTCTAACTCAAATATGGATGTTCTGAAACTCTTTTGTAAAACTAATGTTAAGATCTAGAACTGCCATGAGGTTTTGGTTTCAGGAAAAAGAATTTTGGGTCATCTGATTACAATGCAATCTTAGTGTCCTTCTTGGACTAGATCACTATTCAGAGGCGGGCACAGGAACTTAATTAAACAGTTTTTCCCAGTGGATCAGTCATGAAAAGGTTACTAATATCCAGCGGAAATGTTTCTTTTGAAGAGGAAATTTCATCTGGCACATTCTTACCAAAAAAATTCTCCTCTCAGCTGGGACTGGGGACTGAAGGGCAGAGGGGTCTCCTGCTACAGCAGCAGTGCTCTGTCAGGAACCCAACCAGCGTAGTCTATGGTGGTGTCTTTTTAAAAATCTTCAGTCTTGTAGTATTTGGTGTAATATTTCTTGGTGTTGTTTTTTAAGTTATATCAGCTGAATTCATGTTATTACATGAAAATCTCAGTCACAGAAGAAGCAAAACGCCTATTTTAAGAATTATGATAAAATTTGAAGTCTGAAAACGAGACCTAAAATCATTACCTGAACTAGAGGCTAACAACTGCACTCCTTTCCTAGATTTTACCTTTTTCAAATGTTCACACTTTCCAGAGCTCTGTCAAATTTTATGAAAAAAATATCAAGAGAATTAAAACAAATGAGAGTTTAGCAGTACTACTAATTTTATCTCATCCAAATCACCGTTGGCAGAGCTCTTGCTCCTTAACATATGTAGGGTTATGTTCCTCACCCCTGCCTTTTTTTGTTGTGGCACAAAGATAATTTCACTAAAATGTCCCCCTGCCAAAAACTTCAGAAACACTGAACCTCTAAAAGGAAACAAAACTGTGGGAAAAACCTGTCCATGACATGGTCCCTGGGAACTCTTGTCCTGCTCTTCCCTGTCTCTTCCTGCTACAAGTCTCTTCTGAAAGTTCGCGGGAGCTTTTGAACATAGCTCAGTGCCCTGGAGTCGTTCCATGGTCATCAGGAGAAAAAGATGTCCCATTTTCAGCTGTGTTTTTTAAGTATGCAATGTATTATTAGGTGATTTCAGAACAAACTTAGCAGACACTTGAAATCAATTTAAGTAGCTGCAGCAATTTGAGCTAAGGTGTTTTGACATCACTCTCAGCTTCTCCTGTGTCTTCATGAAGTCTAAAGGCTTAAAAGATGAAGCCCAAATGTTTGTTTGTTGTAGGAATATGCGTGTGTTGTACATACACTCATTCTTTTATGTCTGCAGCTGCAGCCCTGTGTAAATTGCTGTTTCTTGGAGTCTCCCATTCATGGTCACGGTGGTAGATTACACATTTCCTTTCTGGAGGGCTAATTAAAGTCATCCGAATTCTGAACAGTTAATTTCTAGGTAGTCTCAAGGCAGCTGCAACATCTATAACCAGAGAAACACTCTTTACTTGAATAAACGGTCCGTATGCTCTTTGATATTTCATCAGGCTGACTTGGGAAAGGCAGATGTTTAACACTCAGATACTGCTCTGGTGGACGGGGTTCATCTGGTCCCTGCTGAAATCAAGAAGATTCTGTTTCATTTGTGAAAATGTGAGATTAAAATCACAGGAGGAGGTAAGTGAGGCAGTCAACTCAGTACTTTCTTTCAGCAGAGCTCTTCTCTGGTGGCAGTTGTTCTTGCTGTATGCATGGGGGGGAAAGGGGCTGTGCTGTCAGAGCAGTTCAGGGATCCTGACAGCCTTTGGATCTGGGCTTAGTACTTGGATTTCCATGGCTGCTTCAAACTAGGAAGCATACCTGTAATCAGAGACTTCAGCTAGACATCAGCTCTTTTTTTCTGATTTTAAACCTGCCTTTTGGGGGAGAGTTTCCACAACCTGTTTCCTTTGGCAGATGATTTCCTTCAGCGCAACAGCTGCCTTATTGCACGTGAAAGGAAAGATTAACAGAAATGTGCACATATTTAATGTTTAGATTTAAAGTCTTAAAATGAGTATTTTTTATGAACCCTGCTTGCATGTTGTCTGAGATTCCTGTCTTCATTTCAGCACTCTCTTTACTTCATGCTCTCTTTTTGACAACAGTAAAATACCTGCTCTTTCTCCAGCTTAGAAGATCACCATATTTTGTTTTCTTTCCCCCTCTCTGTATTGCCACAGAGTAAACAGGGAACAACCAAGCTTCAAGTGCCCTTCCTTCTAGTACATAGTTCCACTCCTGGTTTTTCCAGCACTGCAGCTGAGGGTAGCCCAGTAGCTATTCCTTTCTTCAGCTGTCCTGGCAGGAACGAGTTGTGGTCAGTCCAAGGAACAGGCCAATATTCTTCAGTTTAGTATTTAAAAGCTGGGTGTCCAGATTGAGTTTTCATCTAGACTCTCTCGCTTGGCTAGGCAGAGAAAGACAATTTCCAAGATGATCCAACGCATCCAAGAAGAGGGGGGAAAATTTTCTATAAAACTTCCTCTTTCCTGAAAACCTGCTTTTTTTTTAATCTGGAGGTTTTATTTCCTATCAGGGTAGCATTAAGCAGGATGAATGTTTGTTCTGCTCAGTAGCCAACATCTCCTGGAAATGGAGATGTTCAGTTCCTTCAGTCCCCAAAGGAAACCTTGTCAGGCTAGATCTGTCATAGCTGAAAGCAAAACAGGAACAAGGGAAACTACTTTGTTTACCTCATTAGTGGAAAAATAAGCCCTACACCAGAGTGATAGAGAGAATGTTTAAGATTTTCAGTTCAGGTTTCCCCTGAACTTGCACCACTACTTTCATCGGCGCAATCAATATAGCAATTTGTATGGACTCAGCAGTAAGAGCATCACAAAAATCCCTGCACATCAGAGCTCTTTAGACTTGCCCTCTTCTTATCTAAATTGAGATAATTGTATTTAATTTTTATCACTGTATTTTGACACTGTTGCACTTCAACAATGCTTGTGGTTTTAAACACAGACTACTAGAGATGACAAATCAGCTGGGCAGGATTTTAGTTTTTCCAGAAGTTTTCTTATTGTACAATGAAAACAATTCCAGATGATAATGACATGTTAAAGGGCTACTTTAATACAGTGTAGGGATTGGTTTTCCTTACTGGGATGCCTGCAAGAAAGGAGATATATTGTTTGAGGCTGAGAAAATACTAAACGACAAAGCATAAGAGACAAAACCAGTAAATCTGATAGGCTGTTTTACAGATCCTTGGAGGTATTTCCATCTCAATACATGAATGCCTTGACTGTAAAGTTACAAAGAGTAGAGCCAAATCAGCAGATCTCAACTTGGTGAGGCCACAAATTTCAATCTAAACTATTATAGAGAAAGTTGCTTTGGGAATAATATGCTTGTGGCAGGAGCACTGAGGACATACCTGGCACTGGTAAAGCAGGAATATCAGCAGTGGAAGGGGTCAAGTCAGGAGACCAGTGGGGTAAAAGAAGACACTCAGACTTTTTACCTATAGATCAGCAGGAAATCTGTACAAGCAGAAGTGCAGATGAGTAAGGAGTAGTTGCATAGCACCATCAGTTCACTGATCCACCACAGATTCCAAGTGTGCAGCCCAAGAATGCTTAATCTGTCTGTATGTTGCCCTCCCATTTGTAAATGGGAAATAGTTTAGTATATACATCCCTCCCCGAGGTGTGAATTTGGACTCTCTGAGGGCCATGAGCTATCTGCACTGCAAAGTCTTGGGTGGATTGTTTTTAAAAGCCAAGGTAAACGCAGAAGTAGTGAAGTAAGCTGCTAAGTCTCCGAAAGGAAACATATGTTCATTTTATGTATTTGTTTTTTCCCTGAATGTATTGAATTCATGCTTTGTTTTGTAATTGCAGCTTACACTGTGGCATATGCTTTACTGATTATAGCAAGTTGAGCCTGCAAAATTCATTATCTAACAGAGGAAAGGATATTTACAGCAAAAGTAAGAAAACTGGAATGAAAGGATAGATATCCAGGTTAGTTTTAAATATGTCTCACTGCAAGATTAAGTTGATTGGGAAGTTTAGAGAACAAATCTAAGCCTACTTATTAGCAAATCTATTTCAAAAGTCTGAGGTGAATTTTAAGAGTTCAGTCTCAAAGCTTTTTATTAAGGTTGTAGAGCTGTGCAAATATTGGAGGCACTTAATGCTTCTAGGCAGGACTCAGTGGACTGATTCTTTACCAACTAGACAATCAACAATTCTGCAGTGACAAAACTTTAATCTGGATATGTGCACTGAACCACCACAGCAGTATGTTGTTGGTTACTGTTCTGAATCAAAAATAGTGTGGCCATTTATGTCAGCTGTACTTGCATGTGCTGAGTTTTTGAGCCACGTGGAAGCATTTGGTGCAGAACACTTTGGTCATGAAAAGTGGTAGTGTTCTTTGATGTCAGGGGCAGAGAGGAGAGGGATGGCTCTTTGGCAATAGCTCAGGAAGCTAAGCTGGTGTTTTCCAAGACCAGCTCCCTAAAAATTTACAGTGCCTATAGGTCATTATGGCATAGCTGGAAGTACCGTGAGTGTACATTGCACTCCCAGGATGGCTACCACGGGCCGACTGAGTTCTCTGCTCCTTCTTAAAGGAAGATTAAACCTTCCTTTTCTAAGTAATGTGATTCACCTATTAGTATCAAACAGCTTATCAGCACTTCTTTCTCTTGATGAATATGTACTCAGGGTCTTTTAATATAAGGTGATACAAGCATTGTGCACTATTTGCATACTTCTGGGTCAACCTAGCAAAATGGGCCTCTAGAAATTGGTATAGTCCTGGGGACAAGATGTGTTACCAACACCGAGGTGTTACAAGCAACCCCACTGAAACTTTCTGGCAGCATGGTGTTTGTTGTTCATTAGAAATAAATGCAATTCTGTCCACTGAAAAAGATTTTCTTTTTCCTTCGTGAAGGCTGTATATGTTGGTGTAATTGAACTTAGGCAAATTAGAACTAAACTACCTTTCTCTACCAAGTCATCTGTGATTTGATCTGAAAACCTGAAGACATGTGTCAGTGCTGATAATTGGATATGTGGGTACAATTAATAAGACATCAGTGGAGTCCAGGCAATGTTTCCCATTTCACACATCCCAAGTAGACCACCACCAGATTATAAAACTCTGAACCATGGCTTAGGGTTTAAATGACACCCCAGAATACTGCAGGCCTAAGGCAGGCAGGGTAATTAGATAGGAGGAAAGGTCTGACCTCTCTGCCTTCTTTGCTGATTGCTGCATGTCCCATGAACATTGGGTGGGGCAAGGTTTCATTAAGCAAGTTTTTGGTGCTGCTCCATTGCACCTTCAGAGCACTAATTTAGAATTTGCTGTTTCTGGCATTCGGTCACTGAAAGTACCAATGGGATCAACAGAAATAGCATCACTTTAATTAAAAAATAAAACTGGTGGTTGGCAGGAAATGCTAATGACTTGTATTCCCTTCAGCCCAGAATTTAAAGGTATTCAGATGCTTAAAGATATAGGTAGGTACTTGGAAGATTTTTTCAAAGTAGCTATATGCTCAACTCCAATTATTTTTAATGAGACTATTGTGCCTCCTTATTTCAGAGATGTCTGATAGGAACATATGTGAGGGTGAAAGCACTGGAGGGCCTTTACAAATCTGCTAGAATGTCACTATTGAAAACGAGACTTCATTATTTAAGCATTACAAGACTGATTTGCCATTAAAACCATCTGTAGTTTGTACTGATGCTTTTAACTCTTTGGGGGGCTTACGGTGTCCAACACTGAGTAGCCAAACTGGAAAAAAATAGTGTTTTCTAGCTCCTCAGAAGCATAATTGTATGTTACGGTTATGGTCTGAAACTATGCAACTGCAAAACGTGAGGTTGGAGGAAGGGGCATGTGTACCATAAAACATGAGAGCTTGTTCTGCGAGCGCTGCAGGGAGCCACGGTACTTTTGCACTGCCGTCTGAGGAGAATTGGACCTCAGGTTTGAAGAATTTCCATCCAGTGGCCTGAAGGTAACGCTTGGTAACGTGGTCCAACACATGGGGTAGGGACTCGGCCCGAGGAGCACCAGGCTTCTACCTGATCACAGGTACTCTTCTTTGGTGGTCCAACATCACCTCTCTTGGAAGCTGTTTTGAGATCTCCTTGTGCATGAAGCTACTTGCAAAGAGTCGCCTTCATGTGGCAAAAATAGTCTATGGAATAGGTAAAGTCCATCATCAGCCAAAGAGGTCAGGAAGGTCTGTGTGTCCCCACAGGTGGGGACTGTAAGGAGTTTTCTTGTGCTCCCCCATGGGTTCATTTTACACTCACACACACAGAGAGATATGCACACATCCTTTTCTCACCCCAGGATGCTCCCTTGCATATTTACTAGTGTAAATATGAATTTTAATGCTAGAAAAAACTGTGCTGATAATGATGCCATTAAATGCTATGGCTTCTCAAAAGCACGTTTTTTCGAATGATAAATGAAAAGCAGTGATGGAGGTGGGGAGGAAAGGTGGTTAAAAGCAAACTGGTACTGGTAGAATATTAAAGCATGAGCATGCACAGGAAATGTGTGCATTGATTTAATTCTAATTCTTTCGGAAGAAGGGGATACTGAAAAAAGGAAGTAATGAAGTCCAAAACTGAGACAAACATCAATATGCAGCTGAATAATAAGAGAAAGTGTTACAAAGATCATGTTGGTAATGGTAATTAATGAGATCATAATTGTGATGGTGAGGATTTCTTTCATTGCTTAGTTAATTTTGATGTGACTCTGCCTGCCACATTTTGAACTAAAAAAATCATTTTCCCTAAAATAGCGACTGTAATATTGTGTTACTGTAGTTAACTACTTAGTCACTAGGTTGCCATGGGTGCAAGATGTGCTCACAAAGAGGTGGCAAGGGCTGTGGTATTGGTGTATCAGCACTGCATGTGCCTAAATGGAGTTTGGTGAAAATTTGGATCAAATAGCCTTTTAGTTTTAAAAGATGTGCGCTTTCAGACTAGCTGAAAGGATTTGTGCAGAAGTCAGTGAATAGTTTTATCTACAAGCAAGGATAAAAATGAAAGCAGAAGAACTATGGTTCTTTTTAAATAAAATCATTGCTATACAATGTGTCAAAATTGCATTCTTCAAAGCTTGCTCTAGTGTGCCCTTGGAAAACAGTGCAAGACCCTCCTGTCATCAGAGAAAGATTTCGATTTTGTATGAAACAAAATATGAGTAATATTAACATATTGTTTACAATTTTCTGTCTTGAACAAAGCACAGAAATCATGATACTGTGTGCCAGAGTGTGTGTGTATGCAACAACTAAATTAAACCAAGTTAATAAAGAGCAAGGTTTTGAAAAGGAAGATAGCAAGAGTAGAAGTTTATGATGGTTTAGCTGATGCCTTTTGTGTTTTGATTCCTTTTTGACATTTACTTCAGACCAAACCTAGCAATTAGCTATTCATGATTCGGATTTTTTTTGGTCTATTATCTCAGAGGGACTGTCAGTATATCCCTTTGAAATGCTACAGTGCAGAAAATAATTTTATACATTTTCAGCCTGGTTTTTTGTTATCATATTGGCATAATTGGCATTTACAAAAAATGCAAAACATTTCCATAACAACAGTCCAGTGCATCTCTTTAATTCCAAGAACAAGGACAGATCTCTTTCCATTTCCATAGGAACACTGTAACAAATCATTAGTGAAAGGCTGGGGATTTTTGTATATCCATAAGCAGTAGCTGGTAGTTTTCTGTACGGGTAAAATCTGAGAATGTGGGCATTTGAAAACAAGTAGGATATTGGAGTCGAGTTTATCTCCAGACAGTATTGCTTGAAAGCCCTGTGAGATGGTGCAGATCACTGATCTGGTAGGTACTGACATTACTGGGAGTCTGGTCTAAATCTTAACAGATATGTGGCAGTTTACAGTTTATAAGGAAAGGCATTTGCATGTTCCCAAGATAGTAGTGTTATTCCCAAAGACAGTAATCTGCTGCTTGGCAAGCTGGAGCAATAAACTCTGTAGCAAGAGATGTATATCCAAAATTGGAGCTAAGCCCATGAACATCTATCTGTATGCCAAAGAAGGGGGCAGGCAATGACTTTTGAGATGTGAAGAGTTCTGTCTAATGCTGTGCTTTGAGTGTCCAAAGCACTCATCCAGACAAGATGCAAACCCACCACTCTTCCACTTTGAGAGCAGAGAGCTCACTTCCTTGTGCCTGGGGTGAATTGTCCCTCATGCCCTTTACTGATTTTGGGCTTCGATGCAGTTCTTACGGAACTAGGAGAGACTTTATGGTGGTAGTCCAGCATTGTAGACAATGATGTCAGCAGTTTCCCCTAGCAAATTATTGAATTTTACCTGAAAAATGTGTCCTGGATTCTGCTGGAAACTAGATCCACATTTCCAGTTCTCTGATGATTATAACTCTCTTGTTTTTTCCAGTTTACTCACTGCCATTTTGTGTCCTTTTGCTCTAATTTCAATGTCATCTTTTAATTTAAAAGCTCTTCTTTCTGGTAGGGAATTAGATGCCTCTTTCCTCTAGTGTGATTATTGAAAGTAATCTTATTCCCTCCCAGCTGTACCCCAACAGTCTTCAAATGCTTGATATCGGGTGTGATTTTTCTATAAAAAGCACAACCAGTAGTCAATGCAATAAATGGCAAGAAAAAAAAGTTGGGCAGCTCAGTAGAAGAAAAGATATATGGTGCCAATTTGACCTGTTTGATTAGTTCTTCAGTTCTTGGCAGAAAGATTTGCAAGTTGGCCAGACTTCTGAGTGGATTCCTCTATTCTGGCCTCTCTCTCCTGTACACTTTCTCCCTGGCACACTGTGTATCGTGGACTAAAGCTGCATTTTGCTAGCATGAATTAAGCACTAAGGGTCCACTTAGATTAATGCTGTTGTTTGGATCAGAGTGAAGGTTTGAGTGGACCTCCTGGTTTCCCACACTTTTCTGCACCTAATTTTGTACCATGGGGTGGCCTTAGAGCTCATGAGCTGTGTGATTTCAAGAGGAAATGAAGGCTGAGTATGTGCTGAAGTGTGGTACTTCAGCCACAAATGGGCATCCTGGCCAGGAGGCCAGACAAGAAATAGTCTGAAAATAAAACAAGGCACAGTTAAGTCAGGAAATCAGGTCCTCAGCACCAAGTGCTTCACTCTACAGGCCCACCCCCATGGGTCACACTCCCTGCTATTGCAGACATAGGCTCAGCCACCTGCCCCTGTTTCCTGGCTCTCTGATGGGTGGTATAAGTAGATCATACCTGCATGAAGTTTTCCTTTGCCCTTATATCATCTTTGCATCAATCTTTATTATTCTACCTTTAGGATTATTCTACCTTTAGGCAAGCAGGTGAAACTATCAGAGGAGTGCAACCAGCTATTCCTCCCGTGCATGAATGCAGTCTCACAGAAGCACATCACTGGTAATCAAGATTAGGATCCAGCAACACATTCACCTCCTTGAAACAGATTCCTTTGGATGGTATCCCTTGGTAACATATTGACTCATAAATAGCAATTTGGGAATGAAGAAGACAATCGTGCTACTAAAACACTGAGTTAGATTAATATTTAAAGGCTTGAGATAATACGACAGATTTAAACCCTGCATTTGCATATATTGGCTTTTGGTGCTGAAAGCACAAAGTCTTATCTTTTAGTCTTCCTTATTAGCTTAAAAATGCTGTCTTTTAGCTGAAAGAATAACAGACTGGTTATCTGTGTTCTGCTTGGGAGCATTTACCAGAGCGTGGAGTAGGAACAGGTACTTTATGATGGTTTTCCATCCCATTCAAGGTGAGCTGTTCTTGCAGTCCCTACACTTGGCGAGATGCAGAACAGGGCTTGTCTGACTGCAGTGCTCAGCACCTGATTCTGCATTAATGTACTCTGACTTGAGAAAGAAGGGCTACATGCTGAAGGAGTGTTTGAAAGACAGAATACTTGTATTAACAGCTGATTAATTAGTCTAAGTCAAGCCATGGCCTGTGGCTCCAGTCCTGCAAGTTTATCAGTGTGATTTTTCCTCTACCTGTCTGAAGGATTTGTGAGATGGTTTAAATGGAGACTTGAGATCTCTGTGTGTGGGCAGGAGTTGGTGTTCCTGTGGCAGTAATGACAGGATTGTTCCTGGTGTTGATACAACGGTGAAGACAAGCCTGAAGCAATAACATTTTGCACTTTGCTTAATATAGCTGCGTTGTGGAATGACCGCCACTTCCAGTGAAAATGAGCCCTAAGTGCAGTACATTGTTGGTTGACTGCAAAATTGTATTATCAGTCCTTCTTTCTTTTAGTTTATTAAGTTTATGGACTAGGTTATTAGAAGGGAACGAGTGATTATGGAGGATATGAGCAACTAAGTTGTATACCTCCATGTATACTCTTGTTCATGTAACTTCTGCTAAAGCAATTTATTCTTGAATGTAGAGAACATAAGCATGGCTCTCTATAAAATATCTGTTACGAGTATTGCCCAAGGTAACATCATGTTTAAATTTTAGACTTTCATACAGCTCTGCTCTTGAAGTATGCTGTGTTTGGAACACTAAATCTTTGTAGATTTCATTTCATTGTTAATAACACTTTGTAGAGGAAGAGCAAATACTCTCACTCTCTTGTCATGTTCATTGCAGGGGCTTGTGACAAAGACTGAGATACATATTTTGAAGAGCTCTCCTCAAAAACAGTTTAAAAGATAATGAATCAAGTGTGGAAAATCAGATTGTTAATCCCTGAAAAACAATTTCTTTTCACTTCCAGACCCAAAGCTTAGTTATGGGATCAGTGGCATCCTGCCTTGGGTGAGTGGCTTCATCTTGTGTAAACCTGAATTATTTGTAAAATTTGGTGTGAATTAATGCACTGAATGCCGAGGAAAAGGACTCTACTTGGCTGATGCACTCCTCCCTGAGCATCAGTTTGTACAACTTATGGGCGCTCAGAGCCTGCAGGATGGGCCCTTAGGGAAGACAGTGCTGACTGGCACTTGCTTTGGGAGCTTCTCAGAGCAAGAGAGTGTTGCTACTCTCTCACTGGCAAAGGGAAGGCAAAGGAAGAGGGGACTGGTGTGAACCTGTTCCCTCCTCATCCCCAGGACAGGAGCGGGTAGGCTGGTAAGGGCTCTGTGAGTCTCTGCACTCTTGTGGGTTGGTTTGAGGTTGGACAGGGAGGGAAAAAGGGATGTAGGGAAAGAAATTTTTCTCCAGTCACCTTTGCCTCGTTGTTATCTAGTTGGGAATGGTTTCATAGAAGCTGCAGTGAAAGGTGAAGGGCCTTGAGGGGAAGCCATACAAGGAACTTGGTCAGTTCAGCCTGGAGAAGAGGAGACTGAGGGGAGACCTCATTGTAGTCAGCAGCTTCCTCAAGAGGAGAAGTGGAGGGGCAGGTACTGTTCTCTTCACTCTCGGGACCAGTGACAGAACCTGAGGGAATGGCATGAAGCTGAGTCAGGGGAGGTTTATGTTGGATATCAGGAAAAGGTTCTTCACCCAGAAGAAGGTGGCTGGGCACTAGAACAGGCTCCCCAGGGAAGTGGTCTCAGCACCCAGCCTGAGAGAGTTCAAGTGTTTGTACAATGCTCTCAGGCACACAGTGTGATTTTTTCAGCTGTTCTGTGCGGGGCCAAAAGTTGGATATTGATGGTCCTTACAGGTCCCTTCTATCTCAGAATGTGATGATCCTTACGGGTCCCTTGCAGCTCAGAATATTCTGTGATTCTGTGATTGCATGGAACTGTTAAAACAGAGACTGTTACTCTTTCCCCAGGATGCAGTTCTGGTTTAAGCCAACTTTTATTCTTGTATGCTTTTTAGTGCAGACGTTACTAATCTGGAGACATCTCTTTCATGGAATGTTTCTCCTCTTTCCATTTAAAGACTCCTTTCCTGCTGCTATAATCCTGCTGGCTGGCAGTTCAAAGGAGAGCTTATTGTCTTGCCTTCTGAGCAGGCTGACAGCTATATCCTTTGGGATTACTGATAGGAACAACCTGAGAAAAACAAGAGGGGAGAGATGGTGGTGGAAAACAAAGCCCAGTGACACACTGAAGATGGTGTCTCCCAATAATTCCTAGCTGTCCCTGGGCTCTTGGCTACCTCTGAGCTGAGGTTGCAGACTTGGCATGGGAAAAGTCCCCTTGTTTCTTTCATATTGCTTTGATACTCAGAAGTTTAGAAGTGTCTTCTCATGAAGACATGAAGACCTACCTACAATATTTTGTTCCCTGATTGCATGCACTAATTACAGCAGCATAATTGTGAAGAACATTGGCTAAATATAAATTACGGAAGGGAATTAAATACAGCTCCCAGCTGAGCTTAGATTCCCAAAAAGTCTTAATGTGTTCATCTGTTTCACCACTTACCATACTTGATAATTTTATCCTAAGCTATGTGTTTTCTTGGAGTTCATCCTACTGCAGACTTTGTAGAAAGTTTTGCTTTGTCACAAAGCTCATGTACAGCATTCTGGCAGACAACCTGCCTTTTATTCCAAATAAATACAAATTGACAACCTTTACTAAGCCACCTATTCAGTAACATTACTTGGTGTCCCTGACTGTGTCTCACCAAGTCCTGGAACTGCACATTGTCACCCTCATGTTATTAGTAGAAAAAGGGTTAAGCATCCATAAAAAATCCACTAAATTAGTGGTTCTTCCACCCAGATGTTAACTTTGCTTGTGTCCCCTATGTGTTATGGTTGTTAAGTTCTCAGATGAAAACCAAGATTTTCAGAACAGACGGTTGTTTTCTAAATTAGGTGGGTTGAATTCAGGATGAAAATTTAGAAGGAATTAGTTCTCAGTGTTTGGCAGATCTTCTTGGACAGTTAGACTGTTCCCAGGTTGCTCAAGCTGAACAAGGAAAAGAGAAGTATCCAGTTTCCTACTGGTTTCTCAGACTGACATCCAAATTTCATTAGTGGAGAGCTTTTGTCTCTCCCTTGTCCTTATACAGTGGCTTCTGAGATGGGAGACTTTTTTATTTTTTCATTTTCTAGATACTTATTTTCAGCTGGATGATATTTGATTTGGCCCAGTGCCCTGAATTTTACTTGTCATGTTTTCCTTTGCATCTGCAATGTTTTGTAAATAAATTCGTTCATTTATTCTTAATGGAGCTATTTTAAGAAAGTTTGTCATGTGCTGCACAAAGGGACACATGGCCCTGCTGTGCGAGTAATCTTGCAAAGATGTACCAGCAGATGCATTTACAGCAGTGGTGTTGTGGTCCCAATGTGCTGCCAGGGCAGCTGCTCACTGGGACTGGGACATCACAGGGGCTTCAATTTGGGGCATCAGGCACCTCCATGGGGGTGGGGATAGGCTGAGCCCAGTCTGGGACATCAGCTCACACCACCTGTGGGGGGCAGGATCAGCAGGTCCCACAGCCAGGCATTTCAGGGTTGTGGGGAGCTGAAGACTGGCACTGCTGCACTTTAGGACATGGGGTAAAATTGGGTCCTGGGCCATAGGCAGAGGTAGGAGTGTCACCAGGAGAGGTCAGAACGGGACAAAAATTCTTGTTCATACCCTCAAGACCCTGTCTGCAGCTCTAATGTTATCAAGAGTTAGAGAGCCATCAGTAGTTTGGGATTTATGGATGCTCATAGATATACCAGCAGTAAATGAGGTTGAAATTTGCTAAAGAAGTTGGCCACTATTAATAACTTCCCTTGATCAAATTAATGCATTTCAGGATGATAGTACATGGTAATCTCTCCTTGGAGACTGTTCTTGGCAGGGGATAGATGCATGTAGCTCTAGTTTCTCTGTGTGTGTGACAGGATGGGATGAAATAATAGTGGTGAGCAGCTTATATGTGGTTATATTTGTATTCCCTTGCTTAAACGAATAAGCCCTTCTGCTTTGAGTTTGGCATATTGGCGGTGTTAAAAGTGCCTTATAATGCTGCCTTTCTGAGTCTTTCTTGTAAGGATTATCAGGCTGTGTGGCTTGTGCCCAGCTGTTGCTTTTTGCTACACACTTTTAAGCTGCTGCAGTGCTTCACCCCAGAAACTGCTGCTCAGTGATCTCTGATAGAAGTGTCCCTGCTGTGGTGTTACACCCACCAATATGTACATTCATCCCTCTGAGCCTTGTGGTAAAAAAAAGTAACACAGCCCAAGCCAAATTGGCGCTCAGAGATGTCCATAAGGGAATTGGCTAACTTAAATACACAGAGTCTTTTCAGCATTTGAAGGCTTCAAGCTGATCTTAAGCACTGCATGGCCATATATTTTTCAGCTGGGGCCAGAAGATGAGCAGGATAATGCATCTCCAACTTCACTGCGTGTTAGGGTTCTTTCTAGCCAAACAATCATATTTTAGTTGATTGAGGGATGTCAGTTATTTCTGGTTTATTGCTTTGTGTTTATCCCTTTTCCAGGTGTGGAAGGAGAATTGCCCAAACTTCAGAAGAGTCTGCTGTATGTTACTTCCAGCAGCAATGCCACATTTCTGGTAAGTGGGTAAACACATGCAGTACTTTTAGTCCTGTTTTGCTGACATTGCAGACTCAGCAGGCAAGATACACACATTTCAGGGGGATATACTTTGGATTAGTCTCATCATGTAGGGCCCACATCTGTCAGTGACTGGAGTGCCCTACGGGCAGTTGTGGAAAGCTTCTCACAGGTAAGTTTTATTTGAAAGATATCCAGTTTGTGTTGTCCAGGAATGCTCAGCCATGTGAACCAAAATGTGGTAAGTGGGATAAATTGGAAGGTTCACTTCAAAAGGGCACACTTGATCTGAACTAAAAGGCTAACACAGATGGACCTGTAATTTTTCCCTGTCAGTCACGATTTCTAGTAAGTAGCGTAGGAAACTGCCACTCAAATCTGAAAGCTCTACAGAGGTCTCACATTTATTTCTTATCAGAGTGCTGGCAAAGGCAGTATTTTTTCCAAGCTAAATGTCCAGTTATGGCTCAAGTACTTTATTTAATTGGTAATAAAACCCACTCTGTGTGTTGGGGTTTTTAGAAAGGCCAATTTGCTGCAGTGTAGCAGCCCACACAGACTATTTGCTTGAAAGCCAAATTACTGGTTTTATTCAAGTACCATTAAGGGCATGTGAAAACTGAAGGAATTTCTTAAGACACAGGGAGCAGAGAATCTGCATTAAATAAAATTTGCAAGAGGAAGAAAATTCTGGTTTATGTTTTCTGTGGCATTGTTTCTGCAATGAAGTTTCTGAGGGGGTTATAATGGAACTGCAATCCAGAAGCAAATGGCTCAGCTTTAATTGTGTTTTCCTGTGGAGCAGAAGCACAAGCTCAAATGCCCGCCAGTGTTTCTTGACTGAAGCTTTCATCTGTTTTATACTGCAGGTTTTTTTCACCAACTAAAGGTGAACAGATTTGAAGAAGTCTTTCAAACATGTAAGAGCTGAGGGAGGTGAATAGGGTGCAAGGATGAATTAATGTTTATGTGCTGAACTTGCTGGCATTTGTGCATGATTACAGAAGGTTATTCTGTGTGTGTCATGGTCTAGGTGGCGGGAGGATGCTGAACCCAAAGTAAAGGGATCAGAATTCAGAATGTGAAATCCTTTCCCTACTGTAAGTTCAGCAGAGTTTTGCTAATGACCTCAGAAAACCAGGATCTCATGTGGAATATTTAGATGTTCAGCCATGGTATGGTGGCTTGAAAAAAGGTGAAGTTAGCTGGGAAAAAAAAAAGGAGCTGAGATAATTAATCCAGTTTCAGGGGTAGCTTTTCAACAAAGACAGGGAAGGAGTCTGGATCATGTGACAAGACACTGAGGTATTATCGGGACAAATGTGTAAACTTGCAGTCTTTCCTCTGGAAAGATTAAGTCAGACTGGAACAGTCACAGATGGGGTGATGAGTGGAACAGGGAGCCTGATGTCAATATAGAGGACATAAAAGAGCATGATTTCTTTAGCCAAACAAAATAAAAACATGGTGGAACATTAGCATTTAAATACTCAAGAGTGCTAACTTCCCAGCCAGAAGGACAAATCTGAGAGAAGTGACTGCAGAGGCATGTGAACAAATGGTTATTAAAAAGCCATAAATAAAATGAAGATGCAAATTGGATTCTCAACCATCACAAGTTTGAGGTTCTGAACCAGTATTCTGACAGTAGGGGGGCAAAAACCCATGTCTAAGACTGAGCTGGATTATACTTTGTGAAAGGAATAGTATGAGACTGTGCCTGCAAGAGGAGGGGACCAGATAAAATGACCCCTCAGGATGCTCCTTCAAGTTCTGTGTAGAGCTGTTAGAACACACTGAAGAAAACAAAGGGAAAATTCAACTCATGTAAAAGCAGATATTTTTAGAAATAAACAAGTCAATAAATGTGTTTCCTTAGGATCATGTTGTGAATGTGGAACACAATCAAATGAGGCAGTGTTGTCTTTGCTGGTAGAGGTGCATTATCCAATACAAGAGGTCAAATGATTATTTGATTCTTGGTTGTTCATTAGGTTTGGATGTGTTCTGGTTTTACTCGCCTGGAATTATTCTTGAGATGTGTACATGTTGTAGCAATGCTGTGCGTGCCTGTAAACAGGAAGGCTAATTATTACAGCAATATGGATGAGGTAATGGAGCGTGACTGTCAGGAGTGCAACTGGTGAGCAGGCAGATAGCAGGCAAACGACCGAGACTTTGTCAGAAAAATGAGAGTTCTGTGTGAGATGCCGGCAGTGTTGTGCACTGGGGATGGAAGCGGCCAAACACAGCAATTGAGGACACATGGTTTTAGCTGAACACATACTGCTGGTGATGACTGAGGCTCAACTGTGTGCTTAATGAAATGAAGCATTTTAACTAATGGGAAAGTACAGGATGCAGTGGTTGAAGATTTGATTAAATATGTGCAGACAGAAGCTGTGATCTGGCTGTTTTCTTGGGTAGCTACATCTGAACCCTCCTGTATGCTGTTTTATCAAGCAAACATAGAATCACAGAGTCATAGAATGGTTTGGATCAGAAGGAACCTTAAAGATTATTTAGTTTCAACATCCCTGTCATGGACAGGGATAACTTCCACCAGAGCAGATGTCTCAAAGCCTCACCAGCCTGGCTTTGGACACTGCCAGGGATGGGGCATCCACAACTTCTCAGGTCAACCTTCTCCAGTGCCTCATCCCTCTCACAGTAAAGAATTTTTTCCTAATATCTAATCTAAACTTGTCCTATCACTACATGTGAGAAGTCCCTCTCTAGCTCTCTTGAAGGCCCCCTTCAGGTACTAAAAAGATGCTGTGAAGTTTCTTCTCCAGACTGAACAACCCCAACTCTCTCAGACAGTTCTCATAGGAGAGGTGCTCCAGACCTCTGCTCATATTCCTGGCCCTCCTCTGGACTTGCTCGTGCAGGTCCTCATCCTTCCTATGTTTGGGGCTCCAGAGCTGGATGCAGCACTCCAGGTTGGATTTCACTAGGGCAGAGGGGCAGAAACAGCTCCCTTGACCTGCTGGTCACAAGCTAGATGCTGAACAAAGTCTTTCAGGTGAAGGTGGTCTTGAGGGACGACTGTGGTTAAATGGGACTGAGGATGTAGGATCTATCTCTTGTCAGTGAGAGAGAGACAGATAATTAATCTATTAGTTGTGGCTAGTGGGTATGTACTTGTGGAAAAACCACTGTTAGACAGCTGTGCACCAAGAGACACTGTGGAAGTGGCATATCCATCAAAAAGTAGACCTTGGTGCACATTTCATTTAATACAAGTAGGTTGCTGTAAAAGATGGCTTTTGTTGTCTCTCAAGATATCTGCAGTTCTTGCACTCTTGGTGTCTTGAAGCTCAAAACACACATAGAGCTCAGAGAAGGTTGTACGAGGTCAATCTATATTGAAGAGGTCTTTCCATGATTGGTACTGTGGAGAAAGTTAAAAACCAAATATTTAAAGTAGGATAATTACCCTTCTGACACTAGAGGAAATACACGTCTAGCATGTTACATTGTGCACAGATAGGATTCTAATGATTAAAGCCTAACTCAAATCAACTCATCAAACTTGCTAATGAAAGCACTCCTTTGATTAAAATTGCTCAGTAAAGTGGTCATGTGGAAATCTTAACGGGCAGTACAGCTTGTAAAAATAAATGAAAAGATGCAAAGGTTTTGTCCAGTGTTGGTTTCAGATGAGAATAGTGCAGCATCTCAACAGATACGAGTTTGAACGTGGCACCACCGTCCCAGTAGCGACAATGCAGCTGTTGAACTTTAACAGTACTATTATTATATTGCAGTGGTCTTGTGTCTTGTTCCCTGAGGCACACGTGCACAAGTTCCCTGCGAGAGAGTGTTCCCAGAAGGTTGTTGGAGGAGCCAGAGCCAGGAGAGAGCACCTGGAGAAAAATTCAGCTGAGAATATGTGGAGCTGTGCCAAGAGCCTCTGGGACAGGAGGAATATTCATAGAATCACAGAATATTTTGGGTTCAAAGGGACTTTAAAGTCCATCTAGTTCCAAGTCCCCTGCCATGGGCAGAGACACCTTTCACTAAACCAAGTTACTCAAAGCCCCATCCAGCACCACCCTATACTGTAGCAGAGCTGTCGTGTGAATTGCCTGAGGAGGCTTCTGCAAGAAGCCAGAATCATAGAGGGTGTGCAGGCTTGCCAAGGATGGGGGAACAGATGAAGGTGAGTGTTCGTGGGTTTTCATCAGAGCAAGAGTGAAGTCTTCCTCTTGTTTCATCCTTTGGGGTGCCTCTTGGGGTCTCTTTGGGGAATTGCTGTGCTGTGAGCAGTCTATGGAGTGAGCCTAGACTGTGCTCTGAGGAAAGTGAAAGCAAAGGCTATTTAGGCAGCAAACCTGGATACATACTAGCAGCATAGCAAGTAGGATGCTGCCTAGCTCATTAAGAGGTGAATTTGGAGGGCTGCAGTTTAATGTGATGCTGAACAAGCTGCTTGCTGGGTCCCACATGCTGGGGGAAGAGGCAGTTGCTCACTTGAGATAATGTTGGTAGGGTTGCTGAGATCAAAGACCAATCCTTTATCCAGGGTTCAGTAAGTCACAGCTTTTGAAGTTGTTATCAAATAGTCCCAAGCTTAAAGTCCAGCAAGGAGTTAAAGTGGAAAATCAAAAGGGACCCATGCTTTTTTTTTGGACTACAGTAGATCTACCAAATCTAAACCAGAAAGAAAGTGTGTGTGTGTAGGGAGTAACCCCTCAGATGCATTAAAAAAAAAAAGCCTCAAAACTATCTTGTGCTTGAAAGCCGGTTTTAGTGGTGGTTTTTGTAGTTTGGGTTTGTGGGGGTTTTTTCTTTGGTTGTTTTTTTGGTTGTTTTGTTTTGGGTTTTTTTGTTTATTTGTTTGGGGGTTTTGTTGTTTGTCTTTGTTTATTTGTTGGGGTTTTTACTTCAGTACCATTTAGTAAAAGCTGCTTTCTTCAGCTGTGCTTGAAGTGACAGATGCAAGAGAGGTGATGTAGAAAAGCACATGGCCACCTGTTTGCCATTTGAGGTGCAGCGGGGAGGGCATTTTTTACTCAGTCCACTCCCTTGGCCATGCAATGGTAGGCAAAATCTTGTGTACAAGATTGGGGTTTGAAGTGGGAGGACCATGTATGGATCGAGACCACTCTTTAGCATCTCAGACACCTTTTGTTATTAAAAAACCCCTTTGCTATCCTTAATTCCTTTCAGTGCAAAAGTAAGCAGACACCTCTCCAGCCTCTGGTTACTTCATAAAATGGTGCTTGCAGTGTAAGTTACAGCAACAGCTGAGCTGCAGTAAGGGAGAGAGTGGCAAAAAAACCAATTTGCCAAGAATGTTCTCAGAGGCATAACAGTGGTTAGCTAAAGAAACAAAATCAGTAGTTAAGTGCTGGAAGTAGTCTATGAAAACTCACTCAAATACATCATCCTGAGAAAACTGCTGCACTTTCTTTGAAATCCTAAATATCTTCTTCCTTCAACAAGATATTCTCAATTAAATCCATATCCAAGAAGGATACTGCAACACAAGCTTTGTATGTCATGGTCACTTCTCTGTATTTCATAGTCACTACTACAAAAAGTGCAGCAAATTGCTTCCTGTGTCCTCTCCTTGATTTGGGCACTCTAAGTGTTTACAAATCATTATCCTGCAAAATAATTGACTCAGTGCTGTTAGGAGTTGAAACTTTGAACAAATGCTGAAATTACGAACACTTGAAGTACATAAGAATAGTGACAATGGTCATTGCCATCAACAAAAATAAAGGGAGACAGATCTTACTGATTGAACATTTTGCCTCAAGACTAAAGGAATAAGTGTGCTGTTGCAGAACAGAATGTTCTCTGGGCATTAAAAATGATGCATTTTAAATAAGAGGGGGACGTTTTCCTTTTATTTTTCAAAGTTAAAATTAATGCAATCTCTCATAGAATTCTTAAGGCATTATATGTCTGTCTCCTTAAATACCATACTGTATGGTATAGAACACTACACTGTTCTCCTATGTTCCCTTCTGCCTTTGACTGAGGAGAAGCCACCATGTGCAATAAATCCTTCAGGCAATTTGGTGGCTGTACCATACATTTTGGTAGCTTCTGTGTGTACTACTCTGTGTATATGTTGGGTCACCTCTTGCTGCTCAGGAAAAAGGAAAATCATCCAGCAGAAAAAAAAGCATTCTCCTTTGTAGGTCCTCTGTAAAGACACAAATATTTTCTATAGCTGATGTTCATGAAGTTGTAGGATCTTTATATCTTGGACACATCCAGTGCTCTGCGACTGCAAGTTGCCAGTGGACTCAAAAGTTACGAACTGGAAAGATGTACAGTGTGATTATAGGTTTTGGTTTATTTAGAAAATCAAGATAAAAGCCCTCTTCGTTTGTCCTACAAATAACATTCAAATTAAAGTATTTTTAAGCAACATTTTGAGCCCATGGATTCCTGCCATGTTGTAGAATATGTGAGTGCAACATAAAATAACCTAAGGTACACATCCTGAAACAGAAACGAGCATGGGATACCCCCGAAGGAATAAGTGATGAAGCCTGCTAAGACAACAACAAAGACTCTCTCATGTGAACAGTGCTATGAGCAACCTCATGGTATTTTATTAAAAGGTCAGCTGTAACTATTGGGCTGTTTCTTCTCCTGAAGCTTTATAAATGTCATTGAAAAAAAGATAAAGAGCAAAAACTGTATGAGCATATGCATTTCATCAGGTGTGTATAGTGGTCACAGATAGTAGTCCTACTCTCAAATTTGGGCAAGGGAAGCACAAAACTTTTTTCTAACACACATGTAAGTGAAGAGAGACATCCTTTGCTCAGAAAACAGAAATAATGACATCACAGACTCAACATTAAACACAGCTGGCCTTGAAAGTACTGTTAAAGAACTGAAATTTCTTTCTTTCAATTTTAAGGTTTCATGAGCTTTATACAGAGACTTAGACGCTCTGAAAAAGAATCCAGCCAAAGTATTGCAGATGAACCAAGTCTCAGTAAGCAAGAAGGTAAACTAAGTCTCTGAAGCCACTGCTTAAAGGATGCAACATGGCTGTATCAACTAGCAGAAATTATTCTGTCTAGTCCAGCTATGTAAGTACATGTTGCTGGCATTAATTATTATCAGTCTTTTTGAGGGATAAAACAGCGGAGCAAATGAAAAATAGGTTGTATCAGGTTCCTTAATTTGTCGATGAATTTCTCAAGTACCTTTTCAGTTGCAAAAGTCTTGTAACTCTTGAAGTTTAAAAATAGTCAAACGACCTGTATTATTTCCATTTAAATTCCATCTGTTAGTTGAATGCGACTGAACCTGAATCCGTTAAATATGCATTAGCTAAAGTCTATGTTAAACTTTAATAAACCTAAATAAACACTTTCCTCCCTTATTTATAATCCTTCTGGAGCCTCTGGATATCCTGGCTCAAGACATCCTGGCATCTATTGCTCTCCAGTGGAAACCATTTGCATCCTTGACTGCAGTAGAAGTAAGATGGCTCCTATGGCCTGCCTATGTAGTGCCACCATGCAAAGCTCTCAGAGCATTTAACAAACCTTGCATAACTTTCACAGAGGCCTTGCCCTGTCAAGGTGCATAAACATGTCTTTACCTTTTAACTGAAGCCAAATTAACTCTGTGTATTTTGAGATTCCATACATGTAAGTCCTTTGCTTGATCATATCCAAAAGAGTCTGTTGTGTGTGTCTTGGTTTCAGCCCCGCCAGCAGCCAAGCCCCACACAGCTGCTTGCTCACACCCCCACCAGTGGGATCGGGGAGAGAATCCTGAGGGTAAGAACCAGAAAAGTCATGGGCTGAGATAAAGGCAGTTTAATAGAGAAAGCAAAAGCTGTGCACACAAGCAAAGCAAAGCAAGACATGAATCCAGTGCTTCCCATGGGCAGGCAGGTGTTCAGCCATCTCCAGCAGAGCAGGGCCCCATCACATCTACGAGTGGCTTGGGAAGACAAACACCATCCCCCCAAACATCCACCCCCTCCTCTTTCTCCCCCCCACTTTATATACTGAGCATGATGTCAGGTGGTCCTTTGGTCAGTTTGGATCACCTGTCCTGGCTGTGTCTCCTCCCAACTGTTGGGGTGCACTGTGTGCTGGAAGAGAGATAGGCCGGAGAGAGAGCCTTGTTCTCAGACCTGGAGGTGACCCTGGGATTGCAGCCAGGTCACCGGGGATGGGCTGAGAGAGGATTGTNTTGGGGGACACTGAGGTGAACATCTTTCCTGTTTATATGATGTGATATCCTGTAGGTACTGGCATTTAAGGGAATTTCTAATGCGCAATAAAGCTTTGCACCTTTTCCTCCATGTGTGCAGAGTCCACGCCCATGCATGATTACTGCACCCAACCTTCCATGCACCCCCAGCTTCCCCACCAGTGTGGCAGTAGGAAAAGCAGAAAAGGCTCTGTGTGAGCCCTGCAATAACAGCAATAACAAAACCTCTCTGTATTATCAACCCTCTGTTCAGCATAAATCCAAAACACAGCCCCATACCTGCCACTGTGAATAAAATTAACTATCCCGGCCAAAACCAGCACAGTGTGAAAGGGGTTTGGTTTTCCTTTCTTTTACTTTTAAAAAAAATTTTAATCTGAGCTTGCTTATGACCCTTAGGTTGAAAAGAGGACATTCTGTCCTCTTCCCCTCAGCTTCATTGTGTGTTGGGAGCCCTAGAGACGTTTTCTCACTGAACATCTGAGACTCAAAACTTTCACAGCCTCATATCATGTAAGCCCAGCCGGTTTGGTAGACTGGAGAAGGAAGGAAATTCTTGGAATTCCTGACTCCAGGTTCAACCAGCTGATTAGGAAGCAGCGTGCCAAGACCTTGGACTGAGTGTAAAGTGTAACTGTTGTATTAAAGAAACGATGACAGACCACTTAGTGTTAAAGAAATGGTGACAGACAGCAAATATTTTTGTCACATTCTTTTGCCCATACCTTGGTGGGAGAAGAAAGAAATAGAGGAGAATAGGAGGCATAAAACAATATTCCATTGCAGAGAAATGATGAAAAAGTTATGTTTGCATCTTAGCAACTCATTTCAAGATTGATGCCTGGCTGGAGGGTAGCTGTTGACTTATGGCAGTATTTGACTGTGGCACTGAATTTATGTTACTTGGCAACAGTAACACACATTAAGTAGGAATGCAGCATACTTCCTGGCTGGGCCAGCCTGCATCCTTCAATCATGCACACCAGTATGTGAGACAGGCTGGATCTGTGGCTTCTGCCAAATTCCTTGTAAAATTTAAGTGCAGATGCCTCTCACAAAATTAAAGGTTATTTTAACCATATTTCTTTTCCAAAAATAATTGTCATAACACAGGGAGGACCCTTGATTTTCTTTCAAGGACATGAAATGCTTAGAACATCTGAACTTATAATGTCTCTCTTCAGAGCACAAGGCACTGAGTTACACAAACTCTCAGTATGGAACTGACCTTTGATGTGCTCTTGCCACCTTACAGGAAAATTCCTTTCCAGTGCAGGTGAGGAGGAAATGTTTCTTACAGTGTTAAGGGACAATCATAGATGTATAAAGAAAGTTACACAAAAATAAAAGAAAAATAAAGAATGCTAATTAAGAATAGGCGAAGTTTACCAGTTTGTTCAGTGAATTTTCCTGTATTTATGATGGACCAATTTGCTTAGGCCCTGTATTTTTAAATTTGTTGCCTAAAGTAACAAACAGCAAGCAAGCTAAGCTTTAAAAATCCCACCATTAGCAGGCATTGCTCAGAGCAAAAAGGAGAAAAGGAGTCCCATGCATCTCTAGATGAAAGCAGGTGGAGCAGGAGCCCTCTGCCAACCCTCCACTCCTCTCTCTGCCTGTGATGGGTTGATTTTGGCTGGCTGCCGTTTGCCCACCAAGCTGCTCACTTGTTCCCCATCCTCAGCAGAAGGAAAAAATAACATGAAGAAACTCCTGGGTTGAGATAAGGACAAGGATGTCACTTACCAATCACTCTCATGGGTGACTCAGCTGGGGGATAGTAATTTAATTTATTGTCAGTTAATAAAAAAGGAGTATAATGAGAAATTAAATGTAATCACCTTCCCCTGACTCCTCACCTCATTATTCCCAGGCTCAACTTCATTCTCTTCAACTCTTCTACCTCCCCTTCACTCTCTAGGTGTCATATGGGAATGGGGAATGGGGAATGGGGATTGTGGTCTATTGACAACTCCTCTCTCCTCCTTCTCCTCCTCCTCCTTTCATATTGTCCCTATTTTGTGTGGGGTTCCACCTACAGGAGACAGACCTCCATCACTGTGGGTCCTTCCCATGGGTGCGTGCTTCAAGATGTTCTCTAGCATGGATCCTCCCTAGATGTCCTGTTCTTTGGGAATGGACTGCTCCAGTGTGGTGAGTCCCCTATGGGCCACAGGTCCTGCCAGAGTGGTCTCTGAGCAGAGTATTTAGAAACAGCCCTGGGAAAGGCGTTGCAACGATGTGCCCTCTGTCTCTCTGCCTTTGGTGGGAAAGAGCTGCCTGGAAGGACAAATAAGTTGCATCTGACACTCCAGTTTGGTTCAGTGTGGCATTTAGGGCTGCATGAATTACATGCCCCCTTGAACAGAAGAGGAGATAAAATTCAGGACCCTTAAGCACTGACAGTTTCAGCAGCTGAGGGTATCCATGTCAGAGATTTAAAATGAGTGGGCAGAGAAAATAAATAATGAAAATCTTCCATATGTGGAAAAGGAGGGGTATCTTGCCTCTCAAACAAACCTCGTTTGAAAACATTTGAAAACCATTTAGTAGAGCTGCGAGCTAAAAGAGTGGGAGAACTGCAGTTGAAATGGAGCAAGGAGTGCAGAGCATGAACATTTCTCTCTTGTGCCATTGCCTCAACAAACATATAAATAAACTGCATTCTGACAAATTGGCTTAAGGCAGTGGATTTGAAGGCAATGGAAAAGGAAAGGATCATGACAAAACATTTATTTTGCATTTGCTTTGCAAAATGAGAGAACTATGTAGCAGTTTAATAAAACATAGTTTCCATTATAATTAACTGAGCTACATTTGCATTACAATAGAGTGCAACTTGAATGCTCTGCATATATCCTAAAGATTTCATGAGAAGATCAACTTTTAATCAGCTAAGGTCTGAAGCTCTACAGTTATACCGAGCCACAGTTACATTGCCAAGGCTGTTGAAGCTTTCTGAATGTCATTCCTATTACTCATTCATTAAAAAACATTGCCTTTCATTAGAAGCAGGATTGCGAAAAGCACTTTAGAAACCAGAAATCCAGTGACTCAATCTGAGTGACCAAAGAATCAAAATTTCCCGAGATTTGGTGCATTATCTCAAGGAAAATTGAGTGTGTCCATTTAATTTAGAAAATCAACCCCTTTTTATTTTATTTTCTTTTCTCAAACGGAGAATAAATATTTGTGGTTAAATTGTGGGTGTTTGAGTTTATGAAGATGCTCAGTAAATAAAATAATAGGAACGAGACAATTGCTGTGACACACTAGTTAAAAAAGCCTTCCTGCCTCGAGTTAACCAGGAATACAGTGAGAAAAAGAAAATAAGGTGAAAACAAAATTCCCCCAAAACAAATAATAGTAAAAACCTGATAGGAAAAGGTGCTTCTTGAATATGTTCTTAAGATAACACAGCTGGTGGAAAAAACCTCTGTTTGAAAAAATATTGGAAATATTATGTGATTAGACAGAATCCATGTGGGTATTTTCTGTTTCTTTGCTGCAGAAGGGTATTTCTAGATAGGTTTACCTTACCTTAAAATGATCTCTGGTTTGAAACTTCTGAAGAAAAAAGACTGGTTAGGAAAACTACTGGAAAGATGATGCTTCATGGTTAGAGTTAGGTTAAATTTTGAAGATATGACTAGATAGCTTTGAAATTAATGGAAAAATGCCGATCTATTTTTAAATACAGTGCCTTTTTCTGACAATAGTGTTTTTTCACTGTGCTCTTTCTTACTCTCTGGCTGACTTCTCAGAAAGGAAAAGAGAACAGAATAGGAGAATGGGAGCTGAATAACAGTACATCTTGTTCTTTGGGAAAGATAAGTGAACCAACAGTTATACACTCACTACAAAGACAGGCCGAGAAGAATTGTCGGAAATGTGCAAAATCTATTGCAAAATAAAAACAGTTTAAGAAATGTTATAAAATTAATCAAACTTTTAATCTTTTTTCTTTTTTTAATTTCTGCAAGGTAATAGTTTGTAATTGGAAGGTTATTTATTATGGTGGCAATTGGGCACCAACAGAAAGCAACACAATGTGCTGGTGATGTAACAGGGCTGTTACTGTGTTTCGGGGCAAACAAAAGGTCTTTGATGAAGAGCCCTGCAGCTCATACAATTGGTGTGAGTTCTGGGAAAGCAAAATAATACTGAAGTTGTCATTCCCTGCTCAAAAACCTGTACCCGCCTACTTGCAGTGCTCTTGTGGAGAACTCTCTTTGGCCACTAGGAACCGTGTAACAGTGACATTATGGCAGGGCAAGGGTTAAGAGGCAGGACTTTCTGATGTCCTTGCTGAGATGCTTCACAGCTGAGATGCCTTTCACAGCTGTCCAAGTACAGAAAGGATTCCCTGTCTCATCAGAGAAAGTGTTATGTCAATATTGTGCAATAACTGGACTGGGTGGAGGTAGAGGAGGCATGCGCAGTTTCATCTGTTAACAGTACATTAAGTGGTATTAAAAGGTGCTTCCAAATATTTGATGGTGGGTTTTGTTGGGTTTCTTGGATGGTAAATTAATGTCTCTCTCTCTATCAGTGCCTATTACTGTTTAAAATTCACATAGTGTGTACATGGAGACATTAAGAAGGATATATATGTCTAAAACCTAGTGAAAAAAACATATCCATGTGTGTCTAAAACCATATCCATGGACCCAGCACTAGAAAATATCCTGGTTTTTGCAGGATGGAATTGTCACCCTGCTGAATTTGTTGGGAAATTTTCCATATATTTCAGAAGGCCCTTTAGCTTTTTTTCGTTGTTAGAAGATAATTTTTATTTTAATTCTAGATCTCCTATGAGATGCAGATTAAAAAAAAAAAACCAGAAATGAAAAATATCCAAATCCCTTCCCATGAAAAGATCTGGAAGAAGGATGAGGCAGTTTGCATAAAGAGAGAAGACCTAGGTGGTGTCATGGATTAAAACAGCTTTTTTCTTGAAAGGAGGAAAGGAAGTGGTTATGGAAGTGATTTTTGGTAGCATAAAACACATTGAAAGATGCAGGATTTTCAAGTAGAATTTACAGCTTGGATATGAACCTAGAAGTTTGCTCTGTTTAGATTTCAAATAAGTTTGTGAATGGAAAAGCTCTAAATTGAGTAAATTTGAAATGAATTTCCAAAGATGGAAGAGGGATTAGGAAAGCATGTCCCTTTCAGTGCAAGACAGAGAAATTCAATAAATAAGGATTACTAGCCTGTCATATTTTTGCTATCAGCAACATTCCCTCTAAAAATTAAACAGTTCTATAATGATCTCTAATATTTCTGTGCTGCTTCTGGGTGAAAACTGTCAAGTATATACATAGGTTGTGACATTTAAATAAAATGGCACCATATTTAAAATGTATCCAGAGGTATAGCTGAAGAAAATTACAATAATATTTTTCCCACTGGAAAATAAACCACTATTTTTTAAATTAAAATCATATGCATAAGGTATATCCTACTTGCAGGAAGATCAGCTGCTGAGGACAGTGTCACTTCACCTAGATAATTTCAGTCCTGTTAGGACTGCCAGGGACAGACCATTTTTACAGCTTGGTATAAATAATAAATTGGTGGTTAAAAGCCCCAGATGAGGGCTCTGCAAATCTCATTGTCTTCTCCTTGCATTGTGTTGTTTTGTGCAGCTGTTCAAAGCACGTAAAAATAGCTACCATGCTGTCCTGGTTGTGTTGTACATCACTTCTGTCGCGTCGGTGTAATGGACTGATCAAAGCACCAACTGGTGGAGAGGTAATGTCTGATAGTTTGAGTGTGAACCTTTCTGTTCATTACAAAAGCTCTTCAGAATGCTGCACTGGATTCTTTCCAGGGTTGCAGACAAGGTTGCAGGCTTTGGTGGCCGAAGTCCTACAGATTCACACATTGAATTAAGCAAATTTTCCTGAAATAATTTCAAAACTGGGCTAGTTGTAATTGCAGCTGGAATGAGTTAACAAGGGAAGTACCTAGCATAGAGCAGATGCGCAAAATTGCCCTGAATGTATTGGTCTTTAGCTAATTGTTCACAGAAAACTGAAAATATGCTAAGCCTGCAACTGCTTGGTCTTTATTCTTCATTAGTATCCGTATCAATGTCGCTGATAACAGCTGATATTGGAGTAGTAGACTAAAGGCCTTCTGAAATTAATTTAATATGAAAGCATAGGAAAAGCTGCCAACAGAAAGCTTACTTGGAGCCTAATTCTGCTCTGAAATACTCTTGTTCTTACATCCTTAGGTGTTGTGTCTTTGAGGGGAAAAGGTTGCTCATTTTATATTACTTACACAAAGCAGGATGCGCTTTCCTTAATTGCAACCAGAACAGCAAGGTAATTGCAAACATTTTCAGGCTGGCTTGTGAAGAACATAATTTTTGTTCCCTTTTAAACTTCACTGGGTTCAAGAAATTCACAAATACCTGTATTCTTCAACTTCTAAGGGATCAGTGGGAGTACTAAGCAAAGCAAAGCTATCAGCAGAGGCTGAAATTCACTGAAGACAGTACACAGCTTCACTGGAAAACTTTTATGGGGTCTTCAAGCTGAAAAATACCAGTGACTTACATCAAAGACCAGAAAACATTTTCTCCTTCTGGCCATTTCTCATTTGATTCATAGTGTTCTGCTTTATTTCTGTGCAAACGAGGCCATACGCTCAGATTCATTATATAACTGCGTCTGAAACTCATTTTATGACTCACACTTTGTTGCTGACCTCTGCAGCTGCTCGAATTCTCAGCATTTAAAGAGGGAGTATGAGTCAAAATGCTTTCATTGCTGTCACATTATTATAGACTCAGGCTGAAACTAATTTAATGAATGAGGATGCTCTCTGTATCAAAGATTGCTTCCCACGGTCAGATGTATTGCCTTACACCACCAAAGACCAGCAGCAGGCACTAGTTTTGCTAAGCTAAGGCATGTATGTATATGAAAATGGCAAGGAAAACCTATGGTCCCTCTTGAGCAGAGAGCAAGCTTCCAGTAACACACAGGAGGTGCATTTGCATTTATCTTAATAAGTGGAAATTACCTAGTAGCTGGTAGACATCTGTCAAGTTATCCGTGGGAAATATCTCAGCCTGTGCCAGCTCTGTGGGGTGTTTTGCAGACTTCAGGACATCTAGGCAGCTGATTCCTACTGCTGAGGTGATAAAAATGTGTGCATCATTAAGGGGTACTGTGAAGAGCCACAACTCTCCAAGGACAAAGCAGCAGCTGTCTCTTCAGCCTGGCATAAAAAACTAGAATGATTTCTCCTCCATTTTCCTTTCTCTAATACTTTCTACTTAAATTTTACCCAGGAATTAGAAAAAAACACTACAAAAAATAGGTGAACCACATATCAAGAGACCTGTCTCCTATCCTCATGGCAAGACAAATTTATTCCTAAATTTTCCTAATGGATGTTTCATTAACTGAACTAGAAAAACCCCTGGGATGGGCTTAGGTTGCATCCCTATGCTACCTGTCTCAGAGATTTCCACTGCCTTGTAACTAAAGACATTTTTTGCCCCTAATGTCCACCTTAAAATCCTTGCTGCAATTTGTGTCCATCATGTCATGTCCCTTCCCGTGCTGATGGATTTGAAGCGTTTTTCTTCACTCACTTCCTCTCCTGATTAAAATGTTCTTTCGTGTCTTTGCATAGGCCACATGCCCTAAGCTTTTCACCATTTTTGCTATTACAAGTTCTTATCTTAAATCAGTGAAAAAGGAATTATTTGTATAAAATAATAGTGCTAAATATTGTAAAGATCAGATCCTAATGGCTTGATGAACAGAACTTTCTTAATGAAAGGGATGATTATGGAGAATTCTTTAGATAGGTGCTTAAATGTTATTTAAGGCTATACAAATGCATTCACACACACAAATAACCACACAAAGAATTCCACATGTGAAAATCACATGTCTGGCAAAGACAGAGACAAAATATATAAATTCAATATTTCGTTCCTGAGTGTCTTGAGTTGTTGCCCTAGAAAGGCATGAAAATGATTGGTGAAGAAGAACAGCTTATCTGTAACAGCTCTTAGATATATTTAAGTCTCCTAAAGCAGTATTTCATGAGCAAAAGCACTTTAGTGGAAGGTGAAAAATGAATGCTTACAGGAATACCATTTATGCAATCTGAAAGGAATGCTAATAGAGTTTATTTTGTCAGTGATACTTGTTGTTATCAATTGAGACGTGCCTATGTGTTTGATGGCTTCATGAATTTCCCTGAAAACATTGTTTATCCTGTAGACTTGGATGGAAATCACCATAAATTTCATCCTGCTTTAGATCCTGACTCTGCACAACAGTTAAGAACATACTTAATTCTGAATAAAAGCTTCATTTTCACTACTTCAGTAAGTAACAAATATGTACCTAGCATTAAGCACATCTTAAAGGACTTTTGCTAAATCACAGTGTTATTCTCAGGTAGTTTCATTTTCTTCCGCATTCAGTGATTCAGTGCTGTTATGATTTATTGCTTGTTACAATGCATCTTTCATCACTACTTTTCCTGCTCCTTTGTTGCTCAGATGTGCACTGCCACTATAAATAATGCTGTTGTGTGAGTATGAAAAAAGAGTTGCCTTCAGCAACTATCATTGTATGCTGTCACAAAGTTTGTGAAGGTTAAAGATTAATGCTTAAATAAGGTACTTAATAACGTTCACATTATATATCATATATCTTCTATGCACTGGCATTATTTTTTCTTCTTTTGCTAAGGGAAGGCGTGTTATTGAATAATGATGGTTGCAATAGCTATTTGAAAATACTGAACAGTTGTTTTATAGCTGCAAATGATTCAGGCTTTTAAAGTTTGGACCATTTACTAAAGAGATGATGGGCTTGCCTTGCTTTGCTCCTGTCTATTACACAGATTTTCAGGATGGAGGACTCATCTTGCTATGTGCTAATGCTCTGATGCTTACCTACATCTAAAGGAGGGGCTTCAAATTTTAAATTTCTTGCAACTGAGAATACGTAAATGTAGCTGAGGTTTAAGCAACACTCTTTCCTCTCAGTTGACTCAAGTGTTCTGTCATTTTGTTTGTTGACTTTTAAGACCTTTGCTCTAAGCACCCATGTCTTCTGTCACAATATACGTGAATCTTACCTGCTGAAATCAGTGCTATCGGCTCTCCTAGCTGAGTGTCATATGGGCTGATGGAGAACAGCGGTGTGAAGTCTTCTTTTGAGTTGGTAATTACTCTGACAAAGCTGGTTTATTACTGCACTGAGTAGGATCTATAGATGAGAAGATGTTTCCAGCAAACTCCTGATTTAGGAGACACTGCCTTTTATGGCATTGACATCTTATGGATGGTAAAAAGGATCATTACTGACTGACAGGCAGAACTTGACAAAACAGCTGCTGGTAAAGTAGGAGGTAGGATTCTCTTTTATTAAAAGGCAGTGATTTATTTGAAGTACTGGGTCTCACACACATCAGGCTTAGCGTGTGTTTTCTGAATCCCAGGCAGTTCCAGCAGAACCACGCCAGAGCTCGCAGTGTCTCTGTTTGAGTTTAGGAAATCGAAAGCTCATTAACTTTTGGCTATCAACAGACAGCTGCTCAGTGAAGAGCCCTGTCAGACCTCTGGCTTGTCAATTTGTACAAAAGTTTGGAAACATGAAGTCGAAGAATAGGGACTTGGGGAATGAAGGGAAGAAAGTTTCCATGAGCTAGAAATCCTGCTCTTTATCTTCCTCCATTTCAAGCTAGTATAATGAAATATGTCTTTGCAGCAGCAGGGAATACTTGAAGGTGTAGGTATGCCCATGGATATGACACAGTGGAAAATTCAATGATATGGGTAGCTGTGCAGTAATGTGACTAATACTGTGGTGAGCTTTATGTAATTTGTCAGCAGTGTCCTTCCTCCAACTTTTTGCTGGAACCATGTGGGCAGGATCGATGTGTCAGTAACCTGTAATCACCTTGAGAAACCCATCCTGCTGCCTTCTACATCTCTAGGGTATTTTCTTCTGGTTCCAATGTGCAGCATGTAGGGCTCCTGCTGGAGGTGCTGAGGATGAGTGATGTTGCTGATTTTTAAACACCAGCAGAGACGGTTTTCTTTTATCTTTCTCACAGGTAAAACTCATGGAGTACCTGCTCGTCCTGCAGTTGCTGGTGCTCTGTCAAGCCTCTATTAACTTTGCAAGGCAACCCATCAAAGTTTAGCTAGTTTTTATATGCTGGATTTGTCCTCAAAATTCTACCTGAGTTTGGAAGCAAGCATGATGCCTCACACATAAGGAGTAGCTGATTTCTGCCTTTTAAAGTGCAGATCCTGTAACATGTGCTTTATTTTCAGAGAATGCACCGAGTTAAAGTGGTCTTTGGAGAGCCATTTGGAGGGAAAAATTGTCACATGACTGCAAAACTCTCTGATCAGCCACTTGCAAGCTGCTGTATCCAAGGTTTCTTATACCTGTTTGTAGCAGTGGGCTTCTGGGAAAGTTGGTTTTGGGAGCATCAATGTACTTTACAATAAAGGCAGGCCACAGGACAGCTGTGGATATTGATTTTTAAAATATAATTGTGGGACAATAATCATGCGCAAATGAAATTTCATCTTATCTCTTCAGGTTGAGGATCAAACTGAGTTTTCACTGTGAGATGGGGAAAAAAAAATCACATTTACTTTGGTCTCCAGAAGAAAGGTGGGTGTCAAGAGGTGCGATGCTTCATTTTAAAGTGATGCTAGTCACATGCAGCCTTTTTCCCACTGCACAGATGTAGGAGATACACCAGAGCAAGTCTGACAATTCACCTCCGTGAGTGGATTTTGTTCACTCCTACAAGCAAGTTCCCTGTCCCCAGAAAGTCTGCCCTGCTGCAGCTGAAACCCTGCCATAAGCAATCAAAAGTAAATGTGTTAATTTATGAGGAGTCTTTATGAAGTGAAGTATGTCGCCAGAATATGGCCACTCAGGCAGTATGGTCACTTCATAACCTGGCTCCAATAGCAGGTATTACCTTGGGTGGATTTCAGGGTGCTCTGTGCTGTAAAATTAACTGTTGCTCACCTCTTTCCTTTTAATTGCTGGTGTCAAATTGTTGGGTTCACTCTTCCATCTGAAAGGCAGCAGTGAAGGTGCAGAAACCACCGATAGCTGAACTCATTATTTATCCACTTTATAGTGTTCAGGAGGGACATTCTGTGGTTTAATGGTCTCTGCTATAAAAAAACATTTAAAAACCCAGTCATGACACTGATCCTGCAGGTGGTGGCCAAAAACCTTAACCCACCTCCCACTGGAACTGTATCCCTAACCTTGCATGACTGTGTTCCCTAAGCTGGGAAACTTGAGCCTGCTAGGGGATACCCAGCGCTGGAGGTGAGCTGTTTAACGCTGCAGGCAAAGGGTCTGAGCCCAGGTGAGAAAGGCATGGGGATGCTCCATCTCCATTATCCAGCTCTTCTTACCCACTAGCTTAGTTTATACCAGGAACAGAGGAGAGGAGGGAAAATATTCTGCCTCTGACTTGAACTGAGGGGTACTGCCCTTAAGTGATGACACGTGGATGAGATCTGGGTTCATCTGCAGGCAAACCACTAAGAACCAGTAAGAGGCCAACGTGATAAAATCTTACTGGCTTTTTGATTTCACAAGTAGTGTTCAACTTAGCAGAGAGTTTTAGCTAAAATGAAAGATCAGAGAAATTATAACTTCAGCACTTTCCCTGTGGGAATATTTAATTTTCTTCATTTTGTGAGTTTTTAAACATTATAGAATCATCTACATGTAGTTAAACTAAAAAAAAAAAAGACAACCGACCAGTTACCTGACCTAAAGCAACACAGCTGAAATTTTCTCTTTTCATTTCACTGCATGAGTGAACTCGCACCTCCTGTCCTCACAGTTTATTAGCACAGGTCCAAAAAGTAGTGTAGGAGAAAAAGTACAGAGGGTGAAATGCATACCCAGTCTCAGCTAGACAGAGCTATTGATGTGCTATGATGTTGAACAGGCTCAGGTTAATTTTGGGCAGGTAACACAAAGATTTCACTATAACTTATTTAAGGTAATTGCTGACCTAATACCGAGCATCTAGAGTCTGGGATGAATGAATAAAACATATATTCTTCCTTTTTTTTACTTCAATTACAAAGATGGAATGAGAAATTTTATATACATATTATACATATGTATAATTTACTGTTCTGTCTTTGAAATCTAATCTATTTGATAGTCTGGAACAGTGATTTTAAATTCACCTATGCCTAATTATTTGATCTTCTCCTTTGACTCTCTCAACCTTCTTCAAACAGAAGAGATTTATCTTTGGAGCATGTTGGGATTTGAACAGAACAAATTAGATGTTGACATGACTTTTTTAATCATAATTAAAATGCAGGACCAAGTCATATTTCCATACCTTTAAAAATCCTTTTCATTACATTAAATATTTAATGCTAGGACAGTTAATCCATAGTCATCTTACAGGATCATGCAGTGACTGTAAAACTGCAGGCCATCAATTACTTCTTGAGCTCCTTGAATCTGACAAACATATGGGCTAAGATTGCCTTATAAAGTTCAGGCAAACACTCCTTGAAGTTGAGCCAAGTCTAAATCAGTAGACCAGATCATCCAATTCTGTTCTCTACTCCATCCAAGAGATGTTGTTCCCTGCTATACTAACTATTTGTTAATTACTTGAGTAAGCTCATCAGGAGGAATATCACCTGCCTTTTTTGGCCTTACCCGTGCTGTACTGCAGGGCAGAGATCTTGACCTCCTGAGCAAGGGACGCTGATGCTCATCAAACAGGGCAGCAGAAGCTGGTAAGCCTTGGCCTTAGACTTTGTGTGTGCTGGGACTAAGAAATGAGACAGATGAAAGACAAAAAATTCCAGTTGAGGTCCCAGGCTTTTAAGGACAGAAGCTGTACAAGAAAGTGTGTAAAGTTCTCTAGTAGAGCCTTTGTTTTTGTTTGCTTCTTTAGATCTCACTTTCAGTTTGTCACTCATTGCTTCTTACTGTCCCACCCTTCTGGTATGGGTTATACATCGATTACATAGATTTTTGTGTGTTTGGGGCTTTTTTGTTTTATTTTGGTTTGGGGTTTGTGTTTGTTTGCTTGGCTTTGTTTGGGTTTCTTTTAATTAGGTTTTAATTAGGTTTTTTTTCTTTTTTAAACTAACTATCCATTCATTGTGTGTCAATGATTTTCAGAACAGGAAGTTCTGAAATGTAGCCTGAGTCATTTTTTATATATATATATATATATATATACACATATGTATGTATAAATTTATGCAAATTTGCCAGATATTTCATTTTTTAAAATGGTACAGTTTAAGGATGGCTGGTGTCAAACTCCTCATAAAAGGGAAGGTTAGTTTTGACAAAAAAGTTAAGAATCATAGCTTTTTTAGTCTTGATGGCTGAAAATGAGTATTTTTAGCCTTTTTTAAAATTACAGTTGTTCATTAGAATACCTATTTCTTTCATATCAGTGCTGGAGGGAATTCAGATGTGTATACTGGCATGTCTATCATGGAACAAGTAATGTATGAGTTTTAATCTTTTTTTTTCGCTGCAACTGTCATAGACTACTGCTTTATAGAGAGAAAGAGAATGGAGGGGGCCAGGCACCAGCAGGTATCCTATGAGATGCTCTAATTTGTGTCATTCCTTTCACAAGGTGGTGAAAGACATTTCCAGACTTTCACACCCTGAGGCAGGGCCAGATTACTTGGATTTTCATCCAAGTTCTCCAAAACACCAGCTGCTAAGGTCTGCAAATAAACAAAAAAAAATATGTGTATGCACACTTCTGCTTTTTGATGATAATCGAGACCTTTTGTAGAAAGAGAAGTAAAACTTTTCACAAGATGATCATGAAATGAAAAATGCAATTAGGTCTATCACTAGCCAGTAGACTTCCTAACCAATTTCACTGTTAAGCATGGTAAAATATGCAACAAAAGGACAGATTCTTAGTGATGTTCAAGCAGTATTTCCCCAGCTCCTAACAGTAGATTTTAAAAGTTTTCTAAAGGAGGTTCCCATGATTCAATTTTTTTTGACATTTTGAAAGCATGGTAAAATCCCTTCAGCAAGTCCTATGAATAGAAATATAAAATTATTCTTTTTTTTGAAGAAAAATATATGAAATGAGAAGTCATCAAATATGTTCCGTTTCTGTAGAGAAATAATTCAAAAGCTCTATATGCATACGAAATTATTTTGCTCATCACCTTCCCAAAGAAGACAGATTTTAATTAATACTTTCTCTGAGAAAGATAGTAAATCCTCATCTAATCCCCAAGCAGCAGTTCACATAAAGTCTGGGATCTTTTTGCATGTTCGTGACAACAGAAAACATTATTTTCTCCTGAAGCAGATTGTGCTACAAAAGCTTTGAATGCTTTGAGTGTAGAGACGTTTTCCTTTTCCTTCATTTAATCTCTCGCTGGCTTGATACACGTGGATGCATAACAATAATTTTTTGCTCCCTTCCAATTTTCTTTCTGTTCCAAAGATAAAACCTAAGGAACTCTCCAACAATTTTGATCTTTTTAAAAGTTCTGAAAACTTAGCTCTGAGCAGCAGGCGCAACGAATGTCTCCCACACTGATTTCTGGTTTGTTTCTAATGACTTCAGCAAATTAGGTATTATATTTGCTATTTCATGTATTCCGCCCACACCGCTGTTATGCACTCGACACTTCTCGCACTCCTGCTTCCTTGATGATACTTATTATTTTATCCCGTACTGCTTTATTACAAGAACAATATTACCTGTTTCAGAGGTATGTTTGGACAGGGACTGGAAATTTCTCGGCTAACTACAGATGTTGTTTTTTCTGTATAGACAGTAAATTGTCTCTGCTTATACATATACGCATATCACTGCTAATGTGGAAAATATCCACAGCTTACCTCCCAAATGTAGTCAGCAAGCCAGATCAGCTGCTCACAGGCTTGGGCACAACCTGTGAGCTGAAAAGAGCCATTCATTTGCATGAAGATCTGGCACTGCTGGTCCACAGCTCACCGCACATCGAGCAGCTGTCCTCAGCTAGCTCGTGAGGGCTGCCTGTGTGCAATGCCACCATGAGGGTAATCATACCCACTCCAAAAACAACACTCCAGTTCACATTTCTCTGAGCATTTGTATCATAATACTCACATTTACAATGGTGAGCAGAGAATCATTAGCATGAGATATCCACATCATTGTCACCTTATTGAAATGCGAAGAGACGCAACGGTCCATTAAAATGCGGGGACATAAAAATACTGGACTGAGTTCATTTGCCTAGTTAGAATTTGCTGCATGCTCACTGGAGATGTGAATACTTACATCAACTGTATCCACAACCTTAAACTGGTTGCTAAATTTTGTATTTTCCTTTGGACAGTCTTGTTTCTTTGAACCGTGCTTTCTGCATTCAAGTCAGCATGTGAGGCAGTCCTGTTTCACTTCTCCAGTGGATTCGAACCGTAATTGAATGGTTTTATTTGTGCAGAAATGGAAATGATAGCAGTTCATTTCCACATTTTTAATGAAAATATATTTCATAGTGTGATCAGGAACATCAATGTACTGCTAAAGAATTCCAGATAATATCCAAAGAAGTATGCCTGAAAAATATATTAGCAAAAGACTATGGTGTTTTGGAAATGAAGGTTTCTATCACACCAGACTAATTTACATCTATATTATTGTCTAAAAAGAACTGGCTGGCAGAAGACTACTTTTTTATATACAAAATGTATTTTATAAAAATTTTATATTTTTTTTTTGCTCCTGCTGGATCTTATTTTATAATTTGCCCAACACACACACACACAAAATTTAAAAAAAGAAATTTGTTTTATGGCATTTGGTCTTCTGGCCAACGTAAGTTATTAAACATCCTGCTCATGCCAATGTGCAATGACAGATAAGCATGAACAAAGCCTTAGAGATCTGAGCCACGTGAGCTCTCTGTGAAGCTGAGACAATTTCTTCAGTGGGTGTTTCTTCACTTCTCTCTGGTTCCTCTTCCTTTTGACTGCTCTGCAGTTCAGTGACTTCAAAGTAAGTGCTTGTACAAAGCTGCTAGGGTTTGAATAACTCATCCCTTTTGCTTCGTGGAGATGACCTGGGATGCAATTGCATATTACGGCAAATATTGTCTTCTTCCCCCCGCCCACATACTAGTTCTGACCTGGGACATGTCATTTCACGGGTTTATTTGCTGTCTGCACCCTGGTTCTGTACAAGAGAGAAGGGAGTAAAGTGCATGTTTTTCTGGAGATGGCAAAAAACTGAACTTCAGTACTAGAGGATGTTACATTGTCCAAACTGCTCTTCAGGTGCAGTAATGATAGCAGTACAGTACATTAATTTTACTCTACCTTAGGCTTTTTTAAAGGGAAATTGGGTGTAACTTGTTCCCCTTCCATACACTGACTATTTAAATTTCTGTCTCTGCGTGTGTATGTGTATCCGTGTGAAGGCAGTGAGAAAGAAGCCTGCTACTGCAGAGCACTTTTAGTCTGCTCTCTGTAATTTCTTCAAGCCTTTTTATAAGTGGAATTAAACCAAAGAGCAGTTAGAATTCAACTGGCTGCTTCTCTATTTAATAAATAATAACTCTGCCATGAAATTGCAATTGGTAATAAAAAGTCCTGCAATTCATCTAATGGTTTTCTACCTCTGTTGTAAACCTGTAATTCCACTCTGCTGCTCATCACCACAAGACAGAGTGTATTCATTACTTCAGGTACAACTTCTTCCGCAGAAAAGAGAGCAGGGATGCAAGCACTGAAAATTTTTTCTTCCCACACTTTCTCTTCTGCCCACTACCTCTGCATGAGCACATTTTTTGACCTACACTATGGTTTGTGCTGGTCTTTTCCGAAGTTTTTAGTGTTGATGGATTAGACTAATTCCCTCTGTTGCCCTCTTCTCTCTCTGTAGCATCTGTAGTACTATTTGATCAGAGATTAAAGCTGTCAATGTAGGCGGAAAAAATGTTCTTATGTATTAACTACCCTCTTTTTGCTATGTTTTGAACTTTAATTTTAAACTTTACCTAGAACTGCAGGTTTTTAAGCCTTCTGCCCAAAAGAAATTCTTAGCAAAAGTTCAGTTTGTTGTGAAATGAAAAGCCAATTTATTGTGTGAGTTTACCTACCCCTTCTTTGCAGAGGAGGCTCCGCACAGATTTATCTCACTGCTGATTACACTGGTTCCAATGTGGCACTTGAGGCCAATGGTGTGGTCTCTTTAAACAGAGAATCAGGTCCCTGTATATAGAGGGTCTGTCAAAAATTGTAGTCGAACACCCAGCTGGATCCTGCAAGTGCTCTCTGTGCCTTACTTAGGATGCCAACATTCTGCCACACATTTGCACTGTTGGGGATAACTACACAGGCAGGAGCACCCAAGTGGACGAAGAATGACATCCAGAAGGGTCTGAGTTTCTGTCACATGTTCACTTTCCAAAGCTCTTCCCTATGGGAGAAGAGGTTTCTTGGCCAGGGTCAGAATGGGAATGTTCAGAAGAGCAAGATGCTTACTATCTTCTCTGAACTCCAAGCCTGAGGCTTACCCGTTGGATCATGCCCTGCAGAAGAAGAGAGGTTTATCAGATCCAGGCATCCTCTGAAACCTAACAGGGGAGTAATTCCTGTATCAATGCAGGCTTGAATGGGAATAATGGAAATGACCCCTTGTGTGCACTCACCAGAGGCAGCAGACAGAAAGGTAAGGAGTGGGAGGAGAGAAGTATTTGTCTCCCAGAGCAGATACGATGTGATTATCCATACTCTGTAGATTAAGATGAAATAAGAATTAGAAGAGACTACACTAGACTATTTCCAGTTGGAAGGGACCTACAATGATCATCTAGTCCAACCGCCTGTTAAATTGGTTTTGGTTCAATTAAACACGGGAAAATGAAAGAAAAATGCTTCTACGCAATGATGTGAAAACAGAACTGAAAAGGATTCCTGTTAATATATGTTAAATGCATTATGTGTCATTAGTGGCTAAGAAGTTGGCTTGTGGAAATCCTGAACCCAGTTTTCCACCAGTGGCCTTCCTGTACTGTGGAAAACAGAGCTCTGGACGGCTGAGTCTCTGGCTTGTGGCTCAGAAGATTGTACAGCAAGCTGCTGATGCCAGCTGCAGACAAAATGGGAACTAGTACCTGTGTCTGCACTGCCTCTTGGCCCCCTCTCAGGGTACATTGGTGCTCATTGAAGTTAAATGGGACCTTAAGCAGAGGGAGGAGCGGGGCAGGACAAGCATATGGTTGGTGTTTTGTTGCCGGCAGTCGCCTTGTTAGTGAGCATACGGTGTGCTGGGAGATGCAGTCGGGCGGGCTGGCTGCATTCCTGCCGGCTGTGCTGGCAGCTGGCCATGGCTCACCTGAAGCCACCTTTCCATTTGGCAGCTTGGCTTTATTTCTGTGCTCTTGTCCCTTTCCAGCTGCAGCGCTTTGAGACGGGCGGACAGTGCCTTGGCAATTGGAAGCAGGAGATTTTGAAGGAAAAATCTTTCTGGTGGTGATGGGAGCTGTGAATTTATTCTACCTACTTATTGGCATCTGTACACATAACTACATGCCAGCACCTGATGGATAAATTTTGGCCACCTGCTCAGTTCCTTAAAAGTTAGAACACTCCAAGTGACTATGTTGACTGTCTCAATATTTTATAGGAATGCACATTCATCAGGCATCTGTTTCAGTTCACGGGGCTCGGCTCTTTTTTTGTGGAAGCTACTTGCCATTCTAGTCACAGAACAGGAAGAAATTCTGCTCTGCAACATGCTAAATGGATGAAGAATCAGGCCCTTGCAAAATACATGATTTCCTTGATGGTTATATTGAGGGGAACAGAGTAAAGGGATTTGAAATCTCAGGGTGCCTGGCAGTTCCACTAACACAATATTCATATTTAATGGCATTCCTCTCTGTGTTTTCTTTATCTGCTTGCTTCTTTTCTAAGATAATTCCTTAAGGATTACTCATTCTTCTGCAAAAGTTTCTTAACAAGAAATGAGAAATGGCTGTGTATCCCTTTTGCAAAATGAGCCAATCTGGAATAAGACTACAAACAGTAATAAAGATGAGGAAAAATCTCCTCGTTAAAAAAAACGTTTATGAGAAACAACCAGCTCACATTTTCTCATTTATTATGAAAAAATTCTGTGAATTTTACAACTCCAGTGTTTTACTGTGGGTAAAATCTAGGCGTTTGCAAAAGGTCTGATTCAAAACGAACATTAAGAGGAAAATTCAACTTGCTGTCAGTTTGGGTATCTGATTCAAAGCTGGATAGAGACTTGACAGGTGAGAGATCAGCCTGGAGCCCAGTACAGAACAGTTTTCTCATTCTGTGATGCTTTTAATATTTCAAAATTAAGTTAGTTCAGATTCTGGATGAAAATCGAACTCAAATTTTTCCATCAAAGAGAAGGGCTCTTCAGCTGTGTTTGCTAGCCTTTAACTCCAAATCCCAGAAATCTGGGGATGCAGTGAACTCAGTGTGCTGTTAGTTGGCCCTGTGGCCCAAAGTGATCCATGTGGCACAGATGGGGCAGAGTCCCAACTCCGGAGTCTCTGTAGAAGGTAGCTGAAATTCACACCTCAGAGAGCAGCCTGGGAATGGCTAAGTTTGGCATTGTCAACATGGTGCTGCCAGGTCCTGCTTTGGGATGCAGATCCTGAAATAAAACGCTTGGGAGGAAGTTAAAACCAGCTTCTGAGATCTTGCTTTGACTCCTGAATTTTCAGATCCTAAGTCACAGCCACTTCACTCTGGAGGGTAGAGAATGAGTGCTAGGGGTTTCTGTCAAGAAAATTCAGCAACTGTATATTTAGCCTGTAAAAGATCATTGCTAGTTCAAGTCTTCGAAGATTTAGAAACTTGATGTCATCCCCACCTGGAGGGGTTAAAAACATTGTGTAGATGTGAGTGCAAATGTGTGGCAGAATGTTGGCATCCTAAGTAAGGCATATATGGAGCCCTCTCCTTCACACACAGCAGCGACCTACAAGAGTCCAGAAACATGGGCATCCCTTCCCAGCCACACCCCAGGCACTGGGGCCACATGAAGACTTTTTTGTTTCCAGATTTGAGGGAATCAATCCAGCCTGTTTGTGTATTGCCTACCTGTGATGCCAGGTCTGCATCCCTCTGGAGGCACAGTGCCAAAGGAAACCAATGAGTGTGCTAAGCAGCTTGTAAGTTAAAGGAGAATGAGTTTCTGACAGACAACAGGAATTGTGTCACTAATGTGTCCGTTCTGCTCTCCTGTGCAGCTCTCCTTTACAGCTGTAAAGTGGTGCTATGCTGCCAGAGCCGGCAGCTGAGTCCCTCTGAATTGCCCCAAATGTTCAGCTTTTGGGGAGAAGAGCTGTGCATTGAGAAGAGCAGGCTAAACTTCCTCTTCCAAAGCTGGCATATAAGGGTTTGGGTAAGCATGTTTTTTTACAGAAAAGCAATGATCTTGCTGCTCTTTCAGAAGTAAGAAATATCCAATTCTCTTTCTTCCTACCATCTGAGACCATTATTTGCTCTTTGCATTTAATATGATTATACCCAACTACTCCAGGGTACACAGCTCCAAAGAGGAAAAAACCAAATATTTTTTCAATTTACTGCAAATGATGCCTAAATACAGCAAGAGAAATCTACCAGAAAGTCTCACTAAAAAATAATACAGACTTGAGCAGACCTTTTTTCTGCCCATTTCAGATATTCCTGATCTTTTTAAGAATTAGACACATATTTACACTGGCTGACTTTTGGCAGATTATCAACATCATGCGCAAAAACGCTGCCACACAATAGTTTCTGTCAGGGAAGTCAAGATAGCATGGACAGAATGGATAGCATAGGAGGAACCAGATATTCCTGCATAGTCCCTCCTCCTACTGCTGCTGAGTTTTGGAGTGTAACATCCCCTGTGATGGCACCTCTGCCTGCCATGGAGCATCCACGGAGCCTCTCCACCTACTGCATTTCACATCTGTTGCGCAGGAAAGACCAGAGTTTTTGCATGAGGAATTTCAAGCTTAAATAATCAAAATCACTAATTTTTACCTGATCTTTAAAAACTTTGATTCATTGCTTCCTTTTTTTTTTCCTTTTTCATTTTAATCTTTTTTTTCTAGAGTTACCTGCCTTCATTTATCACATCACATCACATCACATCAATCTCCTGGTTTCACTTTCTGCAGTTGTACAGGGTTTTCTCTTCTTTCCACTGAGGAGTGCCATGCCACTGTGGGGAGATAAAAGATAGGCACTGCACATCTCCCCCCATGTTTCTGCGCATGGAGGTTATCAGTTTTGTTACGCACAGCAACCACGCAAATACTCTCTTCACCTTTCACTGGAACCATTTATACTCTTAGGTTTTATGGTCCTTTGGTTCAAGGCTTTATTTAAGAAAACGAAATGTGTGTGTCTTCCGAGACTGAGATAACGCGAATGGCAAATGTAGGGGCCTCTAAAGCAAGTTCTCTCTATTATTCTTCCAAATAATCCATTCTCATTGCTTAATGATTTTTTCAATATCTTTCCAACTTGTGAAGCATTCTGTGGCACAGTTCTACAGTACAGGGACTTTAAAAAAAAGTTAAGAAGGAAGAAACATATTTTATTATACATTAGATAAAAAGCTGTCTTACAATAATAATTGGAGAGCATTTTTTATGAAAGCAGAGAGAAGACTCAATTTTTCTCCCTGTAAAACTCTTTCAATCTCTTAAACCACTAAAGGTTCTCGGAGACTTTTCAAGGTGTCAACTGAGGAAAACAACAAAGTCGCTTACAGGAATCAAGCAGGTATTCCTGCAGCACCAAGGAGTTGCTAGGATTTGATCTTACCTTTTGTAAGCTTTTGAGATTCAATCATAAAAGTATTTTATTTTGCCATTCATTTCAGAATTTGCTTAATCTCAGTGTGGAGAGTGGGGTGGGGAGCAAATTCTGAACACCAATTTTCAAAGACTTGTAGTGGTTTAAAAACAAAGTATTTTATTCTGGACAATTAGCTTAATTCTAGATGTGGTACCAGAGACAGCCCATGGCTTCAAATTCTGTGGCTGAACAGCATTTTGACAAAATGCTCAACAAAACATGGCAGTGACCGTGACTGAGAAATACTCACTGGCAGAGAAGCTGATAGTGTTGGAAAACCTGAATTAGCGCTGTGTAGACTGGAGTGTGCTGGAGCAGGGCATGGTATAACCTTTTGCAACACCATAAGTGCTACTTAAGGGAAAGTAGCTGGCAAAGCCACAAGATGAGGCACTCTAGGTTAGCACTGAGGGCTGCACGTGATCTGGTGTGTGGTATAGATACCGAAAAGCCTCTTAGTGCCTGTAATATGCTCAAGCTTAACAGCTCTGTAGGAATGAAAGTGCAAAAAACCCGCCAAACCCAAAAGCTCAGTGTATTAAATTTTAACTCTAGCAAAGAGAATTCTGTAAATATAAGCAAGAAAGGTAAGAAGAAGGAAGAAGAGGTAAAAAAATGGTGAAGTGTTTTCAAGAAGCTCGGATGCTACCTAAATACTTCTTAGCAGACTTTCAAAGTCAGCCTGTACAATCAGTCAGAAAAAACTCATAAAATATTTCCCCTATCTTTTATATAAAATATATGTGAGCATTTCCCCAGTGGTTTTCAGCAAAATATGGTGGTTCTATAATATTTCTTTGCATCTGAGCACTTTCCAACCTATGAATCATTTGCCACTGTTAAATATTGATCACCAGTGCATATTAGTCAGAGTTGGTTGCTTTGTGACTGGTACTGATTATCTGTATTGGTCTAGACTGATTCCCTCCTCTACATGACTCCACTGAATGACTCTGATGACTCCAGCATCTTCTGGAGAGTCTGAATATTGCTCAGACACTCAGAGGTTTCTGCAGTCTCTAAAACAGCCTGCTCCGAAGCCTTAGATCAGACATGTCCTAACTTGAGAGGGTTTGGAGTCAAAACTTGGACCTGAATTTCCCCTACTATTACAGGCCCTGGGAGCTGGAGGGCCATTTAGTGACCCCCCTCATGCTGTTTTTGTAGGCGGGGATGGGCACGGTCCCACATGGATCAGGGATGAAGCCATTGTGGGCAGGTTGTGGAGACCCCTGCTCCAGCAGCTGGGGAGAGGGTGTGCTGTGCTGGCAAGAGAGAGGAGATTAAAGACTCCTGAGCTCCCCCATTGCTATCTGTGCCTACATAAACACAGGACCGGGTTTTGCCGTGAGCAGGTAAGGGGAGATTGAACTGGGGGGGTGTGAGTGTGAAATGCATCACATTCTCCTTAGGATTGCACTGTCCTTGAGGCAGAGCATTTTTGCAAAGCTGAACAAATGCTGGATTTACAAGTGACTGAGCTCTGGTCAGGGAAGGTGAATGTACTCTCATCTGTCGCCTTGGGGCAAAGCTGGGGTAACACCATTGGGGATGGGTAAAAACATCTGAATAAACAGAGGGTATATGGGATCAGTGCCCAGAAAATCCGTGAATAGAGAGATAATTGTTTACCTTGTTCTGGAGAGTCTTGAGCCTCTAGGTCTGTAGGAGCCGTGCCTTTCCACACAGGTTTTCTTTATGGTGAAGAAAGCACTGCTTTCCTGGGTGTGCAGCACACTCCAGCCCTTTGCAAAGGTGAGGGAGAGGTCAATTTATGAAGTCAGGTGGATATTGATAGGGAAATTGTGATAGCTTAAGCCTACAAACTTAATAGGATTTTGCCTATACAGGAGAGTGTTGGCTCTTGTTTATGGATATACCATAAGAGTGCAGGTAATCAAAATCATGGTGAGCTCAGCTAAGGTAAGTAAGCAAAGCTGCTGAGTGGAATACCCAGGCTCCTGGGCTTAGTGCAGGGAGGAGGTCCATGCTTTTACAGATGTGCCTGACTCCAGAGCTGACAACTTGGGGTGCAAGGCAATCCAGAGTCAACAAAGAGCATGGCTGGGTCCATGTGTGGTGACTTTGTTACTGGCTGTTGCTGCTGGAAAGAGCATGTGGATGGCTGTTGTCAGAGTTGTACCAAAAGAAAGCTCAAAGGGATGCCAGCTTGGCTTTGTTTTTTTTTTTCTATCACTCAGCTGCACTGAAGCCCGACGCCTCTGGTAGCCAGTGGTGGAGCAGTGAGAAGCTGGTTTTGTGCTGTGCTTTTACGGGAGAAGCCTGGCTGCATTAACTCTTACTAAAACAAGCACCTAGAGAACTTGAGCAAAATCCAGTGATGGAGGTCAACTCCACAGAAGCCAGCAGCAGCTCCCAGGGAGGCACCGGCTGGCTGGATCTTACCCTTGTCACCTGCACTGAAACAATGACTTTCACAGAAGTGGTGACAGAAGAGGAGTGGGGATCCTTTTACTATTCCTTTAAGGTATTCTTTTAAGGCGTGCATTACTTTTCTCACATGCTTGCAGCATTGGAGCATTTTCAGCATGTATGTGGGGAGGCAACTAAGATTATTGAACTTTTTTTTTACCAGACATTGGTAGTTTTTTCCGTGCAAAGACAGCTGACAGCATGTGTGAGGCACTGAAAAGCAAAATTCTTGTAGAAACTGTAAATTCAGATTTACTTGTCTTAGCTAACTCTATCCCCTTCCGAGAGAGGACAGTACTGCTTTTCTGTAGAGGTATTGTAATTATACATGCATCTTAAGTCAAAAGCTTGTATTATTTTTAACACATTTTCTAATGTAATTTCTTAGAGGCATCATCCTGACATAAGGGATTTCTTTTCAGTTTTCCAGCTGCAACAAACATTGCACACAAGTGAGAGGAGGTTTTTGTTGTTTGGGGTTTTTTTAATCATGAGGGACAGGTTCTAATTTGTTTGTTTGTTTGTTTGTTTGTTTGTAAGTTGAGCGGGGGTTGCAGTATCTTTTGAGAGCTGCTGTTAAGAATGCACTGGATGAATCATTCAGTAGTGAACGCTGTTGAATTGAATGGGAAGTGTATTCAGTCACCTCCAAAACTAAACATCACCCTAGCAATATGTGAATGTAGGAAAAAGATTAGAGAAGTTCTGAAGTTCGTATTTCCTGCAGATTTCTATGCGTGTTGCCATTGCTTAATTTCATTCTGAATGCCATGTGTCTCTTTACTGTTATGGCATGTTGTACAAGTTCAAGTTATGAAAAATCTGACTTGGAGTACCCTGCCATTCCTTCTGGAGCTCAGGGACCAAAGAGATCAATTTCAGCTGGAAAGATACAGGCATTTATATCATTTGACAACATGTGAAGTAAAAGGGGATATATTCAGAAGCAATTTTTGTATCTGTGAGATTGGCAGTGCTCTGACACAATCCTAGTGGAATCAGTGGAATTACAGCAGGTTCCCGCCCCTGATAAAGGAAGAGATGATCCGTAGTGCTAGTCTTAATTAATGAGGGTCTCTTTTAACATGCTGCTGATAATTGCTAAGATAGTATTTCCTGCTTAGGATTTCAAGGGTGAAAATTATTTTTTATTCCTTTTCTTTCCCTCTCCATGTTAGACTCCTAAAATGCTCTTGAAAAAAAATCAGAAGGGACTAGCAAAATACTTTTAACAACTTTCTCTTTATCTCCTGTCTTCTTTTCACAGTTAGGGCTGTAAATCTGAACAATGTCATGGGAGCAGTATTTTATAATGGTAAAAGTGACAATTAATTCCATGATTAGAAAGTCCCCAGGCAGAAATATGCTCGTTAATAGGAGAGATTGAGTAAATTACAATAATTAGGAAACCAAGGATAGTCATGCATGCTCATCCATTGCTAAAGAAAATGATTCTGTAGCTGAGACCTTCTCATTAGACTTGCACTTGAGCCTTTGCAGGATGCCTGGCTCTGGCACATATAGCATGAACTTGCAAGGAGACTCACTGATTTCACATCAATTACTAGCTGTTGATAGGCATGGAAATATTTTGACTCTAGAGACGAGTGGCAGCTGGTGCAGCTGTAGGAAAGGAAGGAGAAAGCACCTGCTCTGATGACTATGGTGCAGGGAAATCAGGGCTCCCTGCCAGCAGTTTCAGCACTCTGTAAAACTCACATGTGGAAGGTACTGCTGAATACCTGTTGACTCATCTGGCTGTCCTCCACCAGCTCTGCCTGTGTTGAGGCTGTGTCCTTGCCCCCTTCAGAAACCCAAGCTGCATTACCTTCCTCTTTACAAGGCTGTAGCCAAGCAGCTAAAACAGTGTAAGTTTCAGCTTGGAACAGGTTGAATGAATTTGAAAAACAGAGTTTTTCAAAATGTAGCTTACAAATAGGATTTGGGCCTTTTACTGCGATTTTCAAACACACTGTAGCCTGTGGCTGACTGTGAAGGCAGGGTGGGTGAGCGGCCACTACACAGGTTGACCCCAGAGCCTGTGTACCAGGGTGCAGACAGAGCACACAAGCTATTTCTGCTCAGAAAATGCAGGTGTAACCCATCTTATCAAGGCAGTCATTGGAAAACGTGATCTAAACTGCTAAACAGAGACTAGGGAGTGACATCCCCTGCCTGTGTTAATGGCTTTTTAGTGATTTTACTTAATGACAGCTGCGTAGGGTACCCCACATGCTGCTCAAACTAAATGAGCATGCACTGGTGTCTTCTTTTCCTCCCAATCTGCAAAAGGACAGCCTTTGCCCACCCCGGGTAGTGTCTGTGTTATACTCCGGTGACAATGTGACAAAAGTAAAATAATGTGCCTTAGAGCATTTCGGTGCCAGAAAGTCCTGTTACAGGCTGAGCTGTGAGTGCTTCTCTTTCAGAAAAATTTGAGCTTCTGTCTATTCCTCTTCTTAACAACTAAACCCTGCACAGTTTCAGATTAGAGAGTGTTTGCCAGTTCAGGTTTTTGTTGATTTTTTTTTTGGGGGGGGAGGGGTGTTTGGTTGATTTATTCTAGCTCAAAAATGGAGCATTTCCTCCACTTAGAGGAATGCAAATTCTCTGCTGGTAGTCATTATTACAGAAGGGCCAGCTGCTTAAAAAAGCTTTGCTAATGACATCTGATTTGGGGCCATGTGAGCTAACTAAACTGACTCTTGCCATATAAAATTGCAGCTTTTGGGGCAGGACTGGGTGTATCCATTGTATCCATGCACCATTCAGCATGCAAGATGAGCCGGTGCTCCCCGTGGCAAAGGCACTGCCTCATTCCCACAGACATTTAGGTCTTACTGCTGTGTTATGGCAAATTGTCCCTGCAAACCCAGACCATCTTTCTTCCTGGGTACCTTTCTCTGAGGTGTCCAGGTAGGTTACTGTCTTAAACTACAAGGAATTCTGCTGCACCTAATTCAGAACAGATGTGCAAATTGGTATTAATTACAGCCCCAACCTCCCAGGCCAGAGGAGAGTTCATTACATCCCTTTACAATCTCCTCCATATGTGCTTAATCCATGTGTAAAAGGACTCTAAGTGAGCATCAACTGCACCTGCCAAATACAGTAGTCCAGAGCAGAAATCATCTGAACACCTGTGGCCTTCCTCCACTTTAGGACCTTTTTAACTCTGCAAACCTGACAAGGTACTGCTTTTTCTCTGCCTGGAGAAAAGCTGGAATCTCAAAATAGGTTTGGCCCGATTTCAACAAGGTTTGAGAGGCTTTGTCAGGGCTGGAGGAAGCATCTCCTCAGGCACTCAACAGCCCAGAAGCTTCCACAATGGTAGGAGCATGTGCTTGTACTCAGAAAGGTTGGATAGGGATCATCTTTATTTTAAGAGCTCTGCTGAGAAAGGAGATGCCCTGCTTTTATGCAGGAAAATAAAGGTTGGAGTGCTCAAAAGGAGTGCTCACAGTTGCTGTTCCTTTCTCCATGTGACTGTGTTCCCACCCTAATTTCCTACCTCCCAGCAGAGCCAGGAATCCATCAAGTAGTACTTTTTGTTTCCTGCTGAGTAGAGTTGAGTCCTCACCTGTGCCTCAGGACACAAAGGTTTTGTTGTTTACATCCAAAGCTGTTGGGAACCCAATGTCTCCCCTGCCAACTGGGAACCCTGATCACTGGTCCAAACACTGACACACCCCTGCCTCTGGCCCCATAAGCCCTGGTCTCTGTGCCATGCAGCATTAGCACAGCAGTGACACTGAAGTGTTACAGCTCTCAGCAGGAACTGTGTGCCTGTCAAAACCATCAAAAAATTATTTTAAACGTGTGTCTTTGACTGTCCTCCCCCTACATCATAGCATTCCCTGTACCTGTGTGTTTTAGCTCAGATATTAAACAGGACAGCTCAAGTAAGCACAACTCTAAGAACATGGGCTGCTTATCCACGGAGCTAATGCCCTTTACAAAGGTCGGTGTTTACCATCTGCAGCAAATCGCTGAGGAGACAAGCATGTTGAGAGGTTTTGTAGGACTATCCAGTTACATGGATTTGGTTCTCAGAGACAGTTGAAGTCACAGTCTGATGTCCCTATCCTTTCATCCAAATGTAGGAGTTGCTTTATTGCCTGAAAAGTATTTGCTTATGCTATTGCTCATTCTGATTTTCAAGCAAGTATCACAGAGCATCCCATCATTGAATACATGATAGGAAAATAATAATGGGTGCTGTCAAATTTCTGGAGTAATCTCTGCAAATGCAATCACACATTTTAGAAAATAGACATATCAAATAATTCAGAGGTAACTTTTCAATCTTTCAGGGAGGAAAGGAGGAGGATTAAGTTTACACAAATAAGGTGTCAGGGACTCCTGAACACAGCCTCTGCAATATGCTGTAATGACTGTTGCTATTCCTGAGATGCTGCACTGAGAATAATCTCCTTGGGAAACTGCTGCTGCAGTGCTGTTGGCCAGGCTGGCCTCATCCAGCAGCTTAAATGCAACACAGAAGTGATCTGGCAGTACGAGAGCCCAACCGGCAGCAGCTCTGAGCCAACAGATTTGGGCTGTTCTACACTAGCAACCCTCATACTACCGTCCCTGTGCTCCACAGAAGCACATGGTTTGCACCTGTCTGCCTCTCCTACACAAATATGCCTAGAAAATATAATTTTTTGAGATATTTTAATTTTCAGATTGGGCATAATTAATCATTTTAAGTGATTAAGAAATACAACACTTTACAGTTTTAAATAGGTCAGTCGAAATCATATGATTATGGATGGACCTTCGAGTGACCCAGTATTATCTTTACACATTGAAAATATTCTACGAAAAAAATAGATAGGTACACAATTAAAAATTTATATTTCCTGATTACCTTTAAATCAAGAATATCTGTCTAATTCTGTGGAGGTTTCCTAGAGTGCAATGGGTAAAACATCCTGAAACAACTGAACGGTGCTGCCTGCATTTATTATCTGTCTTGTACCAAATCACAACAGAATGGTGAATAAGAACTATTTGGTAACAGAATTGATTTAGTCACATTTGTTACTGACTGTCACCATCACACCGATGGAGAATTTTGGGGCGGGGTGGGGGCTTGTTCAGCTGTAGAGGTTGGAAAAATCACTGCAATTATCATGCATTAGATTGTGTGCACTGTAGGGATCCTGCTCATCCATGGTGGTGAAGTCGGAGCTAAGAAACAGGTTTTTTAAAAAAACAGAGGTTCACCCACACACACACTATATACATATATACATATATATATATATATATACAGCTTTGCTAGATTTTAAAAAGATGAGAAAGTAATCTTAATAACAAAACTGACCCTTTCTATGAGAAGGTGTCCTGATTTAGTGGGTAGACTTTCTCAGTTTGTCTGTTTCCCTAAGTCTGAAAGGAAGAAAATATTATAGATCTTTCCTCTATGTAATGAACATTCCAGACTATGAGTGGAATACCATGTCGACACAAACTCAGGCAAAACTGCTTCTCAAGTTCCACAGAATAGAAAAAATCAACACAAGTTCCTTCCAGCTGTGTGTTTTTTCCGAGGATAAGGACTCCTTGGGAAGGGAGCCAGCACCTTTGATGTGCTGTGAAGGTTTCATGTGGCAATGCATCCCAGCATTGCCAGAATGTCCCATAACCTTGTGCTGGGAGGATTACCCAAGCAATCAGTTAGAAAGCAGCTCAGTGAGGCAGCCTCTGCACAGGGGATAGGAGGGCTATCAAGCACAACCAGTAGCATTTAAATGAGAAAGCAGCAGTCCCAGAGTCAAACCTGGGGCTGAACTAGTGTTTATGCGCTTTGAATCAGGCTCCATTCCAGGCCACTCTAATTAAAAAAAAAAAAAAAATGAACTCCCAGAGGGCTTGTTGCCTGCCCAAATGTCTTTTTCTCAAATTCAATCATAATGGAAGCACTTTCAAAGACGAAATTTAAAACTTAGCTTTGAACTTTCCTTTTTACCTTTCTTACCTTCACATGAATTTTCCCTGGGTTTTTAAGTGTCAATCAAATTGTTTTCCCAAAATTTTTGGGAACATCTTGTGTGAACTCTGTGTAGAAACCTCTTCTCAGTTTTGCCTTGCTGGATGGAGAACCTTCTTTCAAAACAAATTTGTGTTACAGGGGTGGACAGTACAGCTTCCTGCTGCTTGTGACAGCTAAGGCAGAAGATTTCAGTGACCTTCCCAGTTGTCTGAGCATGTTTCTTTCTTATTGAGACAAGTCTTATCAGGAAATGAATCAAGAATGTTTCAGCCTTTTTTTTCAGCTTTTCTTTCCTTGAGCTTTAGGAGATGGCTTGAATTAATCATCTAAATCTTCACATTCAGGTGATTAGCATTTGCTGTGTGATGCTTGCTTCTAGCCCAAGTATTCTTTTTGTTGTGCCTCTTCTTGTAAGTTATTTGGTGCCCCTTACTTTTTTTCTTTCTTGACGGTCAGAATTGTTGTCTACCACTGAAGCATACGCAATGCACCTGCAGTTTTCTTCAAGCAGATTGCTGTTAGGTTGTGGAGATTTTTTTCACCATCCAACTTGTGTAGAAAGTTTCAACACAGGAAGAAATATGGATGTTTCCTTGGCAGTTTAATCAAGTTTGTTCTTTTTTTGTGTATTAAAGAACCTTTATTTTGTGGGTGGTAAGCATAACCGCAGTCGTGACCCTTTCAGCAGCATCACACTTCATTTCTGAAAGCCGACAGTTTAAGCTGGTCACACCTGGCAGAAATTCTTCATCTCCGGACTCCAAATAAGTATAAGAAAAATGCCATCTTATACTTTAAAGTCCTTTTTCCTAAGACTTATATGTTTGTGCCATTTCTATGCCTGTAGCCTTTACACCCATACTCTTTACTTGCAGAGCAAACTTTAATTTACATAAAGATTCCCAGAAATATCTGAGCTGATTTTTCTGTGATAAAATAAATAACATGCAACGTGTGCAAGCTATTCATCTGATTATGTCTGTGTAAGTACCTTTTAGTTTTAAGAATATTCCTTAAGAAAATAGGCCTTATGCATACTTGTGTGTGTGCATAATAATTCATCTAGAGAAGGACTTCTGGAGGTCGCCTGAACCAACCACTTGAAAGCAAATTCAAACTATGCCAGATTTCTCAAGGCAATGCCTATTCAAATATCTCCAGGGATGGAAATCCCACGGCCTCTCTGAGTTCCCATCCCAGTGCTTGACCACCCTCATGAAGAACACTTTTTTCCTAGTGTCTTATCAAGATGTGCTATGTTGCAACCCTTGTTTGTGGACTCTTGCCCTTTCACTGTGCACATCTGAGAAGAATCTGGCTCCATCTTCTCTTCACCCTCCTGCTAGATAATTGTAGGCAGCACATAGATTCCAGAAAGCTCCTCTAGGGTTTCTACTGTGGAGGAATCTGGCAGTATGGAAAAGAGGTGTTTTATTATTTCTGCTTTGTTTATGTATTTAAAAATTCTATTAATTATATCAGAGGTTTAGCGAGTACCTTTAAAACTCCCTAACTGGGTTAATGAGTGTATTTCTATGATTTCTTTCAGTGTTGCAGTCCAAAGTGCAATTTGCCTTAGAGGTAAGCTGATTATAAATCCCTGATGGAAATCAGTCAAACTGCATGGCACTTGTCTGCCTCTGGAAAATTAATCTTCCTGGTCTGGGTTTTTTTTGTTTGTTTGGGTTTGGGGTTTTTTTTGGTGGGTTTTTTGGGGTTTTTTTGGGTTTTTTGTCTTTGTTTTTGTGTGGGGTTTTTTAAAGGGTTTTAAGTTTCCATCCTAAATGCGGGCTGTTAAAATAACAAATCTGTCCTGAACATTTTCAGCTTTCAGTGTTCAAGACTCCAGATCTCCTACAGGAGGATCAAAAAAATAAAGCTAGACTACTCCATTTTTCTACATGGTCTGCAATTAATGTGATTATTTTAGAGAGTGAGAAAAGACTTTTCTGTTTTTCCCTCCTTCAAGAAAGTGAAATGCAATCTACTGGTGGTGAACCTGATCATGAGCATGACAGTTACCCAGTTTAACATGGGGATTTATATATTCTTCTTATGTGTTAAGAACACTCTTACAAAATAGTTTGGCTTGCTCCATGATTGCAGCTCTCTTACAATCTCAATTGCTGCAATGCTAACCCCATAATTTTTAAAATGTATAAAAGGTAAGATCATTTGTGTATTCCCTGAGTTTATCAACTGTCAAGAAAAAGCTGTTCAGAAACTTAAGCTGCTACTGACTTGTGATATGAAGGATCAATGCCTCTTCTTCACCCAAGAGACCAAGAACAGGTGCAGGAAGACACCAGGTCAGCAGGACCATGAATTTGCCACAGACCTGCTGTCCTCATATTAAGAGGCCAGTCAGCCACTCCAGTCATGGAGTATCTCTCCCTCGCTTTTTTCTATTTGCTCATTTCTTACCTGGAAACCTATTTTTTCCAGGTTGTTTCCCAAGCAGCCTCAGCAGTTAGAGCTAAACTGTTTAAGGATTGGATGCCTGTTCAGGTACAAATAAGCTTTGTCCACTGATAGTTGAACCTCTTCTTCTATTAGGCAACTTCTCTAATATTAGACAAAGGCTTTTACACCTCAAGACATGAGGAGCAGAACCTCCACTGGAATGGGCTATCAGGTATATCCCCATTCCACAGTCACAGCTGGTGCTCCCCAGCAGAAGGGATACAAATCCTGAGAGATGACAAAGCAAGGAAGTTGACTGGGGAGAACTGGAAGGGGGGATGGCGTTGTGGTACCAAAATGCCACCCAACATCCCCAAAAGGATTTAACTATGGTCTTGATTAAAGGGGCTCGCAGGGGTGATCTTTGCCTCAAATATAAAGCAGAATACACCTCTTGTTAGACTTACTCCAGTCTTTGGATTCAGAAATTTTATCAGAGAAACAAAATGACAAGCCTCTTTTATAGCCAAAGGAAAATGGACACAATCTTCAGATAGATTTTTCTGGCTTACATTTCACTCATGAAGAGGCATTTTCTTCATTGACTAAAACTGGTTTTAATCTTAGAGCACCTTAGCAAAACACAAATATGTGCTCCGGATGTCAAGCACCTCCATGCTCCAAACACACCAGCCTTGTGGAACAGCAGCATGTGCAATGGCTCTAGTCAAGGCAAGGAAATCCTCTTGACTTTCATTTTTTGGTGGCCTTAATAATGTCAACAGCATCTCTAGCTTTTCCAACCTGAAATAACTGCTGCATGACACTAGTCTCTCATGGTATTCTCATGTAGTGTAATTATCAATGCCCATTGCAAAAGAAGCCCCTGTCCACAGAGGTCTGGGAGATATTATTATCTTCCTTTCTATCAGAATGCTTCTGATGTTTGCACAACACGTTATTGAAGAATGTTTTCTGTAAATTACCTTGTCCAGGACTGTTACTAAGAAACGATTTTTGTTTGATGAATGAACAAGACATGAAATTAAACACTTCAATATCTAAGCAACCTGAAGATGATGAATAAAACCAGACAAAATTCAGCTGGAGTGAAATTCAAGGATCCATCAGCTATCTCTCTAACCTAATAACTATTTTTAAGACTTTCACAGATGGAAGTTTTACTGGCTCAATCAATCTCTCTATCTATGATAACTTTTAAAGTCTTTTTTCTTTTTAAATTTTCATCCTGAATTCTGTGCTGTAGTTTTGATTTTTGTCCGGTCTGCAGTGGATCTAAAGAAGAGATTAGTCCTTTCCTTTTTTACATCAGTCTTTTTGTGTCCTCAAGGCTATGTTCATCTTTTCCTGCAGTTGGCTTTTCCTGGATTTAGCAACTTGATTCATTCAGTCATTTTGCCTGACTATATCCTTTATGTCAACTCACCTCTGTGTATCTCTCTCGAAGCACTGTGCCCAGGAGTGGGCATGGCCCAGTGGAAGGATTAGAGCAGAGGCACATGAGCCTGGTGTTGATCCCAAAGTGGTGGTGGCTGTTGCTGTCATGGTAGGGTGATGTCAAGATGTTCTGGGGCACTTTGCACGTGTGCTGATGTTTTGAAGGCTGGTCCAACCAAGTGTGATTACACTCGCTACACTGTAGTCCCACTCTTCTCCTTTGTTGGACAGCATCTTGTTTTTTTCCCAGTACACGTTTCCAATTCATGAAGATAATTTGGAATTCTAATTCCAGCCTCTGCAAAGGCCTTTATCACAGTGAGCATCCCATTAATAACCATGGAAGTTTTCATTCTGCAAGTTAACACAAACTCAGAGAGTCCGTGATTTAAGTTGCCCGTTGTTATGGCTCCTTAATCCCCAGGAATGAGATCTTTTCCCCCTTTGTCTGAATGGCAGCTCCCACAAATAGATTAATAGAAATTTTGGCTTTATTTCTTTGTCTACAGCCTTTCAGACTTACCTTGATTTTCAGTGTTTGCATCTTTTAAGTTATGTTTGCAGTCTGGTTTAATTTCAGGAGTCTAACATTGCTTAAAAGCATTGCTTTTAAATTGATAGAAGGGATTTAAATTGACCATTTGTGCTGTGCTCCTGTGGTGGGGAAACATCTTTCTAACACAGCCTCTGGTCCTCCACAGCTATTTCTTCTGTGGGAATCATAAGGTTTGAGTATCAGATCCTTGTTCTGTTCCTATCCATATCAGTATAATTCAGGAATATAGAATTCCTTTCAAGAAAATGCTTTTCTGATTTTATACCAAAGAAAATGTGAACAAGTCTAGTGCCTTAGTTTTCTTCAGGTTTTCTGAAGTGGAAAAAACAAAACAAACCCTGAGGAGAAATCACTGATTTCAAGGACAAAAATGATATGAAGTCTTACCTTTTATGATTTTACCGTCTTCCAAAAAGACATTTCCTTTCAATTCCTGTACTAAGAAAAGCATCCCCATGAAAATAACTTCACCATATCTCTGCCACACATTTTGAAGGAAATTTGTTTCCAAGAAATTAAAGAGATTTGCAGATACCCCAAAAAGGTGGATTTTATTTTTTAATCTAGAAGTTAAGTACCTACCTCACACAAGTTGTCTCATGTAGGTGACTCTATAATCAGTGGAGACAGGCCATCCCAAGGTAGGTGAGATGAGTGGTGACTCATCTCTGAGACACTGCTATTACCTAGACAATACTATGACAATTTAGATTAGTTGTGTCTCTTTGGAACTTTAAAGTTAGGTGAGATGACATGAATGGTAGATTATGCTGGTGAAAATCATCATGCTGTGAAAAGTGAAATCCTTTCAACACAGCCTTCATTGTTTGCTTAAGCTGATCTCTAGGCTCAGGCACATAGTGCAACCTCAAGTTGCTTCTCATCAGGTCTTGCTTTCCCTGCATGACCACATAATCCACAAGGTAGTGTGGCTCCCTATCTGGAGCAAAGCTGAGGCTCGTTCCCAGGAGAGGCTGCCCAGGGGGATGATGGGGGGGATGAGGAGGGATGATGACTGCTGGCCAGGAGCGGGCTAAGAGCTGAGGAGGAACTAAGGCTAATTACAAAGCAAGAGGCTCCGTGTCCCTGCTCTATTACTTTCATTTCACCTTCCCTCCCCACCCTCACAGTGAGCTATTTTGTTTGCAAGCAGAAGGAGCTCTGGTTTCTGCTCACCCACTGTGGGCTCCAAATGCTTTTAATGAGTATCCTCTTCTACTCTACCATCAGCCCAGTCAGGTAAGTGGGGTCTCACTTACAGCATCCCTCCCCCAACCTACTCAAGACACGTCCTTGGGGTCATGTCTGTAGGGCCAGCACCTGGCACCCCTCCTCAGCTGCATCCCTCCCCTGCCTCCCCCATTTTTCTCTAACTCTCACATTGAGTTTGCTGTCTGGAACTGGAAGATCCCAAACGACTGCATTGACATAACATAAAACTCACCCCAGTTGCTAGGATGTAAAGATTAGGTGTGCACTCACTAAACAAGCAAACGTGGACGCATACCCTGTTGATCTTGCAGCCAGAGCATCCTGATGCTTTGAGAGCACGAATAGCTTGCTTTGTTTTCTTTGTACACACACCACTAGGGGACGTTTTGTCCTCACGTTTCAGTCACTACACAATTACACTTTTCCTTAGTGGGTCGGTCATGCTTCCTTTTCAGTTTTGGTGCACATTTAGATCATGGATTGGATGTCTGAATTTCACAGGGCTCGTGAATGACCCAGACTCACTGAAGTTGGGAAAAAGAGAAGTATTTATTTTCCCCATTTCTCTGAAGGAGCCCGTCTATCAACATTCCTTATGAAGTGAGGCAGCTGGTTATTTCACAGCTTGCTGGAGCAGTACAAGAAAGCTGAGAGCTGACTCTCATTTTAGCACTAACTGTGGAATACAGACACTGCTAGTGATTTTGTGAAGAGAAAAGTAATACACAGCCACTGCAAACCAAACTGGAATTAACATCACTAGCAGTGATGCATGCTAAGTGTTTTCTGAAAAAAACAAGAATGTCTTTTAGACTAAATAGTTGAAACCAATTGGCAAAACTCAAATTTCACTCCTATTTTCCATTCTTATCTCATTTGTCTGAGAATAAGTGACCGTCTTAACCCCAGTTACTACCCACCCACCCATCTTTATCCTTTTTTCCTTCTCTCTAATGCAGACAGAGCAGCTGGTGACTCTTTGGATTCTCTTTATTGTCACAATTGCTGGAAATGCCACTGTGCTCTTCTCTACCTGGAGGAGGAAGCGGAAATCTCGAATGACCTACTTTGTTACTCAGCTGGCAATCACAGGTAGTGTATGGGAGGGGAAAGGGCACCTGACCTACACAGGAATCACTGTTAAAACGACAAATAAGAAAATGCGAGTTGAATGATGAAGAATTCAGTTGCCACCTAATGTCCAGTTGCAGTTTGCCATAAAGCAAATGGATGGCTGTTTATCTTAGGGCTCAGTCTGACTCTGATCTAAAATGATGTTGCTAGATGCAGTAGTATGCAGCAGCTGCAACTCATTGATGTCACTAAATCTTATCTTCCAGTCTGAGTTTGCATCCACATTTCCCAGAAGCTATGTCTCCAGCTGTTGTCATGGAACTGCTTAAGTTAAACTAGTTTAAGATGAATCTCTTGTGTTTTTCTACTAAAACAACTTCATCAATTATGCTCCTGCAGTGAAGAGTGAAAATAACTTCATTTTGTCCAGTTTAACAACGTAAGGGAAATATAACAATATAAAGGTGGAGAGGAATGCATTTAGGTAGTTTTTTAAATGGAAAAAAGGATGCTGATCCAAGGACTTCAGAGTTTTTAAACAGAATGTAAAATGTACAGAAGCCTGGTTTGTAAAATGTCAGTCTCAGCAAGAAGAAAAGGAAATGAGCATAAGCAGCACATTGTTTCTCTGTGGTCTTGAATGGACTACATTTGTGGGGGCTTAAGTTTCCCAAGGGAAAATACGCGCTGTTTCTATAACAGTGTCCTGCTACTAATCCCTGCTTACAAGACATCTGTGTTGTACTGTTTGTATATATAGGATATATTTATATTCCTTCTATTGCTTTTTTTTCCCCCTAAGCTATGGCAGGAATTACAGCACTTTTTCACTAAAGAGTCATTTAATATATGATTTCCCAACAACACCGCATCCTCCTTTGGTGTCTGTTGTACCTGTGTTTAAACTGGAAAAACAAAGGACTACACTGTCCAATTTTCAACATGCACTTTTGCAAATAGATGAACTCCTGCTCATGGTCTCAACCCCATCTGCTCAGGAGCATGTCCAGTTTGAAGAATTACTCTCAGCTGAAACAGATATACCAGGGTGTACAAATTGGTGCAAAGAGGCAGGCCTGTAACTACAGGTGATGTAAGAATTCTTGCAAGGTGGGGAGGTGAAGGTTTGCAGTGACTCCTCTTCTGAAGTGCTGACAGCCGGTTTTCCTATTTGCCTGAGTCATCTGTAATAAATGGTTTTACTTCTTATCTCAGTTGTGACCTTTATGTCACTTCCTTCATGTGCCAGCGGTATTTACCACCAGGTAAGGCAGGTCAATACAGCATCACCCCCAGCTTGGAAGCATCAATCACATATCAAACATTACAGCGTTCACAGGAGGTTCAAAATAAACACTCTCTGCTCAAAGAGTTCCCAGTCCCAGATGAATGGAATGTACTCAGGCAGCCAAGAAGAAGTACAGGCAAAGAGCAGAAGAGCAGAGGAAGCCCCAGATGGACACCATCTACTTTCTACTTACTGTCAGGTGTGCTGTTGCTGTGCTGGATAAGGGTCTGACTGGGAATTTTGCCATTTTGGACCGATAGGAAAGAGGACTTTTTGCATTAGAATGGAGGTGCACAGAGAACTATTCGCTAGGGGTTTAAATACTGCCTGCGTGAAGGGAAAGGAAGGCATTGCAAGTGCAGTTTTGAGGGAGCTGAAATAATCAGTGGCAGCGGCAAAGACAAAAAGGCAAATATACCATTAGATGTGGGCAGCAACTAGTGCTATACAGCTGATGTTATAGTTTTACTGAGGTCCATGTGCCTCCCTTGCTGGTTCTTCTGACTTCCCCTTCCCTAATATTATACCTGATTTTTGAAATTGCCTGAGTTCAACAGTCTGTTCCATTTCATATTACAAAAATTCACATAGAAAACTCACTTGACATTAACATCCTCAAGGTTAAAAGAAGTAACTCCAGCCTAAACAGCAAGGCTCCTTTCAAGCCGTGTCGAGTTCTTTTTTGTGATTCAGGAGTCAGAACTCTAATTTATCTTCCTGCACCAAGACTGCCTGTCAGTATTTTGGCACAAGGAAATGACTTAATTCCTGAAATGGAGCCATTTCACTTTCTTATCTTTAGAAATATTATTAAGAACAAAGCAAGCTGGCAACAGCCATCATCCTTTCACAACAAGTTATGAGGTAGACGCAGAACATTATGAAAACACTGACTTGTCACATTGCTTTGACATGCCAAGCATATTTAAATCCCACCAACTAAAGCCTGATCTCCTGGCAAACATTTTCTGCTTAGTCAATATTACTACTTCCATCTATTTTGAGGCTCTTAAAATATTTATTATTTCAGCCCCTGTAGCAGAAAGAAGAATAATGGATATAGCTTTATCAATGCAGGCATTTCAAAGCCGTTTAAAAACTTTTTGTCTATTGATCTGTGGCTCAATAATTGAGTAGTGCCCTCAATTCTCACACTTTCCCACTAATGTAGTACCAAAATGAAATTAAAATACAGCCTGCATGTTAGAATAAACAAGGTATTTAAAGCAAAATTGTGCATAATACATGAATAAGAAGTGAGGCCTGTTGTTCTTCTTGACTGGTTGCCAAGGCAGATGGAGATAAGAAATAACTAACTGATTGAGGCTTCTTTCAACACTGACAGAATTCAGTGGTTGAACCCACTCAGCAAATCTAAAGAAGACTCTTACTGGTCCCTTACTACATTGTAATTCAACGTGGTGCTCAAGGTTGAAGGAATCTGTAGGAATGTGAGTAATCCCTTCAACTTCAGAATGCTTAGGGGTGTTGCTGAAGCCTGGATTCACAACATTTCACATTAAATATACACTTACACAATGCTTATGTCAGTACCACATTTAAGTCTATGTCTAACTCTCAGTTCATGCATAAATCTCTTTGAAATTATCAAGGAATTAAGCACTAGGAAATCAGCTAAGAGTTAACAGCTGAGCTGAACAATAGTACTAATCACTCAGCATCAGCTAATTTAACGAAGAGGAATATTGCCATATTTGTCTTGTGTTCAGTTTGCAGTTTGCCTTTGGGCACATTCCTCTTCTGTAAAAATGTTTTTCTTAGAAACAAGTTTGTCTGTGCAGACTGAAACTAAAGCTAGGTTTCCTACAGATTTCTATCTCCAAGGTAATTTAGTTTCTCAGAAAGAGCAAGCTCTGAAGATTACCCTGTGAGGAGGGTATTTCTAAACACTTTTCCCCAAACAGATTTCTTCTGAGTTCAGCACAAGTTATGCTCATGATGTAGCTATCTCTCCTGGCAGGAAATCTCTCACAACTTCCCCTACCTGATGCCATTTCACATAACTTCAGAGTCTTAGTGTCTTTGAGATGTTTGTCTCCAACTGAAATCACCAAGTGGTTCAAGATCAAAGAGTAGGATGAGTTCACAGGCGCTGTATAAAGCTGGAAATATTGAAGGAAAATATTGTTGTTTTCAGAAAAGATTATTTGTCCACACATTTGTATCTGTATAGCTCAGTTTTACCCAGCTCTACCAAATGAAGGCCTTCTTAAGTTTACTCTCAAAATGTAAAAGCAGTGGACATGAGCATATATCAAACTCAATTATTTGAGTAGTAGTGGATAAGGAATGTAATTTATGGGCCAAAGAGTTAATTCAGTAAGAAATGTTATTATTTGACCAATTCCAAAACCAATCAAGCAATACACTAAAAAAAGTCTGCTGAAAGAATTTTGCTTCTCATTATTTCCCATTCAACTTTAACTGCTCCTGACAGAGGAACGTATTTATGTTCCTTTTATTGTCCAGAAGTAGGTAGTTTATTTAGATCTTTTTCTTCAACATTAACATCTGGAAAGTTGGAACTTGAAATGTCATGACCTTTATCTCAGCGTGTTTCTCTTTCTCTTCCACCATTTAGCAGAAATCAGTACTTTAGGAACAGTGTTACATTTTGTCTATTGTTTGGGGTAGAAATACATGTAGGCACTTTACTGCGTGCCAAACTTTAAGCTATAGTCTGACAGTCTTGTTTGGAAATGCTCATGTAGATATTGCTGTGGCTGTAATGAAGAAAGAAAATAGAAAGAACATCACCTATTTTCTATGGTAGCTTACGTATAAACAGGAAACAAAAATATGTTCCCTAAACATATGTAGCTACAATCCACATTATGGTGTAAATGCCAAATCCTAAGGGATGACTTGAGAAAGACATTAAAAAGACAAGGAGGTAATTTTAAAAGTGATATAAAGATATTTGTATCATTGCCACCTTCTTCAGTTGCTCCCAGAAAGCTGAAGGCCTTGGTTCTTATCAGCTGCACTCTTTTCATTCAGTGTTTGGTAAAAAGCCAATACACTGAGAACCTGCTATGAGAGGGAAATGCAAGCATGTGGGTGGAAATGGACCCTGCTAAAGCGAAGTGTTTGTTTCTGTGCTGCTTCTGCCCAGAGAGAGCATGACTGTGAGGCTAAAACCAACTGGGCTCTATCACTGACTTTTAGGATGACTTTGGATAAGATGACTGAAGGCAGAGACTACCAACTAATTTTCTGGTTAAATGCACTAAATGAGTGCATCTAACTGTGCAGCTACAAGAGTTAGGCATGAACAAATTTAGTTCTTCTTTTCTTTTTCTTTTTTTTCCCCCACACCAGAACCACTACGGCATTGACTGCCTTAATGGACTGTGTCTGTCCTTCAATAATTTTCTTCATTGTTCTATGTGACTTGGAGGAATGAAAATGACTTGTGACTCCATGATCTGTAGAAAAGCTTAATATAATAACACTATTACCAAAATTAACATGTAGAACATTATTAACAGATAATGGTCTCTGTTCCAGCTTTTCATCTGGAAAATGGTACTTGGAATATTTCTGAACTTCAGAGAAGTCATACCTACAAATTTATTGGTTTTACAAGTACCTTAGACATCACACTGATTATGAGCATTGGAAGTTAATTGCACAGAGCCAATTAGCAGCTATATCAGCAAGTCACCTTAATGGAGGTGGACTGTTGGCAGCCAAAAATAGCATTCCCAGTTATACTGGAAAACTTGCCTATCTTGCCAGCTGGGTCTTGGCTGGAACCTGACAACATGATTTATGTGATTGTCCACCTAAGACACAGAAACCTAATGCAGAAAACTGAATGAATTCCCAGAAATCTGTCTTCCTCCTCTTTCCACACCACTTGTCTGCTAAATTGTGGGGAAAATATGAAGGCTGAGGAAAGGTGAGAGGTTTCATCATCCTACCTGCAGAAAAGAAGACTTGGAGGAAGTTAAGGCTGTACTGCAGAATTCACTGCTAAAATTTAAAGGAAGACATGCATTCCTTATATTCATTATGTCCTAAAACCTCTTAAAAGTGTAATTAATGTAAGGAAACGGTCTCTGATAATGGATCATCTGTGTTCTGCACTGCATGCTCCCGTCACTGCTGAAAAGAGTTTGTCAAGACCGGGAAGAAAGAGTGTAATTTGTTAATATTCCCTCAGGCACAAACACTGACATTTTACAGAGTACCCAGTGGCATCCAAATTCCCCACTTTTGCAGGCAGCTCGATTCCCAAACACCTCACTGGAAGTCTATGAACTCTGCAAATCACGGCACTGTACACACTGCTTGATAAACAGGGAAGGAAATAGATTACATCCACCTTTCCTCCGTAGGCTATGGAAACCGTAACATTTAGTACAACTTTCATTTTGCATTCACAGAATAAACGCGATTCAATTTACTGAGAGCGAAAATGGTGTCTGGGAGTAAACACAGCAATATTAGTATTGCTTATTCAATACATCCCATGAAACTCTGTGAATAAGAAAATTTGTAGCATGGCTGCATTAGTTGACTGGAAAAGAAGCAATCAGTTTTTCGTTCTCATTCTGCCAAGAAGACTAATTCAATAAGAGGAAAGCAACATGGGACTTACTTCAAGTTAGGTATATATTAGTGTGCCCCCACAAACTGAGACATATTGCAGGGTAAGATAAATGTGGTCACAGCCTGCAATACTCTGTAGCAGCACGAGGCAAAAAAGATTTGCTATCCATTGCCATTCCTGGTGATTTAACAACATCTAGGAGAAATTCAAATTCTCCTTTGAACTTTTACTCAGATTTGAAGATGAGTCATAGTTCCCTAGTTCATAATAAGCAACTTGGACATTGGTGCTGTACAATTCCAGCCTGATATTATGAATCATCTTTTACTATACTCTAAGATTTCTTATGTAAACAGCCATGAGTATTTCTGCATGTCTGTATGTATTCATTTATCTCTGCATAAATGGTTATTCAAAACACAGTTTCTATTTTCCCATGGAAAATATCCTATACATGCATCCCTCTTAAAATGTATTTTCTCCCAAACCAGTCCTGAAGTCGATGGGGTAAAAAGTGGAATATCCTCAGAATGTAGGAAAGGAAACCAGAAGTGGTACAGTCTAGTAGTGTAGGAACATTGAATTTGGGACCTGTGTGCAAAAAATCCATGGAGTTACACTACTTCCCTGTGACGTCTAAAGCAAAAGAAACTTCTTTTCGTGCAATATTTACCTCTTTGAAAAGGTAAAGTTATGATACCACAAGACTGGGACAATAAGAAAAAAGGTAGCCTTGGAGACCTGGAGTATTCCTGGGGTCTAAGGCAGTTGGATTGCCTTTGCCTTTATGGTATGTGCCCAAAAGGATTGGAGTCAAGGAAGCATGTGAGGAAAGACAAAGAAATGGCAATGGATCAAATTTTGATGCAGCAACCAGAGAGTTTTAGGCCAGAATGAGGCACCCCAAAAAGCTGGCTGGGAGCTATTGTAGAGATGGGACATTTGGAGAATGCAGAAATGAGCTGTAGGTTTGCTGACAACAACTTCTGCTTTAAAATCCATTTCCAAACCAAATCCTAAGTGTTTTTAACCAGCCCACAGATGGAAGCTTGCTATGCTATATTTTTTCTTAATGCTCATGTAGTTTTAGATACTTTAATACTTTCTCAAGGGCTCACTGGAAAGTCCAGGGCTGGACACAGTATTTGTATTTGCTAAGACTCCATCCATTGTAGCTCACTGCAGTAGGAAACAGCAGCACTGGCAACAAAAAAGAAAAAAGAAGAAAAAAAATAGAAAAAAAAAAAGAAGCTGATGTGCAGTAACTATGAGGGTAGAATGCAATATCCCTCCCATTAGTGGCAATATAAAGGTAATGAGCTCTCCAAATTTGCTACTGGAAGCAAGAATGATCATCCCCTTAAAAACCCTGTAATGACTTTTATTTATACAGCCTAGTTTAATCTTACAAATGCAGGAACAAGATGTCCATGATTCATGATTTGTAGTTAATGCAATCAAAACCCACTAGGCAGACATCCTTAAAACAGCGTTTTTCAGTCTGTTTTCTGTGAACAGTGGTCTTCAGATCCCTTTCAGGTAGCAAAACCACTCTGCAGCATAAGCCCAATTATAGAGCTGAGGTTCACAGAGCAAGGACAACTCATGAAAAGAGTCTCTTCTTTCCTCAAAGTACAGTACCTAAATGCTGTACTAAATTGTTCTGGAAGGGGAGAATTTGTGTGTTCATCATACACAGGGACTCAAAGTGGGATTTTCAGAGTGCTTAGGGATATAAACTGTATCTCCCTCTGCAACTGCAAAACAGCAGACACACTCTCTGCTTGTCAGCAGCTCCAGTACCACTCTCAGTGTAGGATAAATATGGTCGTGTGGTCTTTTTCACAATGGACCACCTGAGACCCTGAGAATTTAGCAACAAGGATGATATGCCCTCATTTCATCTGCATCTCAATCACTTTAACATTCTGAAGCCAGGTATATCGTTTTTTAGTTTGTATGTTGTGGAGTTATAAAGTATTTTCAGTAGATGTGTTGATTCTTGTACAAAGAATTTGATTATTTCCTTATATAGCCTTTTGGGGCTTAATAGGCTTTAGTTCATAAATCCTCTTGCTTCTAAATCAGAGGAAAAACTAACTACAACATGATTATTCCTTTTTCAGTGTACATGTATGTTTAAAATCACAAGCAGGCACCAGACTTCTGTTCCTAAGTCATCCAGGAGTATTTTTGAATGCCATCCCTAAGGTTTGGGCCCCTGGACATCCCCAGAAAGGAATGTAACGTCTTAGTGACAACCCTATCACCCCAAATTCACCCCAGATCAGGCAATTTTAATCCCAGATAGAATCGGTTGTTCTAGTTGCTTTTCCTGGCTAATAAGTCATTTCTGAAAGCATTAAAAGTGGTGACTGGATCTTATATGCCCTGTCTTTATTAAAGGCATAATTTTCTCATTTCAATAGATATACACAGCCTGAATTCGATTCCACTTACCCACCTACAGATTTCCACATAGGAGGTCCACATTTACCATTTCTATTCTTTCAAAAGGAGCTGTCATTCCTTCAGATCTCTGCATACAAATGTTTTTCCTGACTAGACATCTGTGTGACTAAAATGAAAGCATTTCCTTTCAGCCGTTTTTTTGCCAGTAGCTTTTTACTGCACCCCCTCTCCTTTCACCTTCAATATAATTTCTCTAACCCTGTGCTGAGACTTGCACTCTGCAGCTAAATTACTGCACCATCACAGCTCTGCTGATACCGGTAGGGCTGTGTGGAGATTATAAAGGTTTGTATGGGCAACTATAGCACTTTGAGGGCTCTAAGACAAAAATGCGGTATGATCTGGGCTCTTATGCTGGAGCAGCCATGTGGTATTTGAAAGAAACAGCAAAAAGAACAGCAAAATTCTAATCTTTGTAACTTTTCTAGTCAGCCAAGTGAAATGCAGATTAGACAAGTATCTTCAGACACCTTCACTCTCTTACAGCTGAGTGGTTGAGTACTTAGGTGACAATTTACATTTGCTGGTCTTTGAGCCAAAGCAGTTTTAGTCTGTGACCTTCTTCACCTGAGGAAGTTACTGTTACTTGGAACATTGCACCGTTTGCTTTATACAGCATCATTAATACTGAGATTAGCTCCATTGGTGAGAGTTTGGTGCTAATAATGCCAAGGTTGTGGGTTTGATCTCCATATGAGCCATTCACTTGAGAGTTGGACTCCATGATCCTTGAAGGTCCCTTCCAACCTAGAATATTCTGTGATTCTGTGTAATAGCAGGGAAGGTGGAGGGCAAATGCCCTGTTGGCTCCTTGCCATGTGTGCAGACATAGGTCTGAAGGAAGTGCACATCTTAACATCAGTCCTGGGAAGAAAAATGGGACATAACTGTCCAATTATAGAGATAATTGGATTAAATTTCATGACTGCATTCTTGCACACTGGTATTCATCTTAGGGATTATTCATGCCATCTATTTTAGGCGCCTTGCCGTAGTCTGTAAGACACAAAGTCACCCTCCCTCTGCTCAATTTATAGCCAATAGAGCAAAACATTCCAAGCAGCTCTATACTTGGGCTTAAGTTTCAGTGACTTGTACAGAAGGATTCAATTCCTAATTTAGATCTCTAAAGTTGACTATATAAATCCCTCCAGTGTTCGTACATCACCAAGTATGTCAGGATCGCTATTCTTTTTTGACAACTAAGAACCTAATCTTCCTCCATTTCAGTCAGACCTCAAAAGGCTCTGACTCAAATCCCATCCCCAAACACAAAGTTTTACAGAGAAGGTGTTTCTCAGAACCTTTCCATTTGTTTATTTTTAAGCACAGCAAGGCATAGCAATGTCACCCAATGGAAAGTGCAGGATTATTTCTTTTGTGCTCAGATTTGTTTCTTAATTGTCATCTGGAACTTGTCCAAGATTTTCTAGGCACTGCCCAAAAGATGATTTGCTCATAGAATCACAGAATCGTTTAAGTTGGAAAAGATCAAGTCCAACCTAAGGCTGTCAACTCCATCATTAAATCACGTCCCTGCGTATCACATCTATGTGTCTTTTAAATACTTCTAGTCATGGTGATTAACCCCTTTCTTAGGCAGCCTATTCCAATGCTTGACCACCTTTTCTGTGAAGAAATCTTTCCTAATATCCAGACTAAACTTCCCCTGTCACAACCTGAGGCCACTTTCTCTCATTCTATTGCTTTATACTTGGGAGAATAGATCGCCCCCCAACTTTCTACAATATCCTTTCAGGTAGCTGCAGAGATCTAAATGGGATCTGGAATAAAAGTGTAGTTTAAGTGATAAATATTACTCCAAACCTGTGCATTAACACTACAGCTGCATGATTAGCCTTAAAGGAGAATCTTTAGGATCATAGAATCCTTTAGGTTAGAAAAGAATTTCAAGATTGTTGAGTTCAGTGCATATTAAGCACTGTGCCCCACTGTGTTGGTGGAAAGAACCACCTGAAATTACTGAAGGATGCAATGCGGATCTGATTCTGTTCTTGCACACATGTAATACACACACACACCCACGCACCCACACCACAGCCCTGAAATCCAAAAGAATTTGAAGATAAGTCACACGTTTCTCCACTCCCATTATGTTATCAAGCTGCAGCAAGAAAGGAAGAGTGAAGACCTGCTTAACAAGAACATGATCAGTCAAAATAGGATGGAAATTACATCTGGACAAATCTCCAAACATTTCATTTACAAGTCAGACCTTTTTGCTGCTTTTTAAGGAATAGGGATAACAGCACTGAAAAGCAGAAGTGATTGATAATGCCAGTTTCTTACAGGTTACTGATAGTAAACAAAAGGCATTTTTTCTTGCAAGACATTTTTACTTTCATTGTAAACTAGCAAAAGAGAACAATAGACAGAATGCTATTCAAATATGCCAGAAGCCTGCACACTAGAAGAGGGGAATAAGGGGTTTTCCGCACGAAGAAACAGTTTGCTTTGAAATTGGGGGGACTTGAAGATACATGACAAAAAAGAGATGTTTATTCGTTTCCTAAAAAAAAAAAAAACAAAACAACAAAACCCTGTATACATTTTGAGATTGTATTAGTTTTTCGCTGGATATTTTCTAGTCTTGAATGGAAGAATTAATTTCTATATATTTTTGTTTCCAGCTCCCATAGGCAGGGAGAAAACCAGGAGCTGATGCCACATATGGAAAGGATGGAGAGCCCTCTTAGAAAATGGCTTTCCCATGCTACAGAGATAAGGACTGTATAATCAGTCACTGGTTTTCTAATGTGTTATGGGAGTGCTGCAGTTACTGCTGTATTACTAGTAAGTCCAGAAAAATAATTTAAGTTGTATTAAATATGGTAATTTCAATGCTCGTTAGGAATCTGTCCCTCCAGTGATATCTGATGAGTCGACTGAAATACAAGAAATGTTGTTTGCTGCTCAGTCTTCTTTGTTTTAATGAAACATGTTTTTAGGAACCAAGGGGACATTGTCTATTATTTAAATCATTTTCTCAAGAACTGCAAGGTCACAGTTGTTTGCTCATCAAAGTCGATAGCACATTCTCTCTAAAAGGGCTGAAAAGCAGAGTGGCTTTTCCCCTCATCCTTAGCATGGAATCCAGTGTCACCACTCCTGAGGACAGCCTTGTACATAACCCTGGTAAAGTAAGGGTCTTTCAGTGTTTTGTCTCTTTTTAAAAGGAGGATACCACGAACACTTCCTCCATGTTTCATTCAGAGAATCAATTTAAATTTGGATTCCAGCTCATCCCTGTCAGAAGCACATGCAGGCACACAGCAAGCTTGACATATTTAAGTACTGAGCTTGTCAGATGGCACACTCCGTTTGAAGTAATCCTCACAGTACTGGGAGCATGAAACCCACGAAGACTCCACTACAGCACCAATCCACTCATGCAATCCGTGCATTTCCAATCTCTGATGATCTGCTCTGATGAGGTTTTACAGTGTTATGATACTCAAATATCAAATAAGTTTCTTTGTGTCAAAGAGTTATTAGTGGCAAATCTCATTGCTCTAAGACAGAAGCTCTAATGAAATTTTAATGCACAAAAGACAGCACAGTGATAAAACTACCCACCTGAAATCTTTGCTTTGCCAAAGTGTCTAATCCAATATTAATAAGTGACAACCACATCAGTTGCACATCAACCTAGTTTCTCTGAAGTGTCCTCTCATAATACGCTGTAAAATCTTCTCTCTCAAACACTGAAGCTTCTTAGACAAACAAATCAGTAATGTATCCTATGCCTTTGCAATCTGGCTGTAAGTGACGACCGTCTCTAAGTCTCTCTACATGGATATGCTGATACTTACAGCTTGCCAAGTTCAGTGGGACACCATAACGTGGTGTTCATCAAGTGCCTCCCAAATTCCCAGTTTGTCTTCCACGCAGTAAATAAACCAACTAGGTGTGTTCAAAATAGAGCACGTTTTGCACCCCTCAGGTACTTCTCAAAGGCACTTACACATCTACCAAGCGCTTGTTAAACCAGAAGTTTTTGAGTTGTGTGGGCATGTAGAACCTCAGCATACTGAGACCTGGTTGTAGAATGGGTGAGACAAGGTTCAGTGTTGGTCATCTTCCGAGGCCTTGGAGAAAATGGATGGTTGATAGAAATCAGTGTGGAATTGTTTTGCACTGCGTCTGAGGCAGGGAAAAGTGTGTGTATATTGCCTCAAGTATGGATTTTCTGTCAGTAAGGGCATTAAAATCATGTTTTGCACTCTGAAGCTACCTTACTCTAAGTACATACCATGTCCAAAGGCATAGAGCATGAAACAGCTTGTATACTTACAAGTGAATTTCAGCCCTCTGCCTACTAACTTCTTTTGGTAATGGTGGAGGCATAAACTCCATCACTAAAAGTAACTTTTAAGTGCTCTTTTTGGGAGGAACACTCACACTCCTATCTAGACCAAAGTTATCCAATTATCAAATACCTATATTTAGAGCAGGAAGTGGAGGATGGGGAGGGGAGCAGGGGAGAGGAGGAAATGAAGGCAGTACAGTTTACTCACTATTAAAGGGGAGTCCCTAATATACCAAAATACACCAGAAGGGAAAGTAATTTCCATTTGAGGGGAAATCGTGAGCCAATAGAGAAATTTTTACTTGGGATAAAGATGTTGAGGCCATCTGAAAAAAGAAATCATATGTTGACAGTTTGATACTGACTAGAATGGTGCCTATTGTCTATGTGAAGGTCTTAGATGCTCCAATATATCCTGCACACTTTATAACTGCAATTTGGGGAAATATTTCTTAAGGCCACAAAATCTGCACCCTGTAGACAGTATAAAGTTAATGCTCAGTTTACACAAGAAATAGGCAAGATGGAAAAAAAATATTAATATAATTACAGCAAAAGATACAGAAAATAAAAAATGGTGAAAAAATTCTCCAGCACATTCTAAGGATTGGCAATACTTATTCAGCTGTTGAACTCCACAGCAAGTCTTGTTGCTCTCCTCTTTCTGGAGAAAGCTCCAGGTCACCTGCACAGGGTCTGATTTTGAGAAACAACACATCCTGGGGTGTGCTCCCAATTCTTCAGGTAAAGGAGAAAAGTCATGTGTCTGAACATAACATTCATGGATGTTGCTGGGCAAGGGATGACCTTAGGAGATGGGAAGATTGCTGTTTAATGCAACCAGAAATTTAAGCACTGTGCCACATTCTCAGTGAACATCAGGGATATCTTTAAAATGGTTCCTTTATTATTCTACCTGGTAAAGCAGACACAGCACATGGGCACAGAAAATGCTCTTGCCCTCTGCAGCCTTCACAGGTCTCCTAGAACTCTCACGCTGGGGGCAGATTTACATTAGCAGATGAGCCAAAGAACCTTTGCAGGACTGGGCATCTCCAGAGCCTTCATGGTTTGGGAGAAAACCCATAATGCTCTGAAAAGGTTCCTTCTGTAGGACATGAGAGATTACTCCATCAAGAATATATGTGCCACCTGCCAGTCATCGAGCTTCCCAGCAACCCACGCTCAGACTCCTGACCTCTTGAACTGGAGGGAGAGCCAGAGTCCAACCAGACCATGGTGACTGGCAGGAGAACACAAGCTGTCAGCTGGAAAGCCATGACACCAATTTCAAGAGAGCACATCTCAAAATTTTACAATGCATTAGAAATATTAAGGCACTTCAGCTTGTGTAGTTTAGAAGTTACGCACACAAAGGGCATTTGCCTTTTAATAATGTTTTTATGAGCTGCCTGAGTGGCTTGCAAGCAGTTCAATATCCACTGCTGCATACCATTACTGCTGTATTTTCTAGAAGACTGCTTGGGAGACACAAGAAGGAAAATTACTGTGATCAAAGTCAAATTACAATACACAATTGCATTTCTGTGAATGCTCTACCCAGCTAATACAAATAGACTGGAAAAAATCGATTCAACAAGATCGTCAGAAAAACAAAGCTGTGTTTCCAAAACCATGCCCCTTGGAGGTATGCTTTTAAATAACTCTGTGCTCCACTTACATGGTTTATAACGTCAATGTGAATTTGAAAGGATCTGTAAAAGGAAATGGTTTTGAATTCTTAGATTGGGTGTCTTTGTGTGCAGATAATATCACAAACAAAATATTTTGCTCTTGCTCAAGACTAGAAATGTCACAAATGAATGGACTCCTGCAACACAGAGTTTTGCATTTTCAACTGTATTTCCAAATCCTTAAACACCCACTCATTATTATACCAAATACATTTTCAAATGAGTGCTTTGGTAGGTTAGCATTGTTTTCAGCTAACAATACTTCCACAATACATTTTTTGTGCCTTGCAGAAAATGTTCTTGAAATGATAGTGGCTATAAATCCTTCATACTGCTGAATTTATGAAGTCTGTGGATTATGCTATTTATTCCTCACAAAGATTGTTCCCAACCTAAATAATTTTATGATTCTAAGATGTTTGTAAAAATACTCACATCCCTTCTTGGCCATTCATTGCTTCAGAAGTAGATAAACATACTTGGATCTTCATGAGTTTTTTCCCACAGTCACTTTTTCGGTGTGAATTGTAAATAAACACAAAACTTCATATTCATTCATTATTTGGGAAGGCATTTCAATTTCAGAAGTACTTTGCTAGGATGCTGAGTGACAGGATGTAGAAAAGGCGCAAGTCAATTGATTTTAGCTTTCAAATTAGAGTTGTTGTTTACACTCTTTGTAGTCAATCAATCTCAGTGAATTACCTGCAGGGAAAATCCAAATATCTGCTTATTAATCTCAAAGATACTCATGCATTTTTGGCCAGGAAAAGGAGCCAGACATTTTAATAAAACTAATGTCTTTTGTGATTTTAGCATGCTGGGGTTTCAATTTTGGGTGGCGATTGCAACCTTGACACGGCTGCTGGCTGGCTGGCTTAGCCCTTAAACTAAAATTTAGATTAAATCCAAATACTTTTGACACTGGTGAGAAACTTTGGCTCCATTATAGCAAAGTTCTGTGTAGGTCTTGGAGGGTTTTCATGCCCTCATATTGGTCTCAGGTGGAACTCTTTGGGAGCACAGGGAAGGAATGTCTACATCCAGTTCTGTCAGAGAGGTCTGACTTGGCCGCACTGACAACATCTGATGCACCAGCTCCATGCAGGACCACAGTCCAGACGTGATGCATGGGGACATAGGCACAGCCTTTATCCATATTAGTAACACATATTAGTAACAGAGCAGCAGCATCTCTACATCTGGCTGGAAAAACAATGGTCTTGTTTAATACATCTTTTCATAAATTACTTTCTTCAAAACACCACATTTTTTGAACAAGGCAGAGTGCAAGAACAGGTCGGGTTTTATTCTTATCGCGTGTAGTGAGGCACAGAGCATGAAGGGCAAGAGGTGAACTCGGGGTTTTCCATGGGGCTCCAGAGCAAAAGCAGGCATTAGGATGGTTTAGGAAGGTTATTTTGATAACCTTAGGAAGGTTATTTTGATAGCCTTTCCTTTGGCCCAGTGGTGGCCCTGAATATGTTTTGTAGATACACTTGACAGTCAACGGACTGAACCATGCATTTTCTACATCAGCAGCAGTCAGCTTTTGCTGTGCCAATTTATGTCAGCTTATAGGAAGCCTTAATTCTTGTTTTGACAGCTACAGAATTTTTCTGTGGTCCTCAAGGACTGATTATGGTTTTCCCACCTTCAGCCTGTTTCAGACATTCAAATCCTAATGACAGTTGTGCTGTGTTTGTTTTTGGTTTTGTTTTTAATAAAAGGTGCTTGGCAGATAAATTGTATAATCCTTTGGGTCCAACATTTCAGCATTAAGGGGGGCAATGGATTTCTTTCTGAATTACTTGGAAAACATTACCTCTAAATTTTATGGATTCCTGTTTGATTCCCCGATGGATATCCAGGCAGGATTGTCATCTGACATAGAGGTCATTTATTTTGCAGTTAGTCTACATGAGAGTTGGACTTCTCTTGTTAAATGAAGATAGGTGTGTGGAGTTTGCTACCTGGCTTCTTCACGTGCAGGCAGTAAATGCTGAGAAACAGGATTGCACGAGTGCGGTGCTGCCCACAGCATGGCCATAATGACGGTGCTTTACTTGGAATCATCACTTAGGATCTCATTAGCTCCCACTAAAAGACATGACTTTAAACTTTTGACATTAGATGTACAAACACATCATTAACACCTTTTAATCCATCATCTGTGCTGCAGCACTTCTAGTTGCAGTCGAACAGAAATTATTCTGGAAATAGCCTTTGCATGCACTAGAGTTACATTAAGAAGACGGGGGTTTTTCTCTTCCCCTCTTGCATATTAAAGCAGCGATATTTATTTACTTAGATTGTCTTTGTGTCGCTAACAGTAACACTGGCACATTTCCTTTTACCCATCTTTGCAAGGCCTGTAGGATGACACATCCAACACTTTCATGTGGTACTTCATCACCTGCCGGTATGTCCAACTCACGTTCATGTGTTTTACAGGTTTTCTCTGGAGAGTCACTTCCTTTTACCCCATTGCATAGCTGGTTACCAAATGTTTACAGATGATTAACAGGATTTATGGAATTCAGGTCAAAGATATCATGCGGCACTACAGAGACTTTGTTGCTCTATTGAGAACAAATGCTTAGAAGTCCATTTTGGCCATGTTCAGCTCAATTATAGGACTGAGATCCAGACCACATGTAATGAATTTTCAGCCTGTTCTGGCACTGCAGCGTGTTTAATGGAAAACAGCTCAGTGTGGGTTTTCCTGATCTACCTTTTCCACATGATGATTTTACATGGGAATTTGCCACTGAAACTTACCAGTATGCTTTTTTTCATGCTATGAGCAACACCAGGGCAGACAAAGCAGATACAAAAATGGAAATGAACATTATTCTGCTATTCTGTAATGGCAAGCCTAAGCTTCAACAAAAATTGAGCTGCAGCATGCAGTGTCACTGCTTGAGCACCATGGGAGTCTGATGTATACTTTGCCGTGAGGGAAGAAAGAAGGCTTTATCCTTACCATTCCTACTTAGACTAAAGTATCTGCATCAACAGTATCTGAGCCAACTAAGGCAGCGCTGTAAGAAGTGTGGGTATTCAATGACTACAGTGACCTGGGTGCCTGAAATACACCAACAGAAAGTATTCCTAGGATAGTCCACATTTTATAGATGAGAATAATCATGCAGTTGCTGTTGTGACCAAGATATGAACATGCAGTCCTTCAAATACTTGACCCAAAAAGCTGGCAAAAGGATCAGTATAGAGGATTCAGAAGAAATAGCAGAAGAATCTATATACAAGATACTGGGGAAGGAAAGAATTAAGATGGTCTTGTTTGGTACTCGGTATCTTAGAAGGTAATTTTTTTTCTGGAAAACACTACAAGTACAGGCACCACTTGAAATATATAACACAGCAATGAATTACAAACAATGTGATTCCTATGTATTTTGAGGAGGCGTATCCTTGTTTTTCTGTGTTTAAGTAAGACAAATTGATCCACAGGAGTGTGTCTTCTGCATTTATGCTGAGACTCCCCTATGCAGGGCTTTTTCCCCCACTACTTTTGTTCTTTCTACCTGTTCTACTTTGCCCAAAGGAGAGAAGGGGAGTTAAAGCTGCATTTGAAATATACTTTCCTAACAGGTAAATAATAGTGATGAAACCCTTGCTCTTGCTTAAATTTGACTTCCATATTCAGGCATGGATAAGTCACATCTTTGTATACCTAGAGAAGCTTGATTCCTATTTCAAAACCTACAGCCACAGGAATCAACAGAACCTTCACTATGGTTTTTGTAGCTTTGCTGTTACCTATTGCTCAAACAGCTGCTGAAAATCTTTGTCCACTCTTCAAACCCATGTGTGACAGAATGAACCACTGAGCAACTACATGCAACAAAATATTTCATCTAGTAGGCAGTGGCTTCATCTAGTAGACAGTGGTCTCATCTATGTGCAAGTAACACAAGATGGAAAGAGGAAACTTTGTCCTAGGGTTCAGAATTATTGTCATCTTCATCTACCCCCACATATTCCCCCGAAGGGCAACTGCCAATCCCAAACCACAGTTTCTGCAGAGGTTTGAAGAAGGGGGCATCTAAGTGAAAATTACTTACCTTTACTGTCCTGACTAGTTCATAAATCTTACAAGAAAACAATTCTCCTGTCATTTCTTCAACTTTGTGGGAGGAACTAGTTTTTCTGAATAATAAGATCACTGCTGATGTGGTGACCAAGACCTCTTTTTTGCACNTGTTTTGATGTGCTGCTGCTGTTCCCGTTATCCCGCCCTGTTTTGGTGGGTGCCATGCTCCTTCCTGGAAGAAGTGCAGGATCAGTCCAGCCCCCTCCAGCTGTATCCCCAGAGCAACAGTGCAATAGGAAATAATGGTAGGAAGAGATATATTAATATAGGCAAATTAGACAAAAACCTTAGTGCCTTTCACAATGGCAGGGCAAGTTGAGTTTTAATTCCTAGAGATCTGATCTCCAGCTGTCTTGTAAGTGCTGTTTCTTAAGAGGTTTGTATGGTGCAGTATATGCTTTTCTCAGCCCTTCATCTTTCAAGCTGGATGAGCTATGGAGTGAGGCTGGGGTCTCACTGCATCCATCCTTTACAACATCTAGCCTAACAGGGCCTGCCTCATCTCATGAGAAAGTGGATCTCAGAGCAGAAATATTAGAAATGCAACAAATAAATTAGATGCTCACACAGTTCAACAAAATTTCCTGTCGCTTCCTATGAGCCAGAAAGAGAAAGAAAGCACCACTTCTGCCACAAAAAACTCCACATAGCTTTAACAGGTCAGTTGAACAGGTTTTCTCTTGAAGTTTTCAAGTGGGTTTTGCTTCATCCGTTACATTTGGTGTTCTGTTCCAGGCTGCCTGGTTTGAAGGAGAAAATGCCCAATAGCAGCACGGTACACACTGCTGGTACCTGTGGTGAAACTGCTGCCTCACATGTGCTCCAATGCAGGCACCACAGTGGAACAAAGTGCTTTTGGGTGTCCTTGCTGATTCCCCACAAAAACTTAATGCACCCCAAATTTTGGCTCACTCTTTCAGTCCCTTTGCCAGAGATTCTCTGGCAGAGAGATGGGATCCTTGCACTGTGTAAGCACAACCATATCTGCTTCGCATCAACACTTCTAAAATAGTTAAGTTCAGGGTTGGCAGGTTCATGGCAGCTCCTGGGGTTGCCAACCCTCCTCCTTATCAGCCCCATCTCCAGCATGGTACCCAGATGCTTGCAGTGCTGGAGCAAGGGGCTGCAAACCACCACAAACTCAGACAAATGTGCCTGGAGGGATTGTGAAGAGGAGGAGTAGGGTGTCAAAGCGTGAGGGTGACTCTTGCACCCAGGCCCCCGGCACCCACCCTGCTCCATGTGCAGCCCCTCACTGCACCACAACTGCATGGAGAGGCCACACACCAGGCTCTTGTGGCTCAGCGTTTAAAGAGCTAAAATGTAATAATTTGAAAATGCATCTTCTAAGTATCTTACAAGCATCTTGTCCTACAGATGCCCAGAGCAGGGACACAACCTATTTCACTATCAGCTCCTCAATGAGAGCAGAGGGCTGAGTATAGTTTTTAGGTAATGTGGTTACAAAATTATTTCTAGTGAAGTGAATACTTGCAAAGCTACGTGTGAAATTTTCAGTGGAAAGCACAGACTATGGGAAGAGTGGGAGAAAACAAGCCACAGGGGTGTCTGCAGGAGGTAGGGCAGCTTCTGCTCTCTCTGCCATATGCCTGTACTCAAGACAACCTTCAAGACCCCTAAGAACACCTAATTTAAATTGCTTGCACCCTCAGGTCTGTAGAAATATCAGATATGGGTTTTGCTAACTTGCAAGGCAAGTTCACAGTAGTGACTCTGATTAGCTGATAACATATCAGGCGTGATACAGAGCAGCAAGGGCAGATAGCAGTGGCTGCCTCATCAGTTAAAAAATCATGGAAAGGAACTTATTTTTGTCATAGGGCAATGATGCCACTTTTGTTTTTAAAGGTCTATCACTCTGCTGAAGGCAGGTGTTAGTGAACCGCTGCCTCTGATGCCTGCAGAGGATACATTCCTTGGGAGTGGAAGGTGATGGAAATGCACATCATGAGGTTCAAAAAAAATGAGCCATGTGCAATGCTCAGCCCTGACCAGGAGTTTGCATCCCTTGTCTTGCCTTACAAAATGTTGTGTTGCTTTGTGCATCTTGGTGCCTTCCAAAAAGCAGAACAAAATATACCTTGTTAAAATGGAATCACTCTGTAAGTGACATGAAAAGAGAGAGGGTATTTTACTGAGAGGCACAGCTTCACCAAGAAGTCATGGATCACCACATCCAACTTAACAGAACTGTTCTCATCAGCGGAAAATGAAACTGCAGCTGAGATGACATGTGGAGCTTTTTAACCCATCGCAGCTTACCAGCAATCTGCTCTCCACTTCTAACAGAAAAGACTTTCATCCTCAGGGTAAGTGTCTTGAGGGAAGAGTGGTGTCAGTACTAATAATTTTCTTGCAGACTTGCTAGCGCAGATTTTTGTCCGAACCTCCTCAGTCGTAGTGAAAGGAATATCCTGAAGTGTGCACAAGGTACATCCCTTTGGTAATACCATCAAGTCAATGAATTTCTATGAACATATTATCTGAGGCAGTTGTAACCTGTCTATTCCCATGCCAGATTGCTAATTACCTCCATTTGCTTTCTATAATGGACTTTTTTCTCTGTGGAGGGCCTTTTGACACAAAAATTTGTTTTACTCACAGCAACTGCAAGCCGATATTCAGATTTGTCTCTCCAAGGGCAGTGATCTCTCTTTTACATTTCTAGATCAGTCATATGAGGCAGCACCCACCACCCAAGCTACTGCAATCACCTCCTGAGCCAAGTGGTTCCTGGGCTCAAAAGTGTAGAGGCAATGCCTGCACTCAGTCATGACCATAAAAATATCCAAAGGCATTTTGCTGAGCATGATGGAAACCTGGGCTATGTTGGCCTTTAGGGCCCAGGATTTTCACAGGTTGTTTCAGTACCTGACATATTTCCAACAACAGATGCTGTAGCTCTATATTCAGCATGTTTCAGTCTCCTCTGGGAACAACAGGGTGCTTCTCCTTCTCAGGCATTTTCTTGGCCTTTTTGATAAAGGCTGTCTCAAAATGCTGCATTTTGAAATGCTGACAGGTTTGTAAAGACAGACACTAGTTCTGCCTTTCAGGACTGGCTGTGGCCATGGAGGCGACCAGGAGGAGGCAGATAAAGGTTTGCAGACCTGTCCAGTTGCACAAACCCCACGAGGCCGTTCTTCCCTCCCTCAGCACAGGCAAAGCCATCTTTATTTCCTACCTCTACTTTTGCCTGTTATTGAAATCTCATGTAATTTTTTTTTTTACATTTGTTTATAGAAAATCCTCTTCCCCTCAAGAGCAAACTTCTTCCATTCCTATCACACTAGTGCCATGTCCTCTCTTCAACAAGGAATTGTTTCATCTGTATCCTTCCTTGAATATACATTTGGCTTAAAAGTCACAAGTTAACACTTGCTGGCATCTTTATTTGGTATCAAAAGAGAATATATCTCATTAATTGAATTTCTGCCTATTATTCTGAGTAATTAAATGAGCCTATAACCCCACTGTTGCCTAGCAATGCTGGCACAGAACCGCAGTAAACACACCACTGCTTAGTAAAAAAATCTAGAAGACTATTAAGAAGGCAGCGGCAATGACAAGCTTGCACACAGCTATGAGTGCATGTTGATTAGGACAGTTTCCAGGAATGGTCTTGGTGCTGTTTCGCCCAGGAACACTCTATCAATGAAAGAACACAAGTATCTAACACACAATCCACCAGCTTTGTAAGGAGTGGTAAGGATACCCAAAGTACTGAGGACACTGGGTTTAGAGCAATGTATCAGCTATATTAGCTTTCTGTACCTGACATTCACCTCTTAGGATGGCAGTGATGCAATCCAGTGACACGCTTCGAGATGTAAGCTTGCCAAAAGCGGGGAATGTGCGATCTGCTGAGATCTCGTTGCTGAAACCAGCTGACTTCCATACACTGACCTCTATCACAGCAATTCAAATTACACGGCAAATGAGGACTTCAGGATGCTGTGATCATGGATGTAATTGCATGTAAGATGATAGAAGGGTGAGGAGGATTCATTTACCAGTGGCAAAAGGTCTGCTGGCTATTCAGGATCTCAGTACCAGGTTTATAGCACTGGTACGTTGGGGCTTTGTGTAAAAAGGGGCTTGTAAGATAAAATGTTGTAAAGGTGTGAAAAAATATAAAGTCTAATTATTGAGGGTGTGATGAGCATAAGATAACAGAATAATGAGCAGCGCATTCAGTGTCTAAATCACTAATAAAAATTTCACTAGGTACTTGTGGCTCTGGAGAGTCTATACCAATCCTTTGCCATAATTTGTAGGTTTGCTGCATTTTCCCTTCCTACTGTCTGATCATCGGCACAAAGCACATTATTTACTTGGTGGCCCTATATAAAGTCTGCAGGGCAAATCCTCTAGAGGTGTGTGGCTGGGCCATACTAAGAAAGCCTGGTCCTTTGCAGAGATGGGATAAGAAATACCCTCTGCAGCAGAGGACCAAAGGATCCTCTGAGAAAAGTTAGTCTGATACTTTCAGGATCAAAGCGATGAGAGATATTTCTAAAACCTGAAGAGGGCATGAGGACATTGAGTGGGAGAATGTTTCTATAATTAAAGGGCATTGAGAAATCTGGCTAAATTTGGCCCACACACACAGCTGGGTGCATTGGCTTTGGTATGCACATGTGTGTTGTGTTCAGGGGCACGTGCTTGGAGGCTCGTGCTGAGCCCTCCACAGCAATTCTGAAATTCAGTGCAGAGAATTCTTAAAACATACTGCTGGGGGAGAGGAGCTGAGGCTGCCAGCACAAGAAAGCTGTGAAGTTTAGGCCTTGTTTAAAAGCCTCTGCAGTCACCTGAAAAACCTCACTCAATGGGTCTCAAGGGAAAGAAAATTCTGAGTGTTCTTTAAAGCTCCTGAAGTACTTAAAGCTGTGGATGTATTTGTAGGTAATGACACACAGTGGGAAGAGACCTGTAGCATGATAAAGACGGAGCTGATATCCACATTCTGTATTTGCGGAGAGAGATCTGCTTCTGCTCCATAAACTTTGCCACGGTTTCTGAGCCAGCGCTGGCTGGCAGCTGCATGGTGTGGGATGCAAGGTGGGCAGCCCTGGAACAGCACTTTTGGGCCGAGCATCAGCTGAACGAAGGCTCATTTCCCTGTGGATCCCCATCACATGAGCCAGTAAAGTGGGGGCCATCCACTGGTTAAAAACCACTTTCCTGATGCAAACGAAAAAGCTGACGTGGGCATGAGCTGTTGTCTGGGACTGCCAAATTACTTACCTGAAGGAAACCACCAGCACACTGTCCCGTCTCCCACCACAGCTGCACGATGCACCTCTGAAGTGCTCTCTTGATGCATTAAAAACAGATAGGCAAATGGTAGTGAGAAAAGGGAAACGAGGAGATAGCTGAGGTGCTGTCCTATCTCTCTCCCTTTCCTCTTCAGAGCACTGAGATTGGCAGGAGGGAGGGCAGACTCTGCGCCCTTCCCCTCCTGAGGAAAACTGAACCCTGATTTAGCACTTGCTTGGCAGATGCTCAGACCGTCAAAAGCCGGAGGATACCCTGAGGTGAAGCTCTATTGATGTGTAATACTTTGAACCAATGTATATTTCATTACTGTAGAGAGAGAGAATATGAATCAATAATTCAAGAGTAAGGAAAGGGGAAGGGATAGGCTGGAACCAGTGCTGGAGGACGCATTTCACTTTTTGAAACACTTAAACTCTGTGTTTTTTCCAAAGATCACCTTAATTATATACCTACAGTCTTTTCAGTAAAGTCTTAAAGCCACTATACTCATCAGAGGAACAATCATTCCTTTCCCCATCACCCTAATCAATGAACAACATTTAACATAATGTTTCAAACCACAAACTTCCTTCTGGAGATTGTTTCCCATCCAGCCTCTCTCTGGAGGCAGGGGAAGGGAGAAGAGAGAGAAAATGGGGCTGGGAAACACTGTGAGAATAAAGATCAAACCAATATTAATTGTACAGTAGCCATAAGGAGGGAGGCAATGTAGTTACACTAATTTAATTTTGAACTGAGCCTTGAAGAAGAAGATAAATGAAAGAAGAAAATTAGGAGATAAAGGATTACTGATACAGAAAAAAATAACCCTGATTTTCCAGTGAAGCAAAACAGGTTGCTTTTTCTGAAGCATTTAGCTGAGATCTCAATTTCCAGCTGGAAGTATCTGGAATTTCTGTAATTTCAAAGGGCTTAGAAGAAAACTATTTTGCAAAACATGCACCTGTTTTCTTGGGAATACTGTTCCAAACTGTTTATTTCTTAAAACGTTTTTTTTTAATTGTTCAAGTATCTTGTTTCCAAAGGCATAAATTTCAAATAAAAATCTTCTGATATGAGGGTTAGAACATCTTTACCACACTAAACTTTAGAGATGGGTTTTGAATTTTTAAATGGTGGTATCAAAATGAAACACTTTACCTCACCACTTTAATTTTTTTTTTAATATAGATTGAAGCTGTTTCTTTGTATTGCTTGGGTTTGTCCTGAAAAATTGCACGAGAATTTATCCTAACCTGTCTTTTCCCTTTGTGGTAATCTGTGCAAGAAGAGCAACATGCCATGTTACTTGAAGTGGCAGGACACTGGATTTGTACACATTTTCTTCCATGGACTGCACTGAAAATATTTATCTTGTCAAATGAGAGAAGCTGGTTTTAAAGACAAAATTTAATATCACCTATATGTGTAAAACAGGAGTACCAGTTCTTGTGATTCATTTGTAAAATGCACATCTCTGTGAGCGTTCATTTGTTCAATGAGAAGCAGAACAAAGGCTGGAATATCTCTTTAGACTTTTTTATGGGAGAAAAAAAGAAGAAGAAAAAAGAAAAGATAGCCTGAGGTGTATTTAATTTGACAAATATAAAAGTGCAGGCATAAGTAGGTTAACTTTAAGCTGACAAGGCAGGGTTAGTCATTAATTAATTAAGTTTGCAAATTAACTCCTGACAAAATTTCCACTGACTTTAGCAGCATTTGGTTGCCACTCCAGGTGCTTTCACAGGAGACTTTTTAATTGAAAGAGAAAGAATAAAGGACGTTAAGTAGTTCAGCATTTGTTACAGCTGGAATCAAGCTGACACACTTAGACAATAACTTTGGAGTGTTTTCTGAGGCTTTCCCTGCTCCACTAGCATATTGAGCTGACTTGTCACGGCTTGGCTGCCCTCAGGACTGGGGAGCTGATACATCCCAAGAGTCCTACCTGCCCCTGTGGTTCACCTGAAGTCATGTATTTGCTTCTTTTAATGCTTCTTCACTTAATTTCTTTGTAGATTCATTCACAGGACTCATCAACATAATGACTGACATCATCTGGCGCTACACCGGAGATTTTATGGCCCCCGATATCGTTTGCAGGGTCGTTCGCTACTTCCAGGTATAAAAACCTCGTGCTTTGTGTCCCCACAGCAGTAAACTCTGACAAAAATGCTGTGTAGAATTTTTTCTAGCAGCAAAAGTGCTAAATGCTGGAAATGTTCATTTAAAGGTGAAACATATTAGTTAAAGCATATTAAATCTTTTAAATTTTGTGGATATGAAAAAGGAAAAATGCCTGGGTGAATACACAAGGGATGTTTTTGCTTTTTTTTTTTTCCCCATAAGTCTTGAAACATTCCTAGTTCAGAGTTCTCGCTGACATCACCTTCTGCAATAGATGTGCCTCAACTGCTGTCTGGTTGTACTTTCTGCCCCAGGTGGTCCTTCTCTATGCCTCAACTTACGTCCTCGTGTCACTGAGCATAGACCGCTACCATGCCATAGTTTACCCCATGAAGTTCTTGCAAGGAGGTAGGAGAATTTTGGTACCTTGTTATTGCTATAGATACTATTAGATAATTTTTTAGTTTTCGAAATCCTTAACCATGTTGCTATGAATTATTCATTCCTGCTCTAGCTACATGTGAACTCTGTTACTGTTTTCCAAATGACAAAGGAGCTGTGGTTTCAAGATTTATTAAACTCCACTTAGCCCTGAGCAGTTCTTTTAAGTATTGTGTTAGCAAAGAATGAAATGACATTTTAAAAAGTATAGTGGTTTTCATTATCTTCCAGCATTTTTACAAGGTTATTAGGGGCAAAAGCTATTCCCTTGCATCACTATGCTGACTGTAGGAGCTGCAACATCTATACTGTCTGTTTATTCACATTAAAAAACAGCTTGGACGGAGGGTGTGGCAATCGAATTCATACGATAGCTGGATATATCTTCAAAAGATATAGCGTATAAGTTTGGATGTCTATTGTTTCTTTAATTTCTTCTGTTTGTTTGGTTTCAGGGTTTTTTGCAGCCCTCAGATACATGCTGGCCTCTTAGCAGTACAGTTTAAAGAAAATTTTTTCTTTCCTACAGAGCCAAAGTGGGATGTGTGTTGCACTGAGTGAAGAAACAGAAATAGCAGGTGGGGAGGAAGAAGAACAGTTACAAGAACCATGAGGTCTGGAGGATGTGCTTTAATCAGATGCAGATACCATTCTTGTTCTGGAGTAGCAATGGCTTTTGCCAGACGGCTCTATTCAGGGGATCAGATTAATGGTCCTTCCTGGCCTTAAAAATCTGTGAGTCAATCACAGCTGAGACAGTGGTGCAGCACTGGCAGATGTTAAGGTCTGAAAGCTTCAAATACTTTTGTGAAATTTAGCTTTATATTCCCCAGTGTGCAGATGAACTCTTTCAGAACAGGGAGACGGATATCAAGGTTTTTCCCAGCGGGCTTTGGGAGCGGTGGCATTGCTGTACAGCTCCTGCAGGAGGGCTCGTAAACTAGGCAGGGTGGGGACTCATAAACCTGCTGGCTGAGCAGGATGAGCTGTGGGACAGACCCGCTGGCATTTCTGCCTCATGCATGGTACAAGAAAAGCAGCACTTGTTAAATCACCGCCTGGGCACAGTAAAGAATTTGATGGTTAATCTTTGAAAAGCACTTTGAAGTTGAAACAAACCCATGACAAATCACTTCAAATCTTCATAAAAGCTTTTTTATTATCCCATTTCCTATACCTATGCCATAAATTTTTTGGAGAAAAGCAGACATTGCCCTCAGTCAAGGGTAGCAGAGTCATCAGCTGGGTGCAGCTCTTGTCGGGGAGAAAAAGGTCACAAGCAGAGAGAACACTGACAAAACCCACCTGCCTTTTGCGAGGGCTGGCTACACACTATTGCACAAGTAAAGACCACGTTCAAAGGAAAAAAGAAGGCAGCTGCAAATCCAAAAGAAGGCTCTAGAGAGGTATATTTATCATAGCAACTTTCTGGAATATACATAAAATAATCACCTTTTGCACCCAGCTATTTCTTGCAGAGGTGCCATGTGGGATGCTTTTGAAATGACCTCTTAGTTATTCTGCAGATAGAGAACAAAGAGGTTTACAAATCTTTGTCATTGATGATGACACAGAGGAACTTCATGAACACTTCTGAGTCAACCTGTGGCAAATTTCTTTCAAAATGAAACACTCATCCCCCTGAAATCCCTCAATCAAGAAACAAAAGTGTTCCTTCTTCTTACTGATTTGAAAAATTATGTTTCTGTGTAGCCTTGAAATATCATTTTAGGAAAAAAAAAAATCAAACATTTCACTTTGAAAATGTCAAACACTTTTTTTAATTGCGGTTTAGTTACTAGCCTCAAGTCCTGTTAAAAAGCATTTGCAATGAGCTGTTCTTTGCACGGTTTTTAAGAAAACAAACTTCAACAGCTGAATATTTTATACTTTGCAAATACATAAATGACCACAGAAAGTGCAGGATGGGAAAGAAACATGCCTTCTAATCCTAAAGCTTTTACTATGAGACACCTAATTCTACAACCAAAAGGGTATTAAGAATAAGTTGTAAAATAAAGCTCAAAAAGAAAGGAAACTGAGGAACTATAGCAGAAAATATTTTGTGGATACTTCATCACGTTGAAAACGTATGTGCAAACAACACGCAGACTAAACAACAGGTGAAAAAAGAGCTGCTTAAGTAAAAGACAAAACCCAAAAAGGTGTAAACTGATCCTTGCATGGCTTTGGGCTGAAAACAATGCTGTCACTGAGATTCTGGAACATCTCTGATCTCTCTGGATTTGAAACCTAATTTCAAAGTGGCACTCAATTTCTCAAAGGATTGCATAGCACTGACATTCTTGATGGCAGGAAGCAAAGATCCTTTCAAGAGGGGACTTTCTGTCACAGTTGCTGGGTGCAGAGAGATGTGCTCAAACCCATTGTCACAGTGCGTGGATGGTGGGAGTGGAGCAGAGGGGACATCTGCATGGAAACATCTTTTAGGAGAGACAGAGCCAGAGCTCACAACTGAGATTCCCACCCCAGCCCTGAGAGTTGGTCGTGACCACCCCAGTATGAAAAACTCAAAGGAAAATACTCAGACAGGTTGAATAGAATATTGTATTTCAAAAGTTGTTATTTGATTTCATTTATAACTGATATAGCTCTAGTTATGTGATTTGCTGGCATTTAGAGCATATTAGAGTAACTATTAAAATTCAGCATAAAAAGAGCCCTGCTGGTGAGGCAGAAAATTAACATTATTCTGATAAAACAAAAATCTGCTTACCTATCAGAGCCCTGTAAAGCCCTTTAGACTAGCAAGGCCATATTCTACCAAATGCAAGGGACATTTAAAATAAGAATAAATGAACATTGCAGGAAATGTGTTATGAAGCACAAAGATACAATGCCACTCTTGCCCAACCCAAATTACCCAGTTCTGTTCAAATTAAGGTCATTCTATACAGTACAAAAAAATAAGGTTTCTTTTCCAGCTCTGATCTTTTTCATTTAGAAAAACACAGGTGGGCCCCACTGAGGTTTGCATGATTGTGGTTTAAGTAGTTAGTTCACATTTGAAATGTCCTTTCTGTCAGGAAATATTTTGCAAAATTTATTCTCAATATGACTTTTGCTAAGTTTATTCTGTTATGCTTTGGGAAACTTCACAGCTCTCTTTTGCCTCTACAATATTTATAGCCTTAATCTAACCCTCTCACTTACGCAGATGTCATCAGAGTTCCCTTAAGCCCTAGATCAGCAAGACCATACTTTGCTGAACGTGGGTAGCATTTAAAAATGAGCAGGATAACTGAGTATTTGCAACTGATGTTTTATAAAGCATAAAATTACTTTTTGAATGTTTCGCCCACATGCTTTTGTATTGCTCTTTGAGCTTCAAGGAGGAAAGACATTCTTCTTGATATGCATAATTTAAAGTGATTTTCTATTTCACACACAACCTCGGGTATTTTTTAGGACAATAAAGTATTTGAACACTAAAGCTTCCCAGATCAAAAAAAATCTGTCCCCATCTGTTCCTCTCGCAGTCTGGCTGAGGAGGAATAAGTGTCTCTGAGAATCATAGGTACTCCACAGATCAGCCCTTTTCCACCACACTTTTCAGCTAGAGCTAAGTGGATTTTAGCCAGAAGATGCAGGTTTTTGAAAATTAAAGCCTTGGGACTTTTTGCTCCAACCCATTGATATTCACAAAATCCCGTGGGTGCCACTAGGCATCACTTGGTTTCCCGCTTGTTTTTTCCCACTTGGCAGTGGCCAGAAATCAAGAGGATGCAGTAACCCAAACCTAATGGAGGTTTTGGGATCCTTCAGCTCCTATTCTTCACCATAAAGTCCAGCAGGATCTCCCAGTTCCTGTATTTTGCAGCAGATAAAGCAGGGCTGGGCATTTGAGCACCATCATCTGCCCTGTCTCATGGTTAGTAGTCCACTCTCGGAGTGACTTGGGGTTATCAGCAGGAGCTGGGTTTGGTCCCCACCATGATATAGAGAAGTGCAGGGCATGCCCAGGCTCTTCAGGTCTACGTTTCTTTGGGACAGTAAAGTTGCACCTGGAGTTAAAAGCAGCTGGTTATGCAGTCTTGCTCTGATCCTGAACTGAGGCATTTTCTTTTTCCTCATAGGAAATGTTTTGCAATCTTTCCCCCTTCAAGGTGCATCACTAGGCATGTAGTAGCACAGGCCTGCAGTCCTTTACATCCATTCATGATGTTCTCTTGGTGGCATAGAGGTACTATTTGCATTTCATGTTTCTGACTTGCTGACCCTGACCGGTGCCTTTCTCATAGTGTTTCAGATTCAACAGGCCCTGAGCACCCTTAAATAAAACTTGCAAAATACAAGCCCATAATGACATGGCAATTTATCATGGGAAAGAGATGAAATCCCTATTCTCCTTTGAAGTCTTTTCAGCATCAGCCAGCTGCAGCCTAAAATTCCCTTTCTTCACAGAATTTCCTCCTCCTCCCTGCCTTTCTGTCAGTAGTGCTGCAAGGGTTCACTCGCACCAACAACCCCACTGACACTGTCTGTTTGACTCTGTTACACAGAAAGACAGGCGAAAGTGCTTATTGGAGTGGCCTGGAGCCTCTCTTTCCTGTTTTCCATACCAACTCTGATTATTTTTGGGAAACGGCAGCTCTCCAGTGGGGAAGTGCAGTGCTGGGCTCTCTGGCCTGATGACTCCTACTGGATCCCCTACATGACGGTGGTGGCTTTCCTGGTGTATTTCATCCCTCTGATCATTATTAGGTAAGCCTGAACCCCAGTCAGCAAGTATGTGGTGAAAGCTGTCAAGCGTGCAATCAGCTTAATGCTTTAATTTCTACTCATTCATTACAATTTCATTTCCATACCTGCTGCATAGCTGCTTCGGTTTTTATCACATAATACATGGGTCGTTGTACCTGCCCTGGGTGCTCTCCATGTGGTTGTAACAGCCAGAAACATTTTCTCTGAGAAAAGGAATGAATCTCTAAGTGTGTCCACTTATCTCCACAGCTTCAGGCTTGAAAGATATCTTTATAAACCCAGTATGAATATTTATCCATTATTACAAAAGATAATTTTAATAGAAGAACAGGAAACTACACTTAACACTAATTAAAGTAAAATTAACTTGAAGTGCTCTTAAGCTTCACAGTGCTCGACAAGTGTTCCTTCATCAGGATTGGAAAGAAGTCTCCAAGCGTGGAAGTTGCCAACCACTCCTAAAATATGAACAAATGTAATTCTTCCTGTTTTGTAATAGGAAACCTAAGCTGCAGATACTTGAGACTGATTTGCCCCAAATCCCAAAGACAATCTGCAGAACCTGTATTAAACTAAGGTCAACCTATACTGCAGACTGTGCTTAGTGATCAGTGAAGTTTATCGCCTCCCTCTAGGGCACTGCCATTAGCTGCCATTAAACAGAAGTTAACTGGCCACGAGGAGCCACCAATGCAAAAGAGCTGTCAACATCAGTTGTGGAAGGGGAGTGAGGCTCTTTAACTGCCTCAAAATGCTGCCAGTGGCAGTAAGAGTTCTCAGAGCCCTTATTTTTCTTTCTTTTTTTAACAAGATTACAATCATATTTCTCGGCGTCCATCTCTTCTTGTTAGCAGCAAGAAAGACTTGCTGGGACTTCTTTTTCCCCCCCCATAATTTGGTGATAGGCTGCTTGGACTCTGAGAGGGGAACTATGTTTACAGTGTCCCATGGTTTTATCTCTTGGTCCATCTGCTTTTCCAACAAGTGATAAGCCATGAGTCTCACTCAGCTTCCTACTCATTAGTACCTTGGGTGAGAGTGGGGTGGGCAGAGGCTGATCTTTTCTAGATGATGACAGGACTGACTACATAACCTAAATAAATGCCTTGAAGTTTATTACTGTTTAATCACAGAGATTAAGTTCTGCAGCTTTTAATGGTAACAAGTTTATCTCTGATAGAATCAAAACCATGTGGTGCTTGAACTCACCTAGCTGAGTTTTTGATACGAATTCAAAATGGACCAGTGTTGCTCCCTAGAGAGAAGGGATGGTTTTTACACTTTGCTCGTAACATGTCATCTTGCTAAACTTTCTATTTTTGTGCCAGACTGCATAGATATAATACAACCAAAAAATATATCAAGAAAGACCTCCTTAAAGAAAGGACACAATGGCAAGAGAGGAAAACCTACTCCCAAGTTGTCCAATAGCTCTTCCTAAGCAGGATAATTTCTCTGCATGTTTTCCAGTCTCTAAAAGCCAGCCTAGTTTTCAATATACAGAAAAAATATTCATGAGAATATGTAAATAGAAATGTGGGTAGATCTGCAGCCCAGCAGTAGCAGCAAAAACATTAAACGTACACTGCACAGACAAAAAGCAGTTTAACAGTGAAAAGAAATGGCACTAGAAAACTTTGAGGCTGGCTGTTACTGTGAAAGGGGTTCTTTTATGAGCTTTCTCAAATAGGTAGCAGTTGGGAAATTCTAGCCAGCCTCTTAAGTGTTTTAGGGAAAAAACCCCACAGCCTGCCCAGTTACAGTCATTCCATAGGTGTGTGAAACATCTCTTTCACACTCAAACATACAGATTCACATGGTTTCTATTACAGACCAGCCACTCCTTTTACACACCATCTATACTCGTCTGGCAAGAAAAGGCAAGCTACGGAGCAATAAATATTTCAGAGCTGTTGACATTTTGCTCCCCTCCTCCCTGCCAAAGAAAGATATTCAAACCAGATCAGCTCTGTGACTTGCTTTACAGTAAATCCCCAGAAGGAAGAAGGTGAAAAAGACATGAGGGGAAAGAGAAAGGCAGTGAAACTGGCATTTCATGAGATTGCCCTGACATCTGAGACATGAATAAAACATCCTAAAATTTTTGTGGCTTTAACCTTAAGCAACTTTCACACAAGAAGTTTATGGCAGGACAGGAACTAAAACCACTGGCTTTGGAGCCAGGGGCAGCACAGTGTCTGTCACCTGCCCAGAAACATCTCTGGTTTCTGTGTTTATTAACACAAATGCTCCTGTGTCCTTGCCAGCAGAAGCCAGATTTTTGACATGTCCAAAGTGCTGTCTGGCACTGGAAGGAAGGAAGGGGAGTGGTGCAGGGAAGGATTTATTTTGTGCTTATTTATTTCTAGTTGTCAGTGATACTGTTTTCTTCAGAACAGAGAGGATTGTCTAAAATCACAGAAAAAGAGGATTAGCATCAGGGCAAGGTCAGCAGAGACATTATGAAAAAATGCCATGCATTTGGAAGGAAATGGCTATTTTTTAGAACACTTTTTTAAGTCTCCAGCATAAAAGTGAAGGTTGCAGCTTCCCAGCTGATGTATCTGTAAAGCACCTGTCAACACAGCCTGAAGGTGTGACATCTATTTCTTTAAAAATTATTGACAGTCCAGGAGTTTAAAGCTAATCCACCTGCTGTGGCTGCAGCACACAAATACTCTGGTAAGCAGTTTGTGGCTCAAGAACAGCAGGAATGGCTGTTAACGTCTCCAGGGACTCGATTTCTCTGCAAAAGTTTTGTTCCACGCAATACTTTCAGATGCCCAGGAGGTTTGATGATAAATGAGATGCTATTTCATAAGGGTGAGAGAGATCACGTACATCCCAGTTGTGTGTTACCATGTCAAGAGATTATTTATAAAAATGAAAGGCAATATTTAATAAATGTAGGAAGGCATTTTGTGATTTTTTTTTTAAATTTAATGACCTTTAGCCGAAGATGTTATTTAAAAATGGCCACAACATAACAATGGAGAGAAGATCCATAAATGTGCAACTGAAAAGTCAAGGATCAGTAGAAGAAAACATGAATACATATAAGCAGAAGCCAAGGCATACGCCACACTTAATGAGGAAGCAAGGCAGGGTGCACACAGGGGAAAAAAATAAAACCTTTTCTGCAAGAATTCATATTGTTTGCGCAGCTGCTTTATTTTCTCTGCTGAAGCACTCTGATTTAGCTGCATGGCAGGTGTCTGATGCAATGTGGGACACTGGCTGGCGGAGTTAATTCTTAATTAGTTCTGCTGCCTGAATTTGCTGAAAACCTAACCTCTAGAGCAAAGCAGTTCACTGATGACAGCACTTTTTCTGGTGCTGTTCATCTGAAGTGCATACGAAGGATAAAATCTTACTTTTCAGGTGCAGGACTTAATTCCACCCTAGACATGCTGCTTTGGCTGAGCTGTTTTCACTTGTTACAGTCCAGACACCATCATCTTTGAAGCTTCTCTCATCCAGCCCTCAGCTCTCTCAGTAGAGCTGATTTCACATGTTCCTGACAGCCTTCAACTAACTTGAAGGAGTTGTGTTATTCATAACACTGCAGCTCATGGAATGAATTATTTAGCTGATAACCTTATGCTTACGCTGGAAAACCCTTCCACTGACAAGCTAAACCCCCAGATGTGGTGTAAGCAAACTCTACACATTCCAAGCCAAAACACAAACCAGAAGAAAATAGCGTTCTCTCCCCTCACCCCCCCCTTTTAAAAAAAATGCATACATATAGAAAGGTAATTTATGAAGAAAATTGCAAAAATCTGAAAGATTTTAATAATTCTGAGGTCTATTCCTACCTCTTCTTCACAACTAGAGAATCAGCAATCAGTTATCAAAGAGCTTGTGATTTTTCAGCAAGTTTTTTTATCTGATTGTAATACCAATGAACAAGACCTGAATAATGAAAAGAAAAGGAAAAGCTATGATTAGTATTTTTAACACAAGTGTGTGGATATCTTTGAGAGCTGAAAAAGTGGAGAATATTTGCTCTTTTCCTATTAAAACTTCCCTTGTCCCCACCATCTCAGTGTAGTACAGGAAGGGCCACAGATCCTGAGTCAGGTATTTCCTTACAGTGCTCAAAAATTTGGCCTGTTCCCTCTTATTTACATTATTCTACCACTTCTTCTGCAGTTGATATTATCAACTGACCAAACCCCAGAAAATCCATAAAAAGTAATTAGGGAACCTGCAGTAATTAGTTCTCTCCTCTTCTGGGACAAGTGTCATCAGCTATAACCAAAGCCTTTTGTCCTATGCAGAAATACAGCAAGCAAAGCTCAAATGGTATCTGTGATGGTTGAAAACCTCTGGGGCACTGCTGAACAGAGGTTAAACATGGGTCAAATCAAGATTACACACTGTTCTCCTGCAAATATTTGCACCTGGGCCCCTTAGAACCTGTGAGGGGGAGACAGAAGAACTACTGGGTTTCTATTCTGCATTGCTACTCTGCGCCAAAACATAATTATATTCTGGCACTTGAGTATCCAGAAATTCAGAGTTTTTTTAGCTGCTATTCATGATTGCTAAATATATTTTTTATATTTTAACATTATAAATATAATACATAGACATTTACTTAATATAATTGCAAACTCATGTTTTTTAAAAAATTGCCAAAGCTCCTCCTGAAGCACGATATCCATCTGCTGTTTAAAATCTAAACTCCAAAGAGAACATTTGCTTTGGAGCAGCTGAAAAATAATTAGAAGAGAAAAAAGCCCAGAATCAGCTAAAAGGAAAAATACGGAATTAAACCCAAGGCATTGCAATGAAATAAAAAATAGATTAAATAAAAGGTATTTCTCTGAATTAAATCAAATAAAGGGACTGGAAATCCCATTAATAAAAACACCAAAGGTCATTTTTTGAACTAGATTCTGTGAGCCCATTCATTTTTGCTTGCAATTTCCATTTCTACATAAATACCCTAGCTCTTCCACATACGTTCTAGTATCTGCCCAACTCTTCGCTTAGCCATTACATGTGCCTGCAATGGTTTGTTCAGATGAGGTTAATTTTCTCTTTGGACAAATAGTGCTGTAAATTAGCTACCATGAAACAAAGTTGCTGCATCATTTTGCACAAATAAAGTATAGGGAACCATAGGCAATACTGGATGATAAATAGAACTAATTAACAGGGAGCTTAAGTGTACTTTTGCCATGGTAAAGGCTCATTTTACTAGAAAATATTGAGGCTGCGTGGGACACTGTCATAGTGCAATTATTTACTTTTTAAAAAATCTGTATTTAAAGAGTGGGCAGATTAATAATGCTTATGATTGTTAATATCAACAGATAGCTTTACCAGAAGACAGTTTCTTTTTTTAAAAAAAGAAAAGTGGTCTATGAATTAAAAATAAAGATGGGGTGGGATTATTCAGAGTTGCATTTGTGTGACTAACCATAAGTTACGTATTTACATGGATAAAAAATGCTGTGATTACCAATGAGGCATATTAAACAACACCATTAACTAATGGCAGGTTATGATGCACATGCCTCTTAATCCTTTAGAATCCGGATCAAGCTGAATTGTTTTTGGAGATGTGAAGAGTTTAATTTCTGAGGTACATCTGTAATGTGAGCCATATTTTGTGTTTTCCTGCCACCTCTAGAGATATGCACTTTGTCAGGGTTAGAAAAATCGTCACATTTTCAGATCAACAGCATGTCCTTTCTATCCTGTGGTCTTCAAAGCCTGAGCAGCTACTTTTCAGAATGGCTTGGATAAATTTTCCATACAGCTTTGACTTTTCCTACTTAGTACCCTTTCATTAGTCTCTCAGCTACAACCTGGGCTGGAAGACCAGTGTGCTGTGCACTTACAGACACAAAGAAGCCTGACAACATCTGGACCTAAAGAACTGCACATCCCATCTCCCAGTGCTTTCAGCGGAGACAAGGGCAAGCAGCATGCAGGCATGTTATGTGGGTTGGAAAAAGAGGTTTGTGGCAATGTGTACCAAGTACTTGTACATCTTGACAGTGAAGGCTGAGCAGTTCAATGTCCAGAGGAAGGGAACAGAGATTAGGGTATGGTTGGAATGGTGCATACTATTGCCAAACACTCCTCTGAATACCAGTTTGTCATCTGTTCCCTGTTGCTCTTTTCTCATCTGTCACTTCATTTTTCAAGTGAGAATTTCTTTGAGATTTGACCAACCTCTTCATCCTCCTCCAGCCGCCTTTTACAAGAAGGAAAGGAGCTACAAATGTATTCTGAAAAAAGGCTGCTTTTCCCTTGTAAGAAAAATACTTCTCTTCCATAAGTGCCCTCTTTTTACTTTTGTGGCTTTGAAACACACATGCAGTTGCCTGTTATGACCCTCTGCTTTAAGTGACACATTTCTGGAAAGTCCAGTTTCTTTGCTCTGTGTCACCATTGCTGGGGGGAAAAAAAAGGTTAGGCACTACTATGAACTGGAGTCTCAGAGACATCAAATCATAAATGAATAACTGTAGCTGGCTCAAGAGTTGCTCAGAAGTTTACCTAGCATGACAAGTGAGTCGTCTTTCCTGACACCCACCTTCAGCAGCTTTACACCACCTCTGGTCCACTCCTGATAAGGAAGGCTCCAGTGGCTCCAGCTATAGAGAAACAAAAGCTGAACAGAGGCAAAAACACCCACACAGGTCCACTATGTTGGCAGCACTTTATAAGCTGCTGGATGGAAACAAGAATTCAACTTTCCTCTGGAGTTCTAAGAATCAAGGATTCAAATGAATCAGCATGTAATGCCCCTACCAGACTGCAGCCAAGAGGGCAGGAACTCTGGGGTCAAAGAGAAAGCAAGTGAGAAGCCTGACTTCATGATTCAATCCTTATGGCATTTGGCTGAAAGTAAGGAGTCTGAATATTTGGACTACAGAGTTAGACTCCTTTGTCCTGGTGCTTAAGGAACTCTGAATGCATCCTGCTGGACAAAGGAAAATCTGCATCAGAGAGGATATTGTTTCAATTGCAAATAAAGAGGTCAGGCTAGAGCTGGCAGGATAGGAAGAAAATAGAAACAGGGCTTTTAAGAGCTGGCTGGAAATTTTTTTTGAGATGACAACAATTATCATTATAATACATTCTGATTCATTGGAACAATCAAAGGTGAAATGATACGTAAATTTTCCACCATTGTCTGTAAAACGTACAGAGAAACTCTCAAGTGTATGAGCTGTTAGATAAACAGGCTCTTGAAAAGCCAGGAGATAAAAGGAAAATGTTCAAATCAGCTGGGAGCCAAGCTGGACTTTTGAAGGGATTAAGGAGAGCAAGTTGTAATCCATGGCAGATGCATGCAAACCCCTCTCTGGGCAAGGATGCTGCTGCTCTGCTGCACAGCCCAGACTGCATTCTGAATTTACAGCTCTCACCTACTGAGCCTGGAAACCAGATGGCTCAAACCTCCACAGAAAGGCGACCTCCAGACCTCCATAGCTTTTTGAGCACAAATACTGCCTTTGCAAGCATGTCAACAATTGAAGGTGCTGTAGGACTCATATATCAGTCTGAAAGGTCTAATAAGAATATTGCCTCTTCTGATGACAAAAATAAGCCACATAACAGTAAGACACATTTTTGCCTCTATAAAACACCCTGAAATTATGTCCTTCATTGCACCTTTTTCACATAAGGACCACCAAGGTTTACGGCAATTAACATCATCAAGAATGGCATGGGTTCCAATAGCTCTTCAGCCTGAAGGAATTATTTTTACCTATTCTGTATTAAATCAGTAGAAGACCAGATCGGTTACCGCATAGGGAAAGATCATAACTATCCAAGGTCATTGTGTACTAGGGCAGTTTTTATCTTTCCTATTGAAAGTATATAAACTTCTCTAAATATGCAAATTGGGATGGATCTGGTTTTGAATCATCTAACTCTTCCCATTTATCTGACACTTCTCTCCTCCTTGATTTCCACCATATGACCCTGAGACCCAAAATTGAGCACTGCTGTATTTATTTTCATTTCTCATGGGTCTTACCCTTTTCAAATTCCCCAGGGTGAAATTTTATTCACCAGCTTCATACCCACAAAGTAGCAGCAAAATCAAAGTGTACATACAGCGAAACCAGGTCCCTCCCTTGCTTCCCTCATCAGAGCTGGTGTTCTGGTGCTGATACTCAGACAGATTTGGCTTTGAATAGCTCAAAATCACCAGTGAGCTCTTGCCTGCAAAATTTTTGGCCAAATCATTGCATTCCTCTGAGCCTCAGATATGACATCTACAAAGCCAGGACAACTGTAAGGACTTCCATGGTGAAAAGTCTTCAGATCTGCTTCTGAAAAATACAGAGGGAGAGTCATATCATATGTATTGTTATTGTCATTTACTATTATTATTCCCATGCAGTCCCATCATCTCTATGAACTCCTTACACATAGATAAATGCACTCTTAGAGCACAAATGTCCGGGATCTCTGTTAAATTTATTGTGCCTAATACCAGCAACTCTTCCCCTTCTGCAGCGTCATCTATTCAATTGTGATTCGAACCATCTGGATGAAGAGCAAAGCTCAGGCTGTCATCATATCCAGCTTTCCTGGTGAGTCTCAGCACACCCGTGACTCCAGCCTTGTGATTCAGTTCCGGCTGATCCTCACAAATCTTGGAGTGCTTGGACATGCAGCGTCACATTGGGCTGCATCACTGCAGTGGGAATGGGGTTTCTGTATTTGTTGACTCACAACTCATTTCTACATTATTTACCTTCTTTCCTTTGACACTAAATTCTCTTTGGAGACACAATAGGAAACATCTGTGAGAAAATGAATAAAAAGTAAGAACTACTTATTCTAGAGATTAGAATTCCTGTTCCTAGAATTTTGTCCATTTCCAGAATAGTTTTTTTTCTATCATATACTAGGCAACACTTTTTCTGTGTTTTCATATGCCCTTGCAAGTCTGAATTTTGCTCAAGATAAGAAATTCCTGGCCACAAGAAACTATAAAATTATCTGAGTGTTCCATCCCAAGGCTATACATGCCTCAATGCTTCAGGAAGATCTACTCTGCTTACATTTCCCCTTTTTATTTTGGGTGACTCAGGTTTTGATTGTCCAACTTGAGGAGACTTGCAAGTGTCCAAATTGCAGGAACTACTGAGATCCTGACTGGCACCAGGGGAAGGTGGGGCTGCGTATTCCTGCCCTGCCTGCCAAGGTACACAGTGACACATCCACACACCTGTCCTATTCTTTCACTAGCTGAACTGCTCTTTTCCCAGGTGGCGAAACCTCCACTGGCTGCACCAGTCGTGGGTTCATATCCAGGGCAAAAGTGAAAGCGATCAAGTACAGCATTGTAATTATCCTCGGTAAGTGAAAAGCCCCACAGCTGGTAGCTAGGGAGGACGCCAGCATTAGGAAGCTGCTTTTCCTCAGCAGCCTCTGTCATCAGGAGACAAAGTAGATGGCTTGGATCTTTACTTAGACACCTGACTTGCCTTCTGATCTTTTGCTTCCCCTCTTTTCTGGCTGATACGCTTCTATTTTAAGCATCTGACATAAGCCTTAAATGAAATTAGATGCTCAGACCCTTGTGTGCATAAAGAAAGTAAAGAGACAATGTCTAAAACGAGAAAAGGAAGGGGCCATCTCTTTCTCATCCAGACTGCCAAAAGATTTGGCAGCTGAGTTGTCTTTTAGGCATGTGAGCTGCTGGGGTGGTGCAAGGGAGAGAAGAAGAGCTCAGATGTGCAGCAAGTGCATTTGATGTCACAGGTGTGTTGCCTGCCGAGATGGAAAGAATGAGCTCTCCATTCCCAACTGGGCAGCAGATGACTCAGTGCAGGTGTTCCCTGTCTCCCAGGGAAATGACATTATTCTGATGCAATTAGGAGGCTGATATTCTACCTCAGTAAATAAAGGCAGCATAACACAGGGCTTGTGATTAGCTGCCAGAGACATGCAGGAAAGGAACCAAAGCTGTTTACTCCCAAGGGCTGACAGTTCTCTTCACACTGAAAAAGAGATTGCTTCTCTTTCCAACACTATGCAAAATTCAGATTGGAGAATATTGTGATAACAGCCACTTGAGTATCTTAGCTTACTGTCTAGTACTAGCATCTGCAGACATGAGAGAGGCCAGTGTGATTCATACTTTTCATAAACCCAAGAACAGCTTTTCTGTGTCTGAACTTTTCTACGTGGCAACCAGAGAAAGCTTTTGTCAGACACAACTACTATTGCAAGGCCATCAGATGCTGAGGTCACAGGGATGCTCAGTATTTCATCAGATTTCGATGATGTTAGGTGCCCAGGATCTCTTGATGTGCGAACAGATTGACACCTAACATCCATGGATTTTTTTTAAAGCCACTTAAAGTTCTGCATAGTCAATGCTATGATCCACACTCTGACACTGTGCATTTTTTTTGCTATTTTGCATATATCTGTGCATAGACACCTCCTGTTTGGTTTTTCTAGAAAACAGGAAGGGAGCTTACCTCTTCCTTGCGCTTTCAGGGAGCTCTCAGCTAACTGCCAGCAAAGAAATTCTTACTAACGTGACAAGAAAGCAGGCACAAGGTCACTCTGCTGTCTCACCTGGGTCAAGATGTGATCATGTGTCTGATTTCACAGTTACCAGTATGTTTGCAACCCAGGTACTTACAGCTTAGTTGAGTGAACTGCCTGTCCCAGCATTTCTATGCAAATCCTGAATCAAAAGCCTTTGTGAGAAGAGATGGCATAGAAATTTGTGAGGGACAGATTAAATCCCTATGCCTGCAAATCAAGCTAGATCTGTGGCCTTCTTTTCCCTACCACCTCTGAACAAAAGCAGAGGCTACAAGCAGTACAGTCCTCTCTTCCCTTCCTCAAATTCCTCACTCAAATGGCAGTACAGGAAATTAGGAGAATCTTCCCGCACACTCCATGTACACAGCACCTCCAGCCAGCATGTCAAATGACATGTCAGTTTGCCGTAATGCAGTGTGAAAGAGTGTCATTCCTTGCTCCTGGGTGTCTGAGAACCTTATTTTAATAGGTGGCTGTGACAGGCAGCGCTGTCACGGAGCGGCACTTTGGCTGTGTGTACATTAAATTGGCTGCTTACTCCAGGGACCATTAAAAAAGCACTTCACTATAACAGATGATGCTTTAACTGGCTACCTATTTACCCTTTATGTGTTGTGTAGTGTTCAGAAGTGTCTCAATACGTCTAGAGGGAGCACTCTAAACACTTAAAGAAACACACGTAATATATTTTATAGGCATTAAAATAAAAATAAAGACAAATAAAAGCACAATCTAATAACTATTCTCTTAAATAAGATCCTGAATGGGGATAGGGGTTTTTTTGCATGAGCAAATATTTATGTGTTATGACAGTCTCTCCAAGAGTGTGTAATTACCTCCCTAAATTGCTAAACTATCCAGTGTCAAGCTCTTCCTCTCTCTGTCTCTTCTGCAGCGTTTGTTCTTTGTTGGAGCCCTTACTTTCTTTTTGATATCCTGGACAACTTCAACATACTCCCTGAGACCAAAGAACGCTTCTACGCATCTGTGATTATTCAGAACCTGCCAGCCTTGAACAGTGCCGTCAACCCTCTCATCTACTGCTTCTTCAGCAACAGCCTCTGCCCCCCTTTCGAGTATTGCTCCTTTACTGTCACTCTAACTATCCCTAAGAAGGGAGGGAACACATAAACACAGTCCCTAAGCTGATTAATTATTTTTGACTCTAATTCTGAGCATTCTTTTTTTTTTGTAGGGAAAGAAGAACTCAAAGGCTAGGAGGGACTTGCCGGGACAGGAGTGATGGAGGGCAGGAGATGCAGGTCCTGTCCAAACCAGAATACATCTAGCAGAGACAATGCTCTGCAAAGCCACAGTGGCACCTGTGCAGAGGAAAACAGAGGTCCCCAACAAGCCCTGTGCACCATGGATGGACACTGACTGGCAAGAATCCACACCTTGTGCTCTTGTGCACCCTATAGCACATATATTTTGGATGGGCACTGCAGCTTCATCAATTGCACACTGCCAGTGCCAAGCTCAGTATGAGGGGTTTGCATACCTCTGTTGTGAGGCTTCATCTTGACCCTCTGTTTAAAGCAAGCTGTAATCTATGTGCTCCAAACAGCAAAAATAATTGTAAACGGTGTCTCGTCAGAGTCTTTTCTATTTTTCAGGAGTCACTAAAAGCCATCTACTGTACCATATGGCTCATATAACTGATAGAGTGTTTACAAGTAATTACAGAGCAAGGACCCCAGTTAAAATGAAAACACAGGCACTTTTCCAATGAGAAGATACTGTTGTCAGTCTGTGTAATTGTATCTGGTTTTCAGACAGAACCACTTACAAAGTCATAGCCAGAGAAGAGGGGAATGAAGGGCTGGGATACTGCCTGCCACATCACCTGACCCACCTTCTCAGCTCACACCATCTGCACTGTCCCTGTAGCTCTTCCTCCCTTTCCAGGGTGATATTTCCTTGCTGTTCTACCTTGGCACATGAGTGGCACCCCAGTGTCCCAGCAGGACTCACATGTGACATATCCAGACAGCCATTTATTTCTGGGATGCTAGTGAAATGGTTCACCAGCCCCTCCCAGACCCCATGGTTCATCCCATCTGCAGATCCTTCCATGCTTATTTGGCAAAGGTCCTGAGCAATCTCTTCAGGATCCTATGGGGAGCTGCCATGCTGGGTATTTAGCGAGCACAGATCTATCTCACCACCCACAAGGCAGCATTTCCCTGTCCTGTGCCCCCTGTAAATCATCCCTGTCACTTAAATCATGCAGGGAACCATACCCATCTTTGCACAAACTCAGAGCTGGAAAAAGATCCAAATGAAACCATGAAACTCAAATTACATTTAGAAAAAATTATCCATTGATGGTCCAGTCTTGTGAACTCTTTGTAGGTTTCACAGAGCACCGATGGTCCAGCAGAGCTTTGCTGCAGAGTGCCCAAGCAGCTGGGCATCCCCTTTCCCCAGCCCTCAGGGAATCCTCCGGCCACACCGTTCTCAAATGTAAGGAAAAATTTCTCATGCAGGTGGGGGTCTCATGCAGGTGGGGGGGGAGTCATATTAACTTCAGTGTTCATTTTACTACAAGGCAGCTTGACGTGTTTGTATTAAAAATGCACTGTAACCAGCTGTATGGCAAGTGAGTTTGTTTCCTCTTGGTGAAAAAATTATTCTTAAGCAGATTCAGTTTTAAAAGGGGGTTTTATTACTCTGATCTTTTGCAATGAGTTTGCTCCCTGTAAAGCAAGAACTGAATAAAATTTATTTATAATTGCCTATATTACAAAAATACTTTTTCCTAAGTAGGAGATATATAAAATCATGGGGCTTTATGTTCTCAGGAAAATAAATAAGGTATCTCTTTTTATTACCATGAAGTTCTGTTATTTAGACTCCATGTCTAAATTTTGCTACTGCCTAATTAAAACTATGACTCTGCAGCAGTCTTTACAGCAGCAACCTTGGATAGACTGTTTATTAGAACAAGACAATATTTTTCTCCCATGAGCATGTAATAACTTTCCTAAAATTGGACTCCTTGATTTAAGCTTCACAGATTGTGGATTTTAACTTTTTCATCTGATACATGTACACTGGCTACCTACTTTTGAACAATTAATGGAGTTTGTAGACTTAATACCTGGAAATCAGATAACATTTCTGAGCAGTACTTTGATTTGCAAATTTAATATGACTCAATCCCACTAAAATTTACATAATATTCACTGAGGTCACCACATGAATTAAACATATGCGTGAGTTAATGTAGGACTCAGGACTGAAATAAAGTTATCATCCATTTATTTTCAAGGAAACAGCTCTTTGTTTCATCCATTATTGTACTAGGCACCATTTACAAGTTGTTCTTATCATTTTTCCTCTGGACACGATTTTGATGCCTTTCCTCATATCAGAATCCCTCAGATTATATGGCCTCACACTGCTTTTGTCTGCATCCCTTCCAAGTGGTTAAATACAGGAATAAATAATTTATCTTATTTTCTATGCTGCTTTCTTACTGTGCAGGAGATGGCATTTTACTACCTTTTTCTATTCTACACATCTTCTGTTGTAAAGCTGAATTTTTCCATTAGTCTGGAAAACACTTGCACTGTCCTCCTTTGTCTCTGGGGAGAGAGATTTAGGGAATTTCATCTGTCTCCAGTAGGTTTCTTATCCCATGTTTGCAACTCGCTCTACATCTGTTGACTATTCAGTGGCTTAACGGTGCCAGAGTTGTTCCAACACACCCCACACTTAGGAGGAGGCAGCAAAAGTCAGTGTCAATGTCTGATTGCCCAGAGAGGGAGTCTGAACACAACAAGAAGAGGGCACCCAGCTGGTTTGTCCGTGACAGCCCAGGAGGAGCTCTGGTTTTCAACAGCTTTAACACTTCGAAAGGCATCTGTGAGATCCTTCTGACATTCCCATGGCGACCAGAAATATTTATATGCATGACTGCTAGGACATAAAGTCTTGTATGATGATAAAGTCCTATATGATTGTGGACTCCCAAGAAGCATGAAAAATCAGACAGTCATCCCTCAGAGAAGTCGTATCAAACAGCATAGGACTAGGATACTTTTCAAACAAACACTAATCCAAGAAAATAGAAAATGTCTGCTTTCTGTGCAAGTTTCAAATTGAATCTAAATGAGAAAGCTATTTAAATATCTTTTGGATATTTTTGATGTAACTTAAAGTTCAATTCTCTTAGACCAGATTTCCATCTCTTGCTAAAAGTGTAAAGCAGTATTTTGTCTTTCAGCTTGGTTTTGCCTCGGAAATTTCTGTCTCCTCTTTTTTGTTTTTACTTCAAAAAAACTAATGCAAGGCAGCAAAATTCAACATTGCCCGTTGTGACCATGGAAGAACATCAAAACAAAAGTCTGCTTAGAAATACGTTGCACCCTCCTGCACACTGCCAACCCAGTGCTTAGAGGTGCAGACATCATCAGTCCAAGAAAAAAAAGAAGATGTAGCCACTGCTTTGTTGTTTGTAGGCTTGGGGCTCTTTTTGAAAGATATTTTTCGTGGAAAAATAATTACACTTTTTGAGATGATACAGGACGATTTGACTTCCACAGAGCAACGAAAAAATTTTTTCTTTCACATCTCTAATTTTTGCGAGGCACCAATGAGTGAAGGTCCATACTCTACAAGTTACCTAAGCATTTAAATATGAATTGTTTTAGTGGGAATCAGGCACATGTCACTATGGAAGTGGACATAAAAAACATGCTTTTGGTGTATAAGTTATTGCAAGCACCAGACCCCTACTAATATCAGTCTCTAAAGACACATAAGCAGAAGTAAAAGCAAGTCTAATACTCATTTTAGTTCAAGCCCCAGCATTTGAATACCAGAAAGCTTTATGTCTATTCAGATGACGTATTTTCTTGACAATACAAGATGCAGGAAACCAGGAAAGTCCTTTCTCAAATCATAGAAAAACCTATGAAACCCTATGAAAAAAAAAAGGGAAAATAACCCAACGGAACCCCCTGCAAGACTGGCAAAGAATTTCTCAAGATATGAGCATTTTGGGGTAAGTCTGAGCCAAGACAACTGAGTCTCTTGGCTCTCATTACAAGGAATACGCTTGCTGATAAGATGCCTCAAGTTCAGTGTCCCTTCCGAAGTCCTAATTCACTGTTTGTGCAGATATGTTTCAGACAGGAACCCAGAAGGCATCACGCTACCTGCCACTTCACTTTACCCCTCACAAGGACTGCATGTACTTTTCAGAAATACTTGATGGAAATAGAACAACAAAAGAAAGAAATTGTAGAAAGTACACTACAAAAAATAACTGTGTATGCTGTGGGCACAAGTGCCTTTTATCAAGAGAGGAATCATTCCACAAATAAAAATAAATTGGTGTAGGAGCTGTCTGTCTGTACCTTCCAACAGAGTGCCTTGGTGCTTACAGGAGCAGAGATTTTAGTTTATTTGTCAACCTTGAGAAATGTGATTAATTTGTGGAGTAAATGCAATTTTTAGTGGAAGGTAAAATATGCTTCATTTCTTTAGCAAACTAATTTATTTTACACAGTGTTTAATTTAGATAAGCATTATAGCTGAATGGCTCATTAGATAATCTTTTTTCATGTTTGATAGCATCTTATTCTGAGTAGGCATAAAATATGGGGGTAGAGGTATGCATGAATTTACAAATAAACATCACTAATTCCTCAGACTGAGTTGGTTATAGTGGCACATAATTAGAATCTTGATTGTTGATTTAGTCTCAAGCGAGGCAAATGCAAACAGGTTAAAATTCAGCAACCTTAATAAACTCAGTAAAAATGAACAGTCTGAGGCATCACATAGAAAGATGATCTTCAGGACCCAAATAGCAGAAATGTGGTAAGTACAACACTGTGTGTTAGTAATCAATTATGAGAAATTCTGTTATGAATTGGGAACTCATCAGCTGGAAATGTCAGAAGAGAAGAAAGCCTTGAGCATCCTCAGCCAGAGGATGCCTGGTAACTGACACCTCCACAGCCAGTGGAGTTAGGGGGCTGATATGATCTCCACGGGTATCTGGTGAAGCATTTGTCAGAAGAGCTAAGACTGTGAGAGTGTCACCACTGCTCTCTGTTGAGACCACTCTGTGTTAAACAGGAGAAAGACAGAACGTGTAAAAGAACAATCTGAGATTTTGGTTCTTTAGGGCCCCTAAAATGGAAAGCTGAAAAGGGGTATTTCTGCTGCCTGTTAAGACAATAATGTCAGTAGGAAAAGGAGGAAAAGGATAAAAGCTACTTAAAAACATAATAAGTCTGCAACAAACCCCGTCCCCTGGAATAATCTCACTATGAATAAATTTGAATAAATTCATCTAATACAATGATCAGCCTACTCAGACCTTGTCACATGGGTCAGGAACAAGCTTTTGGGTTATCAGAGAGCCCTTCTAGTTTCTGTTGTGGCTGTTTATTGAGATCTAAATCCAAAGCAAGGCCAGGCAAGACTTTCTCTACAAGCTTTCCAAGGAGACCAGGAGTTGTTCCTCTCATTTTGGATCTTGCTAATGGCCATGTCTCTGTAATGGTGCAGAAAGGAGACCTAATATAAATAGAATCAAAGGAGACTGCTATTTGGAGAGATAATATCTTCTTAAGTCTAGCTGAGAGAGCTGGAAAAGCCAGTGAACTTTCAGGCAATGCTCTCCTCATTGCTGCCCTGCCAACTCACATCACAGGTTTCAGGAAAGCACAAGGCAGCAGCTGGCCTTTTTGCTTGTGTTCAGGCTTTTAGGCTGAGATCAATACTGATGAGAGCAGAGTTATATAAGCAGTGCTCTTTGAAGTATAAACCTCTCTCCTCTTTGCCCAAGACACTTGCACTCTTTGGTCTCACATGACAACCTTGAGTTGGAGCAGCAACCCATGGCTACACTGGTGGCTCACGGACAACCTGGACCCATTCACCACTATCTGGGTTCCCACTCTACTACCTTCACACGCGCTCATGGTTTTACAAAGAAGTGACTAAAAGCCTGTAATTGCATAAGTTGTGTATGGAGTGATGGCAGAACACAACTTCCTGGGCAGGAAAGACTAATCCCAAAGGGAAAAATTCTTGTAACTGTAAATTGATAAAGTGTCCTCAACTTAAAGGATTTGGGTCCTTAAATGCTTTATAGAGAAAATTAAAGAGAAGGCAGACTCCCTTGATCATGCTAAAAGCTAAAAGGCACTTCGTGTAGCTTCTAGGGAGTGAAAAGAGACTTTAAAGTGATCAAGTAGCAAAATATCACCAAGTCCCATTTGGACCTCATGGTTTAATCTTCTCATTGGGAGGATTATTCCAAGAGAGCTTTTAAAAACCTAGACAGGGGACTTACTTATTTGTATATATGTAATGTAGGTGGAAGAAGCATGCTGAGTTTTAATATGGCACCAAAATAAAAATGTAAATGTGACTCAGCATTGTGGTGTTTATGAGATGCCATGGGTGTCAGATAATTCATAGAGGAAAGTCAAATGTCGTCCAACACTTGGCAATTCCCAGAACATCCCCTAAAGAATGGGCTGGTAATGTGGGACGTGGTGTAGGGTCACCTGGAAAGAGTTATCATCAATCAAGTTCTTGCAGCAAATTATTATTTTTGAGAAAACTTTGATTTTGAAGTTTTTTGCATGCAGAGAACATTTTCTGGATCAAATGGAAAAGGGAGGCACTTCAGCACCACCACAGCCTCAGCCACAGGGTTAAGGAACAGGCTTACGCAAGGTCTTGATGTAGCGTCTCAGATCCTAAAGCCCCGGGGCTAGAAATAAAGAGACATTTCCCGGCTTCCACTCCCACATAGTGTCCAGCATCCACCCAGTGGTGCTGAACCCCTCAGACTCATCTCATGACTTCCCATTCTAGGGAAAAGACCCTCACAGAGGAGCACCCTTGAGCTGTGGTGTGATTCAAGCCCAGCTGGCAGCTAAACACTATGCAGCCTATCGCTCACTCCCCTGCCAGTGGAACAGTGGAACACCACCCCAGTGGAACAGGGAGAAGAGGCAAAAGTAAAACTTGTGAGCTAAGAACAGTTTAATAACTGAGACAAAGTAAAATATAATAGTAATAGTAGTAAAATGAAAAAAAAAAAAAAAAAAAGAAAGAGAGAGAGAACACCCAAGAAAAACAAGTAATGCACAATAGAGCTGATCACCATCTACTGACCAGCGTCAAACTCCATCCCCACAACCAGTAATCCTGTCCAGGTAACTCCCCCAGTTTAAATGCTGTATGTCTAGGGTATGGAGTATCTCTTTGGCCAGTTGGGGTCAGCTGCCCTGGCCATGCACCCTCCCAGCTTCTTGTGCACCTGCTCAGAGGTCAAGCATGAGACACTGAGAAGTCCCTGACTTAGGGTAAGAACTGCTCAGCACCAGCCAAAACAGCAGTGTGTTATCAGCATTATTCTCATACTAAATCCAAACTACATCACTCTACCATCTACTTAGAAGAAATGAACTTTATCTCAGCCAAAACCAGGACAAGCTGCCTCTGCTTTCACACCCCTCTGCAGCTCCTCCCCTCCTTCTCAGCCTATCTTCCCTCCTACACCAAGATTTTCATGTGGCTTGGGGTTTCTTATTGAGTCTGGGAAAATGTCTGCATTCTTATGAAAAGGGAAAAAAAGAGGGGAAATTTCATGCCAATGAGTCTAACCTGATTCAAGAGAGGGGAAGTGGCTCTGCCTCAGTTTTGTTAAAGAGCACTACTTGGCCAGGAAAGATCACTGCAACACACCATATTGCATGACTACAGTAAACGCTCATTTCCAATCCTAAAGCCGTGGGTGAGATACCTAATTAACAATACATGGAGGCAAGCTGTTGATATGGCTCACAACAGGGACTCAGTGAGATACCAGAAAGGGCCTGGTGGGATCCCAGCATTACACATTTGAACCTGTTAAATATTTGTAGCCCGGTTCTCTGTTTAGGTATCTCAGCAGGACTTTAACACCTTTCACTGAAGATATGCTGGGTTCGTTAGATCAGGCCTACATCCGTGTATTGAGGAACACAAGGGTGAGCCATTCTGAACCATGATCAATCATCAGAAAACAGGCATAATTTTAATTTTATAATTATGAGAATAATTGCAAAAGATTAGTAGTCTAGCCAGCTGGAGACTTTGCAAAAGCCTGAAGGCAATTAAGCTGCTATATTTTGAAAGTATCTAATTACTTTAATTTCTTCTCTTAGATAAAGCAGCATGAACTTCAGTTTACATTGTTGGAAGAGGCCTGTTGGGTGATGAATAAATATTTCTGGTAGATTAACCCAGCCCTATCACAAGTCAGGAAGATTCTTTTTGTTGGTTTCAGTAGGAGTTGATCAGGCTCTGTTCAGGAAGAGCACAAGGCCTGTTTAATGTGTTTACGTTTACTATTTCAGGCAGGACTGAACTGATTTAACTGCCACCTCAAAACAAACTGACATTTAAAAAACAGGTTGCAGAGACTTTTTTTCAGGCCAACCAAACGAAATTCTAGGAGAAAAATAGTGCACACTGACACAGAATTATCTAGTAAAACATCTAAGAAATGGGATGGGAGGAACCGCTGAAATGGTGACAGAGTGATGAAACAAATAATGCTCACTTCCTATTTCACAGGTCATTCCTATTTCTTTGAAGAAGACTCTGATACCCTGCTGAAATTCAGTGGATTCAAATTACGCTGGACAGGAGAGACAGGAATATCACAGAATACCAACAGTCTTGAAACAACATGTATTTGATGACACTATGGAACACAAATCTTTCCAGGATCATTGCATGAACCTCAGACATGTTCTTGACATTTTTATGGGTTTGGCAGTGGTATAACATAATTCCTGGATCACCAAGTATGCTCAGAGTCACACTTATAGGAACTACAGGCAGTCTCAGGGAAAATACAATCCTGTCTCTGGCCAAGATTATAATTCTGATGCATTTCACTGCTTCCCACTGCAAACTGGGATTAGGCAGCATAAAATCCATGCTTTAAAGGTCCCAATAGACAAAAAGTCTTAAACTCAATAAAACGTGCTACCTTGCCCTCAGACTGTGACAAAAAGTCATAGACAGACTTTCAAAAATGGGCTTCGAGTATTTCACAGGTGTCATCGTCCTCATGGATAATTGGGGGATTCACTGTCATCTTCTCTTTGCACCCTGGAGAAACCCTGGTTTCTCTGGGGTAGCTTGTACCGTGCACTTGTGTCTGCAGCTTGAACCCAATCTGCAGAGAGAAGGAATCAGACTGGAAAAAGGCCAGGAAACATTTACCACAATCAAAAGCCATGTCCAAGCCCATCATTTGAATAGCCCTCCACAAGGCACTCTTGTGCAAGCATGAGGTTACAGGCAAAAAGTCAGGGGCCACAGTCCCTGGGGATTCTACTCCATATTCAGAGCCAGTTTGGATACCTCCGCATGCTGCCGCACCCAGCTGCATCCTTAGACACTGCCTCTGCATATATACCTCCCTTCTGTCTAGGAGGCAGTCACACCAACTCTGACATCTGTCTTTTTAGTAAAGTAAAAGCTTTTGGATAAAAGACTCAGCATGCCTGATTGCTTTGCTGTTTGTTCAAGGAAAGGTGAGCTTCAGAGTAAAAGTGCCCTAAGTGCTTGTCTCTGCCAAGACATTCTCATTTAAGATTAACAACACAGCAATCTGATTTTAATATTTCTATGGCGTAATAAAAGCCGCCCACCACTCCATTTCTGCTTCACAAAGCTAATATGACTCAGATAATTAACTCAAAGACAAATGATTATCAAGGTACAGGACATTCACCAGTGGAGTCATTAAACCGTTTAAACACAGAACCACTGCGCTATTGACTGACAATCTTTATATGATTAGCTGAATTCATTTCATGATCTTTTCAGCCAGCAGCACAAAATACGACTGCAGTTTCCCAGTTTTCCTCTTCTGAATTGCTACATTAGCTGCCTCTGAAGTTTGAATCACAAGGATTTGTGAAGCTTCTGCTGTTATCTGTTAAAGTGATTTATAGTTCATACTATTTCAGGTGGCATACCTGCAAGCAGAGACAGAAGTGGCGCTTCTGCCCTAAAGCTGCTTTTAAGTTCTTTAAAGCATTGCTGAAAAGCAGAGGGGATAAAAAAAAGACTTTTGAAGTAGAGTGACTATCAGGAAAGTTTGTTTACTACAAACCACAGCTACGATCAGAACTGCAGCATGACATTTTGGCATACCAAACCCCCACATTTTGGGCTTTCTCCTGCCACCCCATTGCAGCACCATAAACCCCCTACAGTGTGTCAGAAATTCTCCTGTCACCATGTTGCAGTGGGTTGAAATCCAGAGCAATCCCCACACACTCCCTGACTGCAGGGGTCTCCTTTCCATCTAATCCTCCAGCTCCACTTGCTGTACAGACAAGGGACAGGAGGAAATGTGGGGGATTATTGGGGGACAGGCAGGGCTTGGCTGCAGGTGCCCTCTGCCAGGACTGTGCAGGCAAAGAGGGCATTGAGGAATCACCTTCTGCTGAAGGTCCTTTCCCAGGGCTCTTGCAATTGCTTTGCTACCAAGCGTTATACAATCTGAACCCTGTAGGCAGATCAAAAAGAAAGTGGAGAAATATCATATTGATCTGATTCAGTGTACTTATCAGTGATTTGAAAATATAAAGGAAATCACTTCTGCTAGGCTATGCAGATGTCAAACTGATAAACACGGATGAGGGCTGAGTGTTCACAAAAGCAGGACAAGGACATTCAGTAAATTAGTCCTATACAAAAGGTGTGCGAGTACAATCAAGCACCAAACTATGCATCAAGGGGAAAAGAATGTCCCCTCTATCTAGAGAAAGTGGTGCTGTGGTTGCAAAGCCCAAGACTAGGAAGGGACTAGAGATAATAATAATGAACAACAAAGCGTGAGCTCTCAGGGACTCAAAGGAGATCAGGGAAAAGAAACAAGGGGTCATTCAATGCCCTTCCACACACAATGGGAAGGAAAGACATAAAAATCACCTTTTTCAAAAAGCTTTTACAGATTTTGGGTGGTTTTAACCAGGGGAGGGAATTACCAATACTGGACTCTTCATGTTTAGTGTTATCAAAGTTGAGGAGCTCCTCTTCTGTAAGAGCAGCTCAGCAAGCCTTCATCAGTTTACAGTATTTGAAAAGCAGAGTTATGTTCTGCATGGCTTTGCCTCATCCCTTCTAGCAATAGTTAGCCATAATGGGTAACAGAAGACAAAAAAGGTAAAATGGTTGTCCAGCTTCCAATGTGATTTTTGCATCCTTGGTTTTGGATAGAAAGAAACTCAAAACATTGATGGTTAATTCAGAATCAAAATGAGTCAAGTGCCCCAGTATTTTCTAGGACATGTTGAACTGGCACAGGGAAACCAGTCAATGGGTAAAGTCTGGGTAAAGCAAACTCCTAACCTCATCCCAGCAGGACACAGAGAAAACAGAGCATCCCTTAAGAAGGGATGAGCAGGACCATGGTTGGGTAGCAGGAAGAAACTCATAGGATTATGAAGGACATATTCTGCTCCTATACTCCTCAATGGAAATTCTGGTGCTGAAATCCAAAGGAACCCACAAACATTGCTTAGTTTATCTGGGAGAAAGTCAGAATTTGGACAACACCATGATACTATTTACGCACTGTTGGGACAGTTACCTTAAGAGAACAGAATAAGATATAAAAGAGAGATAAAGAACAGACTGTGAAACCAGGAGCCTGAATAAATGATTCCCTTCTTAACACTAAATTGGTGTTAAGGAGCCTTATTCAGTTTTCAGAGATTTGATGACACTCCTATCTATTTTGTCCCATGACCAAGGAACAGAGAGAACTGGACTCAATGAGAGAGGCAATTATACTTGTAAGTAATCACTACAAATGCATTATTGTAATTAGTATATCAGTATTTGGAATTCATCACTCCTCTCCAACACTTAATCAGTTTAAATCTTTGTAAACTCTTCAATGCTTGACTGAAATGAGCAGCACCTGCAGTTACTGTAGTTCTGGATGGATTTCAGATTAAAAGTACCACGATTGCTATCTTTGGAAGTAAAAAATTTCACAGAAAAGTAGTGAAATACCACTCCCTGCAACATTCATCTGTGAATGAATGCCCTGCCATATATTGCTTTTGAGTCTTTCTTCTTTATCCTTTTCAGATAAACCCAGCCAAGATCACAGTACTGGTAAAACACGATGAAGTGGGAGATGGTTTCTAACCACTTTGAGGATGTCAGTTCGTCCTTTTCCTCTTCTAGCAATTGTTCTGGCTTGATTTAAATCTTTGCATGTGGTACTTTGCATGTAGCAAGTGAGAAAAGAGTGATTTTACATTTTCACAGTGCCGCACAATGATATTACCAATTGCAATTTTAATCCGCAATGTGGACTGCTTATGGATGAGTCACTGTGACTGCTTGGATCTGCTTTTGTAATTCTGAGAGGGATTTATTTAAAAAAAAAAAAAGTGCAGGGAGGGAGGAAAGGTCTAAACTGGCTCATTGGTGCTTGGCAAACACCTGAGTCTTTTTCTCTTGAATGGAGGATTAGTGGGCATTAATCCCTCCTGAAGGTAGTGTATTCAGCTGATTCCCATGGGGAGCACAGTCCACTGTGACTATCGAGATGTTCTGCCTCAGAAAAACCTGACATCTGGCCTTGTCTAGGTTCCAGGATGCCCACAGCCAAGCAGCAATTGGCCAGGCTTCCCCTTGAGAGAGCCCTGCACCTAGGCCAGCAAGGAAAAATCTGTTCCCTCCATGGCTCCAGTAACAATACTGGGGCTCCAGTGTGCTTGAGTTATCCTCCAAAGACAGGCTCTGTTTGGAAGGACATGTATATCTGTCAGCATCTCATGTGTGGGAGTGCAAGCACGGCGTCTACAAGCACAAGGCAGGCTGGTAAGGGTCTTCACAAGAGTCAACTTATCCTAATATTTCATTCCATTTTCATCTCAATTTTTTAAGGTCTGAAATTGGAATCACACAAACTAATGGCAAAGTTGTAATATCAACAAAAATACAGAATTAAGCGTGTTTTCATTTTTTCTAATTGGAATAGGGAAGCAATATTGCAAATGTTCAGGTGGTTTTTTAATAACCTGTCTGTGTTCAACTGCATCCAGGTTTAGTTTAAATATATTGCTCCCTCTTCACCTTCAAGCTCAGATGATGGTATTTTTTGTTCAATAAGACAGATGTGAAAATAATGCATTACCTGATGTAATACTGGAGGCTAAGGAAATGCGTTTATGAATGCTTTAGGGAATTTGTTTACATGCACTCATTCATCGTCTGTTACCCAGACTGAATGTCCTTTTTTTTTTTCCTAAACAAGACATTTGGAGACATTTTGAAGGTTAATTTAGCATTTCTCAAATGTCACCTAAACTCTGATAAAATTGATCTAATTTCTTTTCCACCCTCCACCACAACGAACTATTAGCAACTTATTCACTTAAAAATTCTTTGGGCCATAGTCTCCGCAAGCTGGAGACATCTAGAATCAAGCTGAACTCTTGGTTGTGCTGGAATAAATCCCATTTCCTTGTTTTCTTTTGCTTTCTTCATTATTTCCATAGAAGATAACAACAGGGCAGACAGTTCCACCTACATCTCCATGCATTTACAGACAAGGGTGCTGAGAAAGAAGGGATCAGCATCCTGTAACAGCATTTAGGCTGACAGCTTCTTAGACCTTTGGGCAGCAGCTTTCCATGGGGTTTGAAGCCGATGGGTTTTCTCTCAGCTGTTGAAGCCAGTCTGAATCTAAGGTGTCATGTCCATCAGGCTGTCAGAAAGAGAATTTTATTCTTGTTAGGGTTGTTTTTAGCCAGAACATTTCTGAGAACCACTAGCATGCTGGGAGGTGGTGGGCACATGCTTGTGGAGGACAGTGGGAGGTCAAACTGCAGCAGCCCTGACAGACTGAATCTGCACCAGGACCACTGAAAGGGTGCACAAATCCATGTGCAAATTGCCTGCACACTGTCAAGCTGGATGAGACACCTTTGACTGACAGAAAACTGGAGGCACCAGTAGCAGACTCTTCACACTACAGGAATTCCTGCCTCCCTCCCACACAGGGTTGTCCTGCCAAGGTCTCAACCCTGTAGAAACACCAAATGAACAAAGATATGGGTGCTCCAGGTAAGACCTGTCTCTAGCTAACCTGCGTGTTGACATTTTTATATTATTTGAAAGTAGACATAAATATCTGGATTTGTTAGGCTGCAAGCTGAACTTTATCTGAACTCTATGGTTATGTTGTGTAAGTCGAAGATGGGTTAAAGTGAAATCTGGGGCTAATAGCCTGAACATTAATAAGAGTTAGAACAGACAAAGCTAGCAGCTTAAATATTACTTTAAAATTAATAGCTTGAGTGGAGAGCTCCCAGGTCATGGTATATGAACTATAACAGACACATCACGACACTGACTGCAGATTTGGCTGAAACTCCCCCCAAATCCAACCTAAGAGAGTATGAAGACAACAACATTGCAACCATTTGGCAACACAACAGTGAACCAACGAAGAGTGATAACTCCCCAGACTCTAATTTGTCTGTTTGTCCATACTGTCACATGAAGCATGGGGAGTTCAAATTGTAAGGGTGTAATTGCCCCAGGATTTCTTTGTTTGGGGTCCTTTGGAGGCACCTGCCTTGAGCTACCAGAGACTGTCACTGGTCTGTGCCAAAAAAAGTACCTAGTGGAGATGTGAGCCTGGTGACAAAATTTCTCTAACACTGCAAGATAAAGGCAGAGTCAGGCCCCAGTGCCACTTACACTTCCCCCAAGTGAGCCTCTGACTCTTGGCAGGGTGCATCTGTGACCAATCCAGTGTACAAGACACCAGCTGGTGGATGTATTACTCTGACCCAACCAGGACTTCCCACCACAACTCCTGAAGAATTAATTTACTGCTGACAAGCCCCCCCTGAGGATGGGAAGGTTTGGTCCAGACTTGTGAAACCGCTGATCCTCCCAGTTCAGCTATTTCTATGCTTGCCATAATAGATCTTCAGTAGCCCAACAACAGCAGGTCATTACCACTGCAAGAAAAGAGCCAGACTTACCAGCTTACACAGTGACCTTGAGCTGACTTCTTCGTCAGTACGGAGTGGGGGGAAAGACGAAATGAAGTTGCCTTCCCAACATCTTGTCAGCATCCATCCATAGGTGTACTCAAGGAAGTTTGATTGAAACAGATGAGAGCAGATGGTCAAACTCCAAGCTTCAGTTATTTACACATTTATCAGAAAAACTTGATTCCCACAACTTTCCCCACAGCAAATTCCCAAACAACATTTCTTTTGCTGTTGAACGTGACTTTGTTTTATTTGGAAATATCAGCCACGATGAGCAAGCTCTGAAATACCAGAGTGAAATAAGAGGAGGAGGAAGAGGGAAGGAGGGCACTCAGAGCTACCAGAAGGAAAACTGCAATTTTCCAATCAGCTCACGAATGAGGGTTCACTGACACTCTGACAACTAGAGCTTCAATCAACCTGCAAAGTCTATTTAATCTAATTTGCTGATGAGATCAGGCCAAGCCTTCCTATTCATTCTGTTCCTTGATCTAGTGCTAGCCACACATATTGCTGAAGCTTGTGTCATCCACCCCTGCACCCTTGGGACTCTCCAAGAGCAAGTGTGCATATGATGCCGGCTACCCTTTGGTCATAGCACAGAAAAATTCTTTTTTTCAGAAGTCAGTGCTAGACTAAGAAGACCAAATGTATTACCAAAAGTGCAATAGTGATAAAACAGCCTTACTGGGGTGCAACTTTAGAGAGAAGGAGGCTGATATTGTCTCTGCAACTATAATTACATAAGAGGCATGTAAAGCAGCAACATAATTGCTCAGCCCACACTGTAACTGTGCCTTGGAACTGCACAAAATTGATAGAGAGAAAACAACAAGTAAAGGGTCACAGCAACACATGCCGTTTCCAGGTGAGGTACAGCCAGTTTCTATGTAAAATGCTTACAAGACAGGCCAAGAAAGACAGAGAATTTGCAATGGGGAGGTCAGGTTTGGACCTGTGCCACAACCGTTCAGTCACTTCCCTCCTGGATGGGAAACTGAGTTTGAGTTTGGCAGCTCAAAACTCCCATAACCCTTGTTTAACCCAGTACAAATGATGGCAACGTGGTTTATGCCCTGCTCACCCGCTCTCCTCATCTGCCAGGTAAAGAGGGAGAGGAGGAAGGATCTTAAGCACATTTCCAAGAAGACAGCATTGCTCCTTGCTGGCTGCATTTTTCGAAGTGAGCCAGACACTGCCCTTCCATACACTGGATCAGTGTAGCACCAGCAGAGCTCTAATTCAGAGGGGTGCTTAAAAATGCGCCTTTATCCCACTAATTACCCTTTCTACAAAAGGTCAGTCTACCATCTCTGCAACGCCATCCTCTTGCATTCCCTGGGACATTTGCTTCAGGAGGATAAGGTTTAAGAGCAGGGACACTCCTTTGACATGGTGGCATGAAATTAACTGAGTTGTCTCTAACACCACTGACGCCAAAAACACGTTTAGGTGTGTATTTGAATGGAGACAGGCTGAGCACCAAAATGCAAGTTCAGTCCATCTGTTCCAGGTACCAGACACTGAGCTGCCTGCACTGGGGGAGCATCTGCTTCTCCTGCACCCTTCCAGCCCCCCATCCACAGAACACTCTATGTCAATGGCAAAATATCTCCCGGAAAGTGAGGAAACCCCTAATCTGAGACCAGAAGCACAAAAGCAAGAGCAGGGACACTTCAGGCAGCTCACTAAGAGGCTCCACGCAGGGCTGAAGGTGCCAACCACACATCTACAGAAAATCCTATCAGCCTCCTCTGCCAGATACAGCAGCTATTTTTGCTTTGCCACATAAACTGCAATTGCACAGAATGCTCAGAATTTCCCCCTCAGCTTTCTTTGGGACAGGGATGGACTTTCCCAGAAGTTTGTTGAGCTAGCATAGTTGCTGGTTTTAATGCAAAGCATCCAGAAATGGCCACTGTCCAGATTCATGCACCTTAATCCACAGAGTAAGAGGGTCAGCTCCACCACAGCTCAGCTTCTTCAGCTGGAAGTGAGTCCAGAGAAACATGAGTAGAAGCATGGCTGTAAGAAGCAGATTTCTTTACTGGGCTTTAAAGATTAGATAACTTTCTGAAGCAATTTTTGACCTTCTAAAAATGTCATTTTTATTCATTCAAGCAATTTGCAACATGAAAGTTTAAATATTATTCAGGGGAATCCTTTGTCCTTTTCAAAATGCCGTTATATTCATCAAGACACACATATTTGTTATTTATATGCCTCTTTTTAATTCTATTTTACTGTAGTACCGAAAGCGAAGTTCATGACCTTTAACTACACTTTGAATTCCCCTTTACTTACATTGCCTCAAGAATTTACACCACACTGAGCTTGCTGCAGGGCTCCGAGGCTGTTTCTTTACCTTCTTTGAAATATACTTGTCTGGAGGTAGGAGCCAGAGCTGTGCTTCCCAGCCCCCTTGCAATTCAGACAAGAGCCCCATGCTCCTGCAATGTTGCCGGCTGTTCTCTGGGCTGCAGGTGGTGAGGGCCCCTTAGCAATGCCTGGGCATCTCTCTGCTCTCCCTCACACTGGCAGAGCAATAATTGGGATCTCTGCTCTCCCTTACCCTGACAGAGCAGCGTTAGGGATGCAAATATCGCTGTACAGATGCACACGAGGTGGTTTTTCATCTGACCGGGCAGGATACCAAGACTGCCGCAGCACAGAGGCATTTCTGCCTAAACATTCAGGGCCAGCGCTGCTGCAGCTACGTTGCCTTTGTCATTTGGGCTATTGAGATGAAAGCTTTGCGCCTCTGCTTTTATGCCAGCTACAATCTTTAAATCCCTGCCTGCAGAGCCGATACGCTCCCAGCCCTTTACCCGACCCGTCCTTATTTGTGCACAGGCAGCAACACCACGTCAAGGAGCATCAGTGCTGCAGGTTTCAGGCTCACTCCTTGTACCCAGCTGTAAGCCAGCACTTGAAAAAAGAGAGCGTTTGGATTAACCTAAATCCAAAGGAAAACAACTATTTCCAGAATGGCAAAATTCCATTATTTTAGCATTTCCATTTAAAGTGGGAATTCTTTTCTGGGTTATATATTAGCATCTCATCTAGTTATATAGTTTATAAAGGATAAAATATTGACATAGGAATTTTACACTGAAATGAGCTATGTTTCTGCAGTTACCTGAGCAAAAACATTTGGAGAATATGAAAAGGCAAGAAAAGAAATTTTCTAGAGCTCTGACATACTGAATTTATACTGATAGCAGCATATGAAACATTGAACTGAAAGCAAACCACAGCCACTTTGGACCTTAGATTGAAGATGATGACACACTTTTCCTCAATTCTGTGTTTCCAAATTCCTTGCTGCCGCTGAGCTTCATTCCCAATCAATTAGCAGATGCCAGGTAACAAACTGATCTCAGCTAGCAAATAAACACTCTTTCAACCAGACAACTGTAATTCAGGTCTTCTAGGTGCCAGGTATCCCGGATGTGCAAGATTCCAGAAACTCCTTCAGGCCTCTGCATAATAGGAGGGCACTGGATCTGTCCCACTCCATATGGGCTGCTACTGGGCACTGAGTCATGTTCAACACGTCAGTCATTATTTTTTCAGCACTTCAGTGTCTGGGACAACAACTGCTAAAATCTTACAGCTCTGCGCTAGGGAGGTTTAGATTGGATACTAGGAAAAATTTCTCCACCAAAAGGGTTGTCAAGCACTGGAACAGGCTGCCCAAGTGGTTGAGTCACCATCCCCAGAGATATTTTAAAAAGGTGTAGATGTGGTGCTTAAGGACATGCTTTAGACTAGGTGGACATGGCAGTGCTAGATTAGTGGTTGGACTCAATGATATTAAGGTTCTTTTTCAACCTACAAATGATTCTATGATTCTAAAATACTTTTGCCCCAGGACAGACACAGCTGACCAGTGCCAGGGTGGGCAGTCTATTCCCAGTGCCTGTCCTTCTGGGTGATATAGGGGGCACCTACCTACAGCACTACAGTGCCTGCTTGCTTTGTTCAACACAACCATGTAACAGAACCAAAAGACTTATTCCCATACTTCCTAGCAATTATCTCCTGACCTGTCTCCAAATCTCTGGCTGTTTGAGCTGAAGACTGGAAATTTGCACTTCTCATATTTGGCACAGGTCAATCACTTTACATTTTGTCCTGGATTTTCATACCTATGTCAGTGATAGCTGTTGACAACACTTGAGGTGGCATGATGTTGTTCTCCCCCTTTTTAGCCATTTCTGCAGTCTGAGACTTTCCTTTGCATATCACACAGTCATATCACACAGTAGGAAAAAGATCTTTATATCCGAGGAAGAGTAGGGGAGACGCTAAATAAAAATAACAAAACCTTTACCTTAGACAGGGTATCTCATGCCCTCCACCTGTGCATGCACACTCAGGCTGGTGACTGCCCAGGTGATGACCTGCTAGGTACCTGATTTATCATGCACCTCTCTGTCCCCTCTTAATTGAAACAGTCTGAACATAAGCTTGAACAATCGTCATGAAACGTCCAACATTTTATAAATTATGGGAAAAAACTATCTGCAGTTTTAATATGGAGTTTCCTTGCAACAGGAGAGCTCTAAAGCACAGCTGGTGAGGTATTCAGCTGTGATCAGTTCTCTACCCAGGACACATTCACAACCTCACAATGCTTATTTTCACAGATGCTCAACTTCGACATCAAAACCAGTCCCCACTTTTCACAATTTTAGGCTTTAGGATATGACTTTGTAACATACAGCAAATTTCAGAGAGCTTGCTAAAGGTTTTCCAGCGTGCATGTTTCCTTCACCTTCATCTCTCAGTTGTCGGCTGCACATAATTTGCACAAGCACTTTAAATTAGTTTTAATTTCAGCAACACTAAATATGACCTGTTCCTATATCATGTTCCCCCTAAAGCTGCAGAAATGCCTCAGCTAACCAAAGGAGAGGGTGGTGGAGGTGGAGAGCCAGCAGACCATGCTTCCTGGCAGCAACAGCAGTTTGTGGAGCTGCTGACACTGGCTTTGTACTCAGAAAGCAGGCAGCTTTTTGAACTGTCAAAGCTTTCCAAAACAATTGCCTGATAAAATGTACTGTGAGGACAAAGCACTGTGAGGGGACCATGGATGAAAACCCTGATCCAGCACTGTGCCTAGCAGTGATCCACTACTCGGATGCCCTCGGACCACACAGCACACGTGTGTATGCCTAGACACTGGAAAACCCACAAATGTGTCAAAATTAGGCCCTCCAAAACCAGCGCAAGCCAAAATTAAGGTTGTGTGTGACAGCTAATTTATTCATTCTTTCTACTTGTGGGCATAACACATTATAGAACAGAATTACTGCCACAAAGTATATTTGATTTACATAGCGCATGAAATGGGCTGCCCTGATTAATTCTGTTTCGTTAGTTTACCTTATCCCAAATGTTCAGTGCGTGGCCACACACCTTTACTCCACACTTTTTAGGTGTGCTGCCTTAGATTTCTATTCCATACTCATTATCACACCACAAGTTTGCATTAGACACATCAATGAAATTATGCCCCCAACACCCTTGTGAGGAAGCCCATCATTCCATCCCTGTGGACACAGAAGAGGAGTCTTGCATCACCTTTCCAATCAAATTTCCTGGTAGGTTCATGGACAGCTGCAAGGGCACAGCCCTTTACAGCAAATTCCACTTGCATCTGTGAAGGGGCCTGAACTGGGAAAGCCTTGTTCACCCTTTAGTTTGGCTGACTTAGTTAAACTATTAACGGATAATAAAGGGGATAAGCTATGACTCAACCACACCTTAGGAAACAACTCACTATGTTAGAGAAGCACACATCGCTGTCTCCTCCAGAGCTGTGGGATTCTGCAGGTCAAATGCAGACACAAACACACCCTCCACATCCTTGCTGTCCCCAGCCCAGTCCACTTGAACCTGCGCACCTCACAAGATCCACAGAAATGCCTCAGCTCCACAAGCCTGCTGTGGAGCTGCACAAGCCTCCGCCTTCCAAGCCTGCGCTGATGCTTATGCCTGCAAGCCTACAGGACCTTGGGCTGGACCTACCTGCAGCCCCCTCTGGCCTTCTGCTGTGCCCTTGGAAGCAGGTCTGTAGTCCCTGCAGGCCAGAGGGTGATTTACTAAAGTTTCCACAGCTCTTCAAATAACACTCAGCCAGCCTCCTTTTCTTAGTCTTCCCTGCAGCAGGTGCTGGTCCCACCTGTGCTGACTCAGGAAGGGCTGGGAGTGCTCTGCAAGGGCGGCAGCTGGAGCCGTGCCCTCCGAACCCTTGAGCTGTGGGGGTGCCACGAAAGGGGCAGGGAGGTGCATACTCCTCAGCACAACCTGCAGATATAAGGCAGGAGAGGGGCTTTTCTGTCTGGAGTATGAGGATGGAAATAATATCTCAAAATCAGGCTCATGCAACCAATATGCCTTATAGATACCTTGTAGGCATCTTGATCCTTCCGATGAAAGGTCTCTCTCTGGCTCTTATGCACAGAGCTGTGGGGAAAAGCTCTGAAATACAAGCACTTTCCAAAGGAAAAAAACTAGTTAATAGCCCTATGAACAGTAAAGCCTGCTGTCCTTAGCTTCCCCTCCTTTACCATAACAACCGCCTTTTCCTGTGTCCTCACTGCACCTGCACAGAGACAGCAGCGTTGTGCTTGGGGCAGAGGTACCCAGGTACCAGCTGGGTTCTCCTGCTTTTGCAGTGCAGGAGGTAATGTTGATCTCTCTTGCCTTCCTTCTCTGTAACAGTTTCACCAAAACCTGTAAGAAATTGTGCATTAGAGCTCTACCTCCCCATCAAATTCCATTTAACTCAGGTAGGAGGTCGAAAGTTTTTTGGTGGGGCCTGACAGAGCAGGGCCCTTCTGAAGGTCCAGGATCCCAGGCTCCTATCAGTCTAGTCTGACCCAGCCACTGAAAAAAGCTGGTTGACTGTCTGTGTATTCCACCGCAATGCCTTTCCTCCTTGGTTGTTCGAAGGTTCCTGTAGCTGTGTGATGAATGAGGCTACAAACTCATCTGATATAAAAAAAAAAAAAATTATTTTCCCAGATGAGTTTCATCTGGACCAATTCCTGATCTGGTTTATGGAACTGACGGCATGAAATTTCATGCTGGCATGCGAGCTGGCTGAGGGACAATGAATTCATCAGTGGCACTCGTGTTTATGCTGTCACTTATGTGGAAATACAGCTTTAGCCAGACTAAATCTTTCCACCATTTTAATATCACTTACCTTAGAAAGGCTTTAGAAGAAGATTGTATTTAACATTCTCATACCTGCATTTTGCATTAGCCATTCCCTCGAAGTTAAATTAGCTTTTCATTTCTTCAAATGTTCATCCTTCATTTTATTTTTAATTCAATTTTTTAGACAATCAATGAAAAAGGATAATTTATTGATGTTTTTCTCTAATTGAATGTGATTGCTGTGTTTCCCCTCAGTCTTTCAATCTTTCTCGGTCACAGAATAGTTCTGGGAGGTGGTATTACAGCTTGTACAAATTGCGGGTTTAGACTTCAGTAATCCTGAGGAAGTAGAAAATCTCTGCCTCAGGAAAAGTTTAGTTTATCCTCCTCTAAATCCTTCCAAAATCAAACACACATGCTAGTAAACGGATAGTGAAGTTTCATCCACTGATGAGACTGAATCCAACCACTCATGAGCAAAGCCTGAGTAAATGGGTTCCTGGATGCTGGAAATGTAGACTAAAACCAAGAGCAAGCTCCCTGAAGCTGCTGAAGTAGCACTTGAACAGCGTCTCACCTGGCAGTGACACCTGCTGCTGATGAAACATGACTGAACTCTGGCATGCCAGCTGTGCAGGTCAGCACGCTCCATGGTGACAGCCCACGGCACAGAATGTGACCTTCCCCGCTCGGAGAGTGTCTCCTGCATGGACCTCGCTGGTCACTTGCTGCTACCCATCTTGTTCTCACAGCTGTGATAAGGGAGTCACAAAGGAGTCAGTGAAACTCAGGGTCTGCTTCCAAAGGTACAAGTAATGTTCCAGAAAGATTCTCTGCAATGGACTTCTGACCTCTGACTGTGCAGAAACAATACAGAGAACTCAATAAGCTGAGCCAGTAAGAGGTTTTGGCTTCTTCGCTTTTTACCTTGAAATTGTCTCTCTGCTCACATACTCTCTGCTATCAGCTCAGATGGCAGCAGAGAAGGGCGGCTCACAGTCACGTAGTCACTTTACATGAGAAAGTACCAAGAGCTATCAGGAGACCAGAAACTGATGAAATGTGTCTGTATTGTTCGCCTTCAATTCTATTTCCAAATTGTGTGCTTCCTCCATCCTTGGTTCTTGACAAATGTAATCTGACCCACCAAAAGAGATCAGTGTGGTCTGTAACATTGTCAGAGAATATCTTCTGACATTTTGGCTGCTTTATCAGAGGAAATTGCTCTGATTTATGAAATGTACAGTAAAACTTTCATGTATATTTTCTGTAATTTCCTGTCACAAATTTGCAGAAGGAAGTTCCATAAGGAACTGTAGGCATTTACAGAGTGGTAGCAACAACAAAAGATTCATCACTGTTGTTATTTATACGTGGAATTTAAATAGGGGAGCACAGAACAGATAACTTTCCATCATAGTTGCCTGCTCTGCATAGACAGCTTTTAAATCCCTTTAGTCACAGAGTGGAGTATTTCTTTTAACACAAAGGCATTGGATGAAGTACAGTGGTAATAAGGGAATGAAAAAGAGTTGAGGAGGAAGGGAGAAGCACAGCGTGAGGCAATAGGGAAGAGAGGTCCTGTGCTTCACCTCACTGACAGCAAAGGTGACAGCAACCACGTGCTAAGAGGGTCTACATGATTTGAAACAATTCAGAAAACACACCTGTACAAAGATATACCAAGCAATTAAGGTGGTAAACAACAGTGCTATGAAGTGACATCACCAACCACAGACCACTCCAGTTTTGTGGTTTTAAGCACACTGGACATGTCTTGTTTTGTTTCAAAAACAAGAGCAGGAGCAGGCATTGCATAGGTCACACGTTACATTAAGCACAGCTCTTCACGAAAGCTTTCCAGCTGAACTGCTTAGCACAGCAGAGCAACATCCTCCTGCTGCTTCATCAGTGACTTGTCTTAATGTGCTTTAACATCAGCCTTGGAGAGAGAACAAAAAAAGGAGCCTCAGAATGGAAGGACTGTGCAATTCTTCATGCGGCAGCAAAAAACAATTAACAAACTCTAGTGCTACATCCAAAGCAAAGGGCAGCTTGAAGCAGTGCTCATTGAGGATCAGGGGATCTTTTCAAAATAGAAATTTATTTCTTTCTTGAAACGCTTTCAAGCTTTACTGGTATTACTACTATTACTACTGTTTATAATGACTATTATACACATAGCTTGGAGTAAGCTACTCGTAGGATATCAGTTTCTCTCCCTTCATCCTGGAGTGAAAGTTTCGGTTTAAGTAGCCAGTTCTGAGAGACTGACTTGACCAATACCTTTTTTCTGGAAGTTGGACCAGGACTGCACATCCTAGAATGAAGGCACACAAAACAATTCACAACTTCGGAAAAGCCATTCCTTCACCTGTTTTGTACTAAAGTTTGTTCATTATGTTCCCAGTGATTAAGAATCCCAACAATCCCTCATTTTGTCCAGAGTGCCTCCTCTGCACATCAACTCGTACATTAGTCAGACCAGGTTATATTCCTTTCAAAGGACCGCACCATGACACAGTGTATAACATTTGTCCAAAGTGCTCTTAAGATGAAATCAAAGTCCTTGGGAAACTTGGTCAAACCACCAGCTACTATGAACTAAAAGAGATGTCATGCAGATTTGCAGCATCTTGAAGAAATTTTTCAGTAAAGCCCATGTCTGGATTTGCTGCTTAGGGTAATAGCAACGTAGCCCTCCTTCAGAACAAATCCAGCTCCTACTAAATCAGTGCTTCAAGACCACAGAGAAGACCACATGCTCCAATCATTGGTGAAACCAAGCGTTTTGACAAGATTTACTAAAACCAGCTCACTTTTGGAAGACACACACATCTTCTCAGTTTCAGCTTTACAGTTCTTCTCAAGTCTATTCTGTTCAGTTTTATCCCATTTCCCAGCATCAAAGTAAACAGAATAAAATGAAATAGAATATAGGAAAAAGAAAAAAAAACACCAGAAAGAGATATTCCTAATAAAGTCTAGCTTTATTGAAACCATGTTTCCTTTCAGCAGCCCGGCTGTCCCTCGACATTGCAAATATTTATGCTTTTCATTTCAATTGGAACTTTATTGCTTCGCTACTTCCTTATGTGGTAAGGACAGCCTTACAAAACAAGCCCTCAGTGCTGACAGGTTTGCTTCTAAAGTCAAATATAAATTCAGTTGCACATCGAGGGTTCAAAGGAAGGCAATAAGACAAATTCAACAGTTTTTTTACAGTATCTTTTTATTTCAGGCAAAACCTAATGGATGAAACAAACCTGCAGTTCTCCAAGTAAATAGCCAAGACCTCATTAGTTTAAAAATTAGTTACAGATTCTGTAAGCACCACTTGCTAAGTAACATTTCATTTGCTTTAAGCATTGAAGGTTGTAAACTCTAAAATTAAAGTTCTCAATAAAGAAGTTGTGGAATACTGCTTTTGATCATTTTGTTACCATTTATTCCTCCTCAAAATAATTATTCCTTTTGTTTTTCAAGGTCAGGCTGCATGGGGCTTTGAGCACCCTGGACTAGTGGGAGGTATCCCTGATCATGGCAGGGGGTTGGAACTAGATGACCTTCCAACACAAACCATATTATGATTAAATTATGTAGTAACACAAAAATAGCCAAAGCATATGAAATCAAAGATTCTGTATGCAGCAGCCAGTAGCATGGTAACTGCAGCTAAACCCAGCAAGGATCTAGAACAAAGAAAATTAAGGTCAAGGAAAACATCTGCACCTAGTGCTTTTATACAACTTGTGTTTTGAGTCAAATGGCCTTTGAAATACTCCAGGAATGTAAAAATTTCTACTCAATGTGTTTACTAAGCTTGATTCTAACTTTAGCTTTTGCAAAATTTTTTTAATAAGCAGTGGAAGATAAACTTCTCCAACTATATACATTCCAGCATTCCAGATAAAAGAAAAGCAAGACAGCAATTCAAACACCATCATAAAGCTAATTCGGGAAAAAAATGAGGCATCCTACTCTGGGCTATTTTCAGGCTTTGCTACCTTGCTTCAGCCAAGAAAACATCGAAGTAGGACTTTCAGAAATAGTTAAACTGTAAAAGCCAGAACTTCAGAAGAGGCTAGGATTTTTTTGCAGAGCTCAAGCAGATACCTACAGCAAAACACTAACTGCCAGCAAATAATGTTTGTTAACAGCATCCTGAGACGCTCTAGGGACTTGTAGTCAGAGAAGCTGAGCAACTGGTTGCTCAGTAACATGAAGATGATACTGTTCAGGTGCTCGAACACAGGAATTATTACTAATGGAAGTAAGAATTTGGTGCACTGGCTTTGAAAATAAGCTTGGTCAAGCCTAAAGAATGAACTAGAGTGATTTGTTTCCCTTCAGGTGAACACTCAAAGGAGAGAGGTTTTCCTGTTGCAGGCTCAGCATCACCTCAAAATATGATCCAGCATTCTCATATTCTTCAGGCTAAAAACTGGATCTCATCCTTCCTACCAAACAGGCAAAAAAAATGCTGCTTGCACTCAAGACTCAGTTGAAACATTAATAACCTTGACAAGGTGGAAGACTGGCCACAGGGATCCTCCCTGAATCCTCAGCCAGATATGAAATCAATACTATTCATTCACTCTGTTTTCTATCCGTATCTCATGATCTATTGGCAATAAGTGTTCTATACATGCTGTAACAGGAAGTAATAAAGTTGTTGAACTACTACATGATGAACCCACTCAAACAACTGATGATTTGAGACATTATATGAATTACCTCAATAATGGAGAATTACAGCATGAGATCAGAGACAAGCCAGTTTTCTGAGGAGAGTCTGCCTAACCCTGTAAATCCTCCTATTACTCTGTTCCAACCTAAAAGGTCAGCTTAAAGCTCCGCTACAAACAGTTTATCACAACGCTTGACTTTGACTTTGTACTGAAATAAAAGTGCTTATATTGTACAGCTACAGCTGAGAGTTTATTGTAGCACTGAGAGGTTTCACTACCCAAGCAAATTTTGCACAGCCGACCAGCTCTCATATTTAGAACTTCTGCATGCCATGCAGAAAAACAATGCTGATTTCTGACAGCCCTGTTTTTATACTCCTACATATCTGCTTTTGCTGAAGGAGTTTCCTTCACTTGGAGCAAGTCCTGTGCTGTGGAACTCCTTGTCTTAACCATAAAAATCCAAGGGATTGGTTCAATTTCACTGTTTCAACTGAACTGCTAAAAAAGGCAAAAATTTTAAAACATTTTTTAGAACGTTACATGGATAGAACGAAGTGCAGGGCAGTACTGAATAGGACTTAGCACCTTCTTTTCACAAAGGTGCTTCATTTGGACTCCATAATAAATATTAAGCTTGCACAATTATCAGAAGTTTGACACCAAATTGTAATTGTGCCCATTGTACTGAAAAAACTTAATGCAAAGCAAGCAGTATGTCAGATTCCAGCAGACAAATCTGTATGACTGTCACAGTTTAACCCGAGCCAGCAGCCAAGCCCCACACAGGCACTTGCTCACTTCTCTACCAGCAGGATCGGGGAGAGAATCGGGAGAGCAAAAGCCAGAAAATTCGTGGGTTGAGATACAGACAGTTTAACAGAGAAAGCAAAAGCTGTGCACACAAGCAAAAAACAAGGAATTGATTCAGTGCTTCCCACGGGCAGGCAGGTGTTCAGCCATCTCCAGGAGAGCAGGGCCCCATCACACACAGCAGTGACTTGGGAATACAAACACCATCACTCCAGATATCTATCCCTTCCTCCTTCTTCTCCCCACTCTGCTGTACACTGAGCATGATGCCAGGTGGTCTGGAACGTCCCTTTAGTCAGGTGGGATCACCTGCCCTGGGTGTGTCTCCTCCCCACCTCCCACACACCCCCAACATCCCGGCCAGCGTGGCAGTACACCTTGGCTCTGCCAAAACACAGACCCCAGCCAAAACCAGTGCAATGATCCAATACTACTAAAATGTAATGGAAACTGTCTTAAAAGTATGGAAGTATTCTAGTCCAGTCTTGTGAAATTACTTCAAGGCCTGCATGTATTTAAAGCTGAATTTATTTGTGCTACACATTTATTGATTAGGATCTTGCAAAGGGAAAAGAGAGCTAAGAAGCCTCCAACTTGTGTTTTCTGGTTGAGGTTGCAGTGATAAGCATGATGTTAACATGGTGCTCCTATGTGTTAAATTTTAAACACTCCTTCCTTTGAAACTGAGAGCAAATTGCTAAGATGACAAGACATTCATAAGACACCTGATTCAAGAATTCACGTACTTCTTCCTCACAATCATATATTGCATTTTTTACTTCATATTTTTTCATTACTAAATTTTATCACATTAATATCAAACAGATGACAGTAACTATTTGGGTTTCAGAGCAGTTCAAAGAGAGGGACAGCATAATATCCCTGGAGCTGAAAATTTACAGTGTCTGGCCATGTACTGAGTAACAGTCACCTCCTCCTCAAATGAACATTTTTACTAAAGCACATCTTTGAACCTTAACTTTCAAATGTTTCTTCATTCCATCAGTCTTTTCACATGTTCCTGCACTGATATTTTGAATAAAAAGGAAGGTAGAAAGAGGTGTGTGAGTTTGGTTTAATCATCTGCAGCCCTTCTGTGCATTTTTTAGTTGAAGGTTCAGCATCAGTCATATCTGCTGTGGTAACTGTATTGAACTTCAGTTTAACAGACATAAGAGAAGTGTAACATCTACCAGAAACATGAGAACAATTTCCATCTTTCTCTTTTTTATTTAACCACATAAGTACATGTCAACAGTTGGCATAAACTTCATAAAAATACAGTACCTTTTTGTGCCTAAACACTAGTCACAATGTTTATAGAAAGATTTTCTTCCTGCTTCCTTGAATTCAATTAACATTTTAAAAAGTGACTTCCCAAAAGCCCTTTTTTTGTGAGTTTCCTTATAGAAATTTTTCCAAAATCTATTCTGTAAAAGTTAAAAAGCTAATGCATTTTCAGCCATTCTCCCTCACCCTCTCAATAAAACAGATTTTAAAAAAATAAGACGCTTTAGAATACTGATCAGTTGTTATACTACTACTTTATCACAGGTTCCCATTTAATTGACACTGTTACAGGCGTGATGGATGGTGTCCTTGTAACATCCAGTACCACCAGATGCTATCAGGGCTAAAAAGACCAGTCATACCAATAGACTGATGTGAACAAAAAAACTGAGCTGCAACAAATCCAAACCATGAATGATACACGGCGAAACATCAGACCTTAGAAGTCTTAATGCTGTGGAATCACAAGTACTGTGATAGCTCCCAATGGCAATAAACATACAAAAATTCTACCAAGTCAGTTAAAACGGCTAAAGGGTGTCCTTGCACTGGGTACCTCGGAAAGTGAGTTCTCTATTATCTAATTATAATACTGATGTGACATCAAGATGACAGAAAAACAGCAGAACCAGTCTAATAATGCTGGACCAATTATACCCACACAACTGACTATACCCATATCACAACTGGGATAAATTTCACTTTTCTTTAATGCTGATGATGTAAGTCCAGGCAGGATCTAATATATGGGGAAAGGAAAAAGGGTATTAAATTTTGAAAGTAATTTCTTATCAAGTTAGGCGCTGAAGGTCTAGTTAAGGCAGTGAAGGATTTATTTTAGTATCTTTCTAAGGCTATGACAGATTTTTCCTGAATAAAGAATTTTCCCTTAAAAATTTCATGTATATTATGCCAGCTTATTCTGAATGCATAAGAATGCTAAAAACTCTTGGACACTGAGAAGCTAAACTATTGCTTACTGCAAATATTACCCTTATTAGTCTTCTTTTTTAATATCAATAGGATTCCAATAACATGCACCAAAAAAATGAAGTTTCAAGTCCACCTACGAACTTTTCCATAGCTACTTTTAGCTCTTTTTGGATCAGTGTTAAATAAAATGTGCAAACATATAATCATTTGCATAGCAAATCTCAAGGGACTGACCCTGAAATAGAAATCCAAACTGTTAGGTTTAAGATATTTCTATAATCAGAATTCACTTAAAATGGTAAAAAATAAAATACACATTTTTCCATTTTAAGTCTAGTAAAAAAGGTATTTCTGATTTAGAATTCTTACAGTTACTAGTTTAAAGATTTGAAAGACTGATGCTTCATTGCATTGAAATGTTATTCCTTTGGAATCTTCAAGACTCTGTAATTGCTATTTTCAAATACTGTGATGAAATATGGCCTGGAATCCTTGCTCATAAGGGTACATAAAGGAATTTTTCCTCTATTAGCAGGATCTTCGACATCCCAAATTTCAGGCATACTGCAGCCAGGCCTGAAAAAGAGGAATACGAAAAGAGAAATGAAGAAATGCCATAAAAAAACCCCCATGAATACTTGATTGTGCCATCTGTATTTTTTTAAGTTTGTCTTTATACTAGAAAAATTATCATATTCCAAAATCAATAAATATAGCAATAATTTAAAAAGAGTATTGAAATGTAAAATGCATCTGGCTTTTGTGGTTATAATAAAGAATTAATTTGGAGGAGGAAGTACATAAAACAACCCAAATTATACAATACATTATACATTACCAGGGACCCTTAAATCTTCTTATAAAATGGAGGGTGGTATACACATTCCTAACATTTCTACAGAAAATTCAGGAAATAAAACACCTTAAAAAAGTAGTAACTCCTTGCTTTTTATAAAAGATCATAGCCAACATAAATTCCCTGTTCAGCTATCTTTCAAAGTTACATTTACTGAGTATTTTCTAATTTTAACGTTAATAGCAAAGAAATTGAACAGATGCACTTAATTTTATTTTAAATGAAAAGAAAATAAAATCAAAAATCCAAACAAATTGTGTTCTGGAGGCCAGAAACAGAAATCAAGGGGAGAGGAGGGGGAAGAAAAAGCGTAGCTCTTTCTGAAGAACAGCTTAAATGTGACAAAATTTTTAGTGACTATTAGAGGTCATAACATTTTGGTGCTCTGCACCTTTTATTCATACTAGGCTTTCATTATACACACACATCCGTTCTTGTCATCAGAGAATAAAGACTTCTTTCCTCTGTAAATCTCCTCCGTGTTTTACAGTGAAGTTTAAAAATACATACGACACAGCTTTCCAGGCACACACCAAGAACACAAGGTTGCTAATAAGGGTAAAGTCAATTACACCAATTACTATCTAGAGGTGCTGGACAAAAATGTATGTTGGGCACTTTTAATAAATAAAGCACTTATCAACACTTCAGAACTATCACTTGATATGAATCTCAGACCACATATTAGAGGGGTCTATCATTCTTCTGAGAAAGAGGGAGATTACTCACTTTTTTCTGCTTACACACAATGACTCTTCAAGAATGTAGTAATTCACTCCTAGTTTTATCAAATCTTTTTTTACTTGGTTTGCAGGTTTTCGACTGTACATGGAATACACTACTTTAGTTCTGGCCCTTCAAAAGGAAAAATCTAAGTTAGCTGCAATACAGCATGAAAATGTAAGCTTTAACCTTAGACTGGAGAAGAAGGCTTTTTTATTTCGCAAGGTAACTATGCTAAAGCAAAGTTTGCATTAATAGTGCCATTTGCTTAAGTGTGATTTTGTCTTCACAAATATAATGATTCCAAGAACAAGGTACACAGCCCTTTGGTTTTTCTGTAGCAGGAGACATGTTTGCAACAAGACCCATGGTTACTGCGATCTGAAAGTGTAAAGATAATAAAGCAGTGCATTCACCATGTAACACTCAAGGCTAGAAACAACCTTGCCTGGACTGGAGGTGACCAGAAGGAATCAATCCTCTGCCAAGTCTCTCCACAAAAGATCACCCTCACTGTGTGTCACTATGGTCACACTGCCCTTGCTGGGACATTTTAAAATGCAGAGCACAAGACTTGGAGTCTGCCTATGGTGATCAAGCAAAATCAGCCCTTGGACACCATGATCCTGTTTTGGAACCGGATGACCTTTAGGGTCACTCCAACCCAGGCCAGTCCATATCACATCCAGTAATATCCTGGATATATCCTCTGAATGTGCAAAGCATGACACGCTTAACTCCCGTTCATTTTCTGATACTCGATACAGGTATTGCCCGCTCCTTATTTTCCCCCCAACATGCCCTGTCCCGTGTTTTTGTAACTAGGATAGAATATTTCAGTTCAAAGGGGCCTACAGTGATCATCCAAGTCCTTCTGTCTGACCAATTCAAGGCTGACTAAAAGTTAAAGCCAGTTAATGCCAGGCAGAGAACTAAGGACATAAAGCATATAAAATGAATCCCTGCCCTCTCTTTTATCCCTCTCTATCTTGCTGTTTTCTTGTTGTGTTGGAGTTTTTTTAAGCAGTTTCACCAAATTAACAAAAAAATGATGCTGCAATATTTAGTAAAATAAATTCATGACCTTTTCAGATAAATCAATTTCAATTTAGGCAAATGTTCTGATTTCAAAAATAACAAGAGTACAAATCTTAGTAACTCCATTACAAAATTTCAGCTTCAATAATTAACCAATTATCACAAAAAATGACAGCCAACCACAGAAAGCTAATAAAAATAAATAATAATAATAAAAAAATCATATCTGTCTACAATGTCACGAGTAACTAGAATGAAGAAAAGATATAATTGTACAAATTGAATCCAATTTCTTAATTTAATTATGATTTTTTTGTGTGTCAGTTTGAAACCGTATCTCTCCCTAGAGTAAATCCTTTCTCATGAGCACAAATCCTCAAGAAATAATGCATGAGTTTTCAATCTGACTGAAATAACAAATCCAGTTCTACGAGGTTTCAACAAATCTTACAACATAACATGATGCCATTCCTACTGTGTATGACAAACATTATGGGAATCAATAGTAGATACCAATAAAACATCAACTGCAAAATTTACCTTAATCCTGCGTCTTCATAGTGAGGATGATTTACAATAGGACGAAGTGTAGACAATTTAACACTTGCCATTGTAGGCATTGCTCCTGCAAAAACTGCATCTGAAATACACAATCAAAGACATTTGTGAAATGAGGAATTGAGAATTTAGAGAAGCAATTCAAATACCTGAACAGTAATCCTATAGAAAAACCATGAAGAGGGTAGGGTACTTCTTTTTAAAAGGCCGCACATGGCACCAACAAGAAACGCACAAAATCCATTTTTTAGTTTGTTTTTTTTTAACCTTGAACTCAATATAAGCTCTTAGATAACGAAGCATCTAAGAATGGATATCTACTGCATCTTATTTTTCTTGAGTAGGTAGAATAACACATTCATTATAACAACATACTTTTATTTGTCACTTCTTTCACCAGTGTTAAATAGGCACTAAAATCTCAGTCCACTATGGCTTTAACATATTTTCCTTCTAACAAGGCAACTACTTTGTTTCCAACCAGTTTTCTGACACATTTTAGGAAAAGGAGGGGTGCGACCACAACACACACACACATTTTTAATTCTCTTCCAGCAAAATGGTGATCATGGACCCACATACAGAACCAGGGTCATTTAAGCAAAAATCTGTTTTAATTGGACTTGGCAAAGACGCTTCTATTGAAAATACTACCGCAGTGGTTAGAACCTCCAGATCAGTGGCCTGGAGTCTAACAAAGCAAGCTTTTGGTGCTTCTTTTTCATTGGAGATAGCTTTTATGTGGACAAGTAGACATAGCAAAGCCACAGATAGTAGCAACACCTCTGCAGTCATTTATGACAGGTTCCACGGTTCAATCTCACAGTAAATGGGGACATCCTACATTATTAAACAGTTTACCTTGTCTGGTATTGACTTTTATCCACTCTAAAAGCTCTTCCTGTGGCAAATTGCTAAATTCTCCCATGATGTTCCACTGAGTTCGAAGGTTTGCAGATCCCTCTATTGTCATCAATGCTAAAATAGCAAAGACCAACGTTTTGGGCTGGATTTTATAGAAGAGCCATCCAAACAACTGAAATGCAAGAATCAATTAATTCCTAGACAACAGTTCTGTAATGTTGTATGCAGAATAATCCATTTTTATTTCTCTACAAGGAACCTAGCATCTATTACACTATGAAACACCTCTGCTATTGCTTCTCCACTAAGATTCAGATTATAATTAATGGCATTATAATGCAGAATATAAAGATATATTATTATATACAATATACATTATATTTCAGAATGTAATTCCTAAGAATTATTCACATTTAACAAATATTGCACATTACACTTGCAATTCTAAATAAATTTTAAAAAAATTTTCAAAAATCACATTAATGTGAACTTTTAAAGTTGTAGCTCAAATGTCAAAATCTGCAGGTAAAGATTCAATAAAGCTAACTGGACTTTTACAGTATTTTATCTCCTATTTACATCTGGAGCTTTTATCTGTAATATACAGCTTAGAGATTGTATTGCAAACTTCTGAAACATATCAGAAAAACAGACTTGGGGATAATTAGTTTAATGCTGCTTTAAATCCTACTCTTGCCTTTCTTGAACTGGGGCTTTCATTGTTTCCTAAAGACAATTTGCTGGGGGCTTTAAGCAAATATTCATAAATATGTGAAATAGGTAATTAAAAGTAGTAGTACTAAATTTGCTGTGTTGAAGCTTAGTTTGAGCAGGAAGACTTTATCTCATCCATAATTGAACTAAACCTGAAATAAGAAAGTATAAATTACATTTTTTCCCAAGCTATTTTTAATTAGAGGGCTTCACACATCAAAAATATCAAACCTGCACTAAATGGACACATTTCACTAGTAGTACCATTACCTGTTTTTTTTTTAATTAAAGCATGAGACAACAAAATAAAGTCTCTCAGTAGAAGCTCCCACTAGGCTGACTACACCAATTAGGTAGTGTGTGTTATCTTTCTTATAAACTAACCACAAACTACCTCAGATCATTAAAATTCTCCAACCACCTCTCCAAAAACACAGCGTACTCTACTCTCATCCTTAAAGACTCACTAAACACTCTCGGAAGAACAGCAACACTATCCAGGGGAAGTAAATATACCAAACAGGCCTGACCGCTGTGTGGATCTGGAAGGATGCCAAGTGAAACGAATTCATTCGTAGGCTGCGCTATATAAGCAAACCTCCTTTTCACCAACAGTTGCAAAAATGTCACTTCATGGACATGTTAGAACTTTGACAGCTCCACAGCTTTTCAAACCAAAGAAAATTACATTACTGTCACGCTTTTGTAAAACGTCATTGATGTTCGAAGTCTCTGAATTTAGCACTATTTTGTTTACATAAGGAGCCTAGAATGGTTGAATATATATGCAATGCAGAAGAAGCATTTCTTTTATGGGTTGCTTTTCCTTATGTGTTCTTTTTTTTAATCAATTCAAGGTTTTTGGTTGGCTTTTTTTTCCCAAATGAATACTTTAAGCCTTTCTCCAGCTATTTTATTTTGTTTTGTTTTCGAAATTTTCATTTAGGATAATATAATTTCCCCTAACAGAAAGAGGAAATGTGTGAATGTAAGTGGTTAAAAGTCTGAACAGAAACAACAGTAACTTGGGCCTAACCTGAAGCACAAACAGTAAATTAAATGACAAAACCGAATTGATCCCTAATTTACTTACTCCTCTTTGCTCAACTTACAGAGAAGTAAAGGTTCTAATCACAGGTTTCTAATACTTAAAATGCAGTTGTACAGAAGAAGGGAGTTACTCCCTTTGCAAAGATGCAGCTACTTTATATTTTTATTTCATTAAAAATCCTTTCTTGAAAATGTGTTATAAAGTGAATTACTTTCCAATGAAAATCAACATTAGGTCACTTCTTTTCACCAGAAAGCATTCCAGACAATGAAAATATTCTTTATTAGAAAAAGAACATTATCATTTTTATTGCCCATCAGCTGCCACAACCTGCTGGTAATGGAAAAATTGGAAAGTGCAGGGATTCATGCAGTGGGCTGAAAGAACACAACATACAAAATTTCTTTTCCATATGCAAATAATAATTATTAGCCTCAAAATAAATTAGATATATGAACATAACAGTGCAGATAAACTTTCATGGCCTGCTAGATGAAAGGATAGTGTTGACCTCAATTACAGTAAGATAACTGCCTATGTTAAATTTGCTTAAATTCTTCTAGCATCTATAAAACCAAATTGTCACTTATTAACTTCTACTTCATTCAATCATCTAAAACTTTATCCAATGATAAAAGTACTGAGTATTAATCAATCATTTGGTCACAAGTCCCATGCTCCCCTTCTCATCTTCATCCATGCAAGAAATTCTGGATCAGTATTGCACACACAGTCAGATTTTTCAGCCTCAAAAAACTACTTCTGCTCAGCAGCCCGTAGGATAGAAAAAGCTCATTAAAAGCCACTTGATATTTTCCCTGCCCTACAAAAACAAACAAACCAAGCAAAACAAGAACCAAAAAAAAGTTTTCTTAGTGCTTGCTTAAGTGTTAGAAGTGATCTGCTCAGCGGTGGCTCAACAGCCTTAAGGGCCAGTGTTTCTCTACCATGCTGAAGCCAGTCCCATACTACTTGGAAGATTACCGCCCTCCCCCTACTAAAGCAAGCACATATCTGTCAGACCAGAAAAAAATCCAGCTTGTCTTCTATGGGTGTCAATCAGCACCAATCTAGGGAACATACTGAACAGGCAAAAGAACCTTCACTAATAATAAGACAAGGAAATTGATTTTATTTTCACTTTGTTCACCTGAAGTTGGGTTCACTTCTCCTAAGGCCCAACACAGGGCCAGGATATTCCCAGGCTGTATTATATATAGGGCTGCTGGTCATTTATTCCCTTCTGCACAAAATAAATGTATGACCTGCAGCAATCTAAAGCCCTTCCCTAGCACACCTGACCTATTTCTTTCAAGCCAACTAGGCCTCCATGATGCTGCAATGAAGGAAAGAAAAGTCACCAGACCAGAGTCACCCAGCCCAGCAGGGGCAGAACAGGTTATCATCTACAACTGCAGCTCCCTGAGAAGCTTACTCTCAGTCTACAATAGGAAACAGCAAAACAACCAAAAGGCCAAAATGTAGTTGGGAAGCAGCAGGTAAAAAAATATTGACAAAATACTCTGAACCTGTCCTCCCTTCCAATATTTATACACTAATGATGGGGCATCCTCAAAGATCCAACACACAACAATTATGAAAAGCACCAGCATTCATTAACTGGCCTGACAACCTCAGCTGCAGCTCTAAACACCCACAACAATCCAGGAAGAATTACTGAAATGCTATTACTCAGGTGCTTGAAAACAAAATCGCCATGCAGCTAAAAAAAATCAGTACAGATTTTACAGTGGCACAAAATATATAAATACTTTCAGTTCTGAACTTCACTACAAAACTTTACTACTACTACTACCACCATAATCAACAGGGCAGAAAAGCTCATCAAGAAACACACAGTTAAAAAAAGGACTAAGAGCAAATCAACTTTGGACAGAATTAATTTAAATCGCAATTGCTATCTAGAAATTGAATGTTAAAAGAACATTTTTTCATTTTGTTTTTCTGACTTTTGAAAAGCAGCTTCATTTCAAATTACTCAGAAACACCTTATGAAAGCTCACTAAGAAAAATAACCAGTGCAACTGCTATTGCTTGAACAACCAGACCACCTAAGAGGATGTCAGTATTTCAAGAACAACTAAGAGCTGGAAAACAGAACACCTGTGAATCTTCCAAAATAGCAAGCATGTAGAGGAAATTCCTAAGTCCCAATACTCAATTACAAGGTGGCTAAAGAAAGAGGTTTTGACCGTTTCTTAGCATTTTATATTTCAACTGTACAGATTCATTTGATGTTGGCAAACACTCAGCCAAGTAAAATCAGGCATCAAGAAAGGGATGAGCACAACATTTAAACAGACCGATACTGCGTAACCTGTTCAGTTTTATAAAGAACTGCCCTTCTCTAAAGATCATTCTGGAAGCAATTTAGTTTCCTGGAAAACAATCATTTGTTCAGCTGGCTTAACATGAGATAGCTTTCTCCTCTTTGCATAATTCTGTCCCATTCACTCATCTTCCAGTTGCTTGACAGGGGTATCAGCTGTTTCACAGACAGAAACTGCCTTCACCATACCACCCTAATTCACCTTTAGACACTTTCTACAAAATCACAGCGCAGTGCAGGGTGACAGGGACTTCTGAAGATCCAGCCCTGCTGCTTGAGCAGGTTCACCCAGAGCCAAGTGCCCAGGTCCATGTCCAGACAGCTTCTGAATACCTCCATCACCTCCCTGGGCAACCTGTTCCAGGGCTTATCACCCTCACAGTGAAAAAGCTTCCATATGTTCAGAGGGAACTGCCTGTGTTCCAGCATGTGCCCATCGCCTCTGGTCCTGTCACCAGGCACCACTTGAAAGACCCTGCCATTCCTCCCAGTTCTGTACCATCAGCAAACTTGCTGAGGGTACACTCTGCCCCATCATTCAGTCCATTAAAAAAGACACTGAACAGTCTTGGACACGGCACTGACCCCTCAGGTTACTGGCCTGCAACCAGACTTTGCACTACTGATCACCTCTCTCTGGGCCCAGCCGTTCACACAGTTTTCAATCCACCTCCCTGGCTGCTTCCCAGACAAAGGACAACTTACCCTACTTTTGCTGTGTGTTCAAAGCTCTTAAAAGAGCTATTTAAATACAGATTTAATCACGTTCACTTCTCAAAAACACAGATAATGAAACATGGAAAGCCTATTCTAAAACCTTTTATATCTGGAGGAAATCTAGTAACATTTAATGTTATAGATGATTTCAAAGTAGAAAGATTAAATCTGAGTTAGGCATATGACTTTTGATTTTTAAGACTGAAATGTTTTCAACATGCAAGACTTCAAACAAGACTTCTGGAAAGAATTAATAGACAAAAAAATATGCAAGGCAATAAGCTCTGAGGAGCTTTGAAAACACAGTGTAAACAAAATCAAACACTGGATAAAATTAATAGTCAATAAAAACTTGCAGCAGCATAGAGGTGTGCAAACACAGTAAAATCTAATATATGTCTCCCTGTGCTCAAGCTCAATAGATAGCATGTTGACTTGTATCACAATGCAGTCGGACAAGTTGCATAAAGCAACCCTCTTGCTTTATTTGGGAAGAGGGGAGAATGTAACCATTTTTTACAGGCCATATAATCTGGTTTATTTTTATATGGCACCCTCAGATTCAGCAATTACACAGAGAAATCTGCTTTAGGACAAGTATCTGAGTAATACTGTAAGTACTGAGATAGCTACAGGATAAAAGAGACCTTACCTGTTTTGAACACACCAAAGAAGCCATAACACACAGATGTGGCGTTAGAAACAGTTTTAGTCTCATGATTAAAATCGCTAGGACACTGTATGCCAACAGCTGCAATGCATGGAATACCAGCTGAAAAGAAAAAAGAAACCACAAGACACAGAAGCATATTTGCACACTTTTCATTTCTGCCTTAAACACCAACTTCATTTTCAGTATGGCTTAAATAACAAGCTTGTCTGAAAGAGTCCAAGTCAAAGAAAAGATACTCATATTTACGATGGTGATAATGACTTTCTGTTATCTTTTATCTAAAGTGCATGGTAATATGCTAAGGAATGGAGTAACAGGAAAGATAAACCTTAACAACAAAAGAAAAAGGAGCTAGAGAAATGGCTAGCTATTTAAAAAAATCCTTAGACATTAACATGCAATTATATATGTAAAATTTCTTGTATAACCTCTTTATAGATGTTAAGAGAACTTGCTTTTTAGTGCCCAAAATACCCAAGTATGGAATAAAAGAAGCAAACAAGATCACTCTTGATAATCACACCATCAGAGGCAGTATTCTAAAAAGCAGAGATGTCACTCACTACTCTTAACATTAATCTGTTACTTGTCAAAGTGCTGTGCTAAATCAGAGGCATTTTTGCAATCAGTGCTTTTATCTGATTGATTATCATAGAATCATTTATGTCTGAAAAAACCTGCAAGATCAAGTCCACTCATTAATCTCACACTGCGAAGTCCACTGCTAAATCATGTCCTCAGTGCTACATCTACATTTAAATTTCTCCAGGGATGGTGACTTAACTCCTTCCCTGGGCAGCCTGTCCCACTGCTTGACAACAATTTTGGCCATTTTTCCTAATATCCAATCTAAACCTCCCCTACGGCAGCTTGAGGTTAAACCATGACAGACATCTACCAACTCTCTGGCCCACCTGATCCCAGTTTCACCACTCTCACTGTAGAAAGATTTCTTCCTTGTAGCTAGTCTAAATCTACCCAATTCCAGTTTAAAGTCATTATCCCTTGCCCTGTTGGAACAGGCCCTGCTAAAAAGTTGTCCTCGTCTTTCTTATAGATCCCCTTTAAGCAATGAAAGGCCCCAGTAAGGTCTCCCTGCAGCCTTCTCTTCTCCAGGCTGAACAACCCCAGCTCTCTCAGCCTGTCTTCACAGGAGAGGTGCTCTACCCCTCTGTTCTTGTGGACCTCCTCTGGACCTGCTCTAACAGGTCCATGTTGTTGCTGTGCCAAGGGCTTCAGAGCAGGACACACTACACTGCTGTGCACAATTTTACTAAAAAAGAACGATGTGTACTTTTATATTAATTATGCCATATCTCAAACAGAATTTGAACATTATACATCATGTAAAACCCCAGTAAAGGAACCAATCTCCTTCTCAGTCTCCACGTGGAAAATGGAAGGTCCAGCCTAATTTCAGTGTCTTTTTGAACAGCTACAGTAAAAGCCCAAGATTCCTCTCTTGCACAGTCACCCCCATTAGCCAGTATATTCCTTCATTCAACATTCCAGAGTTATTCTGGTGGCATACCAGACCCAACTGAAGATAAGAGAATTAATGATGCAAATACTTAGCTTCAGATAAACCACGTGTATCAGCATCAGCCCGCTGCAACCTGCATTTCAATATGGAGTATTTGCAGTAACACAGGAATAAAATAGGGCAGAAAAAGAATCTTACCTCACCATGGTTAAAACGTTCTTCTCTGAAAAAAATAACAAGCCAAAACCCACCATTATTTATGTACTACAGAAGCACTGGTTTTACTTTAAAAGCATCTCTAATGGCATTACACAAGGCAACTAATCCAGTAAGCATGAGTCAAGTGTCAGAATTTTTCTCCCCTCTATGCAAGTTTTGAAATAAACTGCAAATCAGTAACTATCTTCCTCAATTCCTGTATCTATTTGGAAATCCTGAGTATTGATTTTAGCAGGTTTTTTTAATTACTTCCATGAGATGAAATTCAGGTATCTTTATAACCTGGAAGAAAATAATGGGGAAAAAAGAATTTGCTTCCACTATTTATAGTAAAAAAGAAAAAAGGCACATAAGTAAATACTAGTTCAGGAACAGAGCAGAGAAGTAAATCATTAAATACAAAATCTAGGCATAAATGGGCTAAGATGTCTAGAACAGGCTTAGCAGCTAATCTTAGTTTTAGTTATAATATAAAAATACCATTTATAGTACATTCATTCAGTTACTGAACTGCACATAAGTAACCTTCCAAAAAGGACCAGCATAATGAAGAATTCTGAATTATGCAGCATACAGCAAATGAAATGAACTTCCAGCAGAAAATTCAGTTTTACATTAAAAAAGAAGATTATACTTACTTTTCAAATCGGCCTGTGTGAGATAAGGACCACAGAATATATTTAATTGCCTGAAGAGAACAAGAGACAACAAAAAGTATGAACAAACTTTCAAAAGCATTTTGAAGCATTTTCAACATTTGCTAAATTAAACTACACCTGAGTAATCTCTTTTTGAGGTAATGCTAAGATAAAAGACACGCAATGTTTTAGCTAAAACTTCTTTTAGGGGATGTTTAATTAGCCAGGCAGTTAGCAGTTATCCCATCTGTTCCTGTGCAAACTGTAAGTTGTTTTTACACAAATTATACATAATCAAACTTACAAAAACAGTTATAAACTCCAGTTATAGTATTCATTAGCTAAATAACAGAAATTTTTTTGGCACTTAACATCAAAGCAAGTTTTATCACTGACTCGGGACCGGATCTTTGCAGATATCTTTGTAAAGAGAATACTGAATTTTAAACACATGTTTTTGAAAACCTGTATTTTTTCTATCTGTATTGTGTTTATGTGCCAAGGTTTCAGTAGCAGGGGTATTGCAGGGGTGGCTTCCATGGGAAGAGTCCAGGGGCTGCCTCCACGTCAGAGAGAGCCAGTTCCAGACAGCTTCAAACCAGATCTACCACTGGCCAAAGCTGAACTCATCAGCGACACTGGTGGGGCCTCTGCTGATAACATGTTTACAAAAAGATAACTGCAGCAGGTTTAAGAGAGAGCAGTGAGAAAAACAGGAGTGAAACAACCCTAAAGCCACCCAGGTCAGTGAAGGAGTGGGAAGAGGTGCTCCATGATAACCATGAGATTGCAGCTTTTGGAGAATACCACTGTGATCTAAGTTTTTTTCCTCCTGGAGCCCCATGAAGGATTACGGTGGAGCAGACAGATATTCACCTGCAGCCTGTGAAGGACCCCATACCACAGCAGTTGCACATGCCTTGCAGGATGCTGCAATCTACAGAATGCCCACAAAGGAAAAAGCTCCTGGAAGGAACTGCAGCTTGTGGACAAGAGCCCACAAAAGAGCAGGTTGTCTGGCAGGAGCTCCAACCCATGGAGGAACCATGCTGGAGCACTCTGTTTCTGAAGAACCATACCCCATGGAAAGGACCTGTGCTGACCCAGTTCTTAAAAGAACTGCAGCCTATGGAAGGGACCCATGGAGCCTGGGGATGAGGGGAAGGTTTTAGTTTTGATTTTGCTTCTTGTAGTCCTACTCTATTTTTAATGCACAAAAAATTAAATTGATCTTCCTCAATTCAAGTCTGTTTTGGCCATGACAGTGAACCAGAGAGTGAGCCCACTGTACTTATCTTGACCCGTGAGATTTTTCTACTCTTCTTTCCCCATCATACTGAGGAGAGGGAATGGGAGTATGGCTTGGCAGGCACCTGGCAGTCAGCAAAGGTTGACCCATCACACCAGTTTCTTCCCATCTCAAATAATTAAATAAATAAATAAATAGCAATCCCTTCAAAAAAACTGAAATGTAAATTCAAGGTAAAGGTGACTCACTACATCAACCACTTACCCTTTTGATGATTACCCCAAAAACCACCAGAACAACTGGTAACAGCAGAGTCTTTGTGTATCTTACTGGAGTCTAAAATGGAAATCAACTTCATTAATCGCTTTCCTTCACCTATAATTATTCCAACCACCATTTTAAAGAAAATAATATAAGGAGCTCTTCTTGAAGTAAAATGTAAATGTAAACTCCACCCAGCAGTCATACTGAAGACATAATACCAGGGTCATCAGTAAATTATTTCCAGTTCTTTGGAAAGCCAAACAGATTGTATCTCATCTGAATTTGAGTACTATGGGTTGACAAACCTATAAACATTCTAAATGCATATCTAGATTCTGATAAACTAAAAGAAGTCTATTAATGCCACATTATGAAGCTTCAATGTTGTTCTGTAGTCTACACCTACCACATAAGGCCCTTGCAGCTCCCAGTACATTTTCCATATACTCAAAACTGCGAGCCCCGTAAGATCTTGTTTGCAGAACTGTAACCTTTCATTTATTCCTGAGGAAGCACTCTTTCATTCAAGCAAGTACATTTCTTAGATCCAAAATCAAAACACTGCTTTGGTGTAAGTTCATTTAAATGCAATAAACCCAGTTAAATTTAGCTTTAGTTTATTAATTTCTCTTTTCACAAGTATGCACTTGAACTTATGATGGCAGCAGGAGGTGCGGTTCTCAAATGTTTTAAGTTACAAATTAAGATAAAGCAAGAAATTCCCTCTTCCATGATCACATATTTTGACCACATTACCTCTTTTTCCATGAAGTCAAACTCGGCAGCGCAGGTATACATTAATGTATCAAAATCCTTGTAGCCAATAAACTTAGATTTCAATATATTTCCTATATGAGCCTGGTAGGATATACAGGAAAGAAATACCAAACTGCAGTAAGAAAAAACTGTCCTGTTTTCCACAACAAAATAGTACAGATGTGAGAAATTATACTGTACAAGAAATATTTTTAATTAGAACAGAAGTTTGTATCACTTACAATATTGTCACAAGAGCACCAAAAATCTACTTCCCGTGTATTAAATAACATCTTTGAGTCTAACACAGATTGGACAGTGTTAAATAAAAAGCAGAAAACAGCAGAAAAAAGGGCGTTACCATTGTGATCAGATTCAACAAGAGCATCATTTTGCACAGTCATATTTTAAGATGTGAGCTTCCTATCTTTTCCCCCTTGATACACACCTGCAGACAGGTTTTTAACAATAGAATAAAGGGGCTAAAGTACAGCAAACGCTGTACTTGTTAGAACAACCATTTCAAACCTGTCCTCAAAATTAGCTTCAGAGAAGAGTGAACTGACAAACTGAGTAAATAAAGAAAAGGTGTAGGTAGAAGATACCCAAGACAAACAAAGCCCTATAAATCCACATTTAAAAACAAACACATAGAGCATTCACTAAGACAAAAGCAATGATATTTGTGTTCTCACAAATTTTGGTAGTAACATCTCAAAGTGGTATCACATAATGAAAGAAAAAGCTAATATACAATCTCTCTCCCACTTCTGCAAAACAAATACTGGAAATCCAGGAAAGTATTTGAGTAAGATGTCAAAATTAAATATTAAGAATTACAAAATTATTGAAAGACACCAACCAGATACTCTGATAAGAAAACTTACATCATCAGCTATTCCAAACACAAGAGAAGTCAGGTATTTCAAGGTGACTGTCCCAAACAACCAGGCACATCCTTCAATGACCTTGAAAAATGTATTTAAAATGAAATGAATATGTTTTTAACTTTTACAATTTTTTTCTTTTTGTAAAAGGTTTCTTAAACTTAGCTACTACTTACAGACTCTCCTATGTTACAGCTGAAATAATTTTGCACAACTGATTTACATCACAGCTGTACCACTGCATACAACACTGTGGCAGAGGGGGTACCAAAAACTTTAAACAGGGGCAGCCTCACTGTCAGTTCCATCTGTTTTGCATGTACCAGCATGTAGGGATTGTTTTTAGACAAGAGCTGCTCTACATTATCAGGTTGTGCTGCCCTGGTAATTCAAATCTTTGGAAGAATTTGCTAATTTACAGCACTGTCTCAAGATAATCTGAGGTTAGAACTTGATGAAAATATAAACAAAGTATGTACAGCTACTACTTCTAGTTATGCATCAAGTTTATTCCTGTACCAGGAAGGTTAAATTCTTGGCAGTGTAGCTTAATCTAGATAATTCTTTATAAAACTGGATCAACTGAATAGGCCAACCTGTCTCAGTATCCTGTATTTGGGACTCACAGGAGATGCTTTCAGAGAGAATGCAACAAAATACAAACTGATCTATGTTACGATGGGCTGCATTCAGTCATGTCATTTAACGGCTGCTAAGAAACTTAAATACCTAGGAGGTATCCTAATCCTTTACTGAATGCCTCTGGTTTTTTTGCTTCCACAGTAACTTTTTTATTCCTTACAAGCTTATTGCTGCTAGCATTAAGGGGCACTAAAAAACTATAATTATATCCTACTTTTATCCACTGGCTTTGTAATATTTACCTTTATTTTACAAGATGTAGAATTCTAACATATTTTAAAATCTCAGCTATTTGGTGAATCTACATTAGTAATTATCTTCATACTCTACTTAACGGTAGTAGATTTTGTGGGAAAGCATTCTAGATTTTTAATTTTATTTTTTTTAAGTAAGATACATTGAGACCACATGCAGGATTTATAATGTTACATATGAATTAAAAAAAATAATAATTCTGCTTTCTCTACAGGTCCTTCTCCATGATTGCCATCATGTATTTTCCTTTTTGGTACCTGCTCAGTAATGAACTGCTGTGTTCAGAGAACTTTCCATAAGAATACTGAGATTTCTTTGCTGAATGGTAAGACCTTATATAGGATCAATTAGTTTATATACGCTTTTAGGGTCGTGGTGGTCTTTTGAAAGTTTACCATATAATTCCACCCTTTGTTTCTGACCTTCTAACATTCACACCTTATCTCATGGAGTTTAATTTCTTTTATAGTTCCAGTTAGATAGCTTCTCCAGAGAGTTCCTGAAATTTATGTACATTGCATTCACCCTTATCTACATCCTTCAGAGAAGTCAAACACTCTTGCGAGGCATGACTTCCTTTAACAGAGGCTGCATTGGATGTCTCCCATTATTCTGCACATACATACAGCTTAACAACTTCCTCATTGTACATGTTTTCATTCTTTTACAAAAAATAGATTTATTAGTCTGCTGTTCCACAAATGCGTTGTATCTCCATTTCAGAAAACTGACGTGACATTTGCCTACACTCTGATTTTCCCTGTTACCACAGCCAGGCATGTACACATGCATTGCAGTTTGCTATAAATATTTCAATTCCTTCCTGTTCTAATTCCTTTATAACAACTGTATGAATTTCATCCAGTTCTGCTAACAGCTTACCCTTCATTTAATCAGAATGCCTGTCTTAAGTCGGGCATAGTCTTGGTGTGCTCCCATGTAATATGCTTTTACATATTAACATTATGTCTTAAGCAGCAAGTCGCTTCTCATGTCTTCTACAGTGTTATATTTTATTCATAATAGCTTTGGAAGTGTTCTCCCTGTTTGGATATGACTTCTACTACCCTCAAACCTCACCCACACACCCTACAGTGTTTTACTCTAACTTGCTTCCCTAGGTAATTTTAACATGCTTGCTGTTGTCACAAAAACATCCTTAAAAAATTATATAGGACACATTTTAGTAAATATCTAATGAACTATCAACCTCCATTGCTGCAAGCACTGTTAGCCTTTCACTTGCCTTTTCTAAATTGACCTTTACTTTAAAAGGATTTTCATACAGATCTTAGGTTTTGTAAACATGTAAAGTTGGCAATTTAAAATCAAACGTGTTGCCATTTGAAGGCTATTTCAGCTTTCTGATATAAATGTATGTTTATGCCCTCTTTATTTCTTTAGGAATTTAAGATTAATTGCTGGGAACATTGACAATTTATTAAAGACAGTGGTTCAGCTATATTGCTTGATTTTCAATTATTAGAAACTAAACCAGAAGTTATTTCTGTATTTGACTAAAACAAACAAACAAACAAAAGTCATACTTTCTCTCTGAAATTCAAAATATATGGAATTTCTTACCCATACATAGACTTCTCTTTTGCGCCTTTTCAAGACTTTTGGACTCCATTCAAGAATTCCCTAATAAAAAAATGAATGCACATTTTCAGGTAATGTATTAACAACAAGCTATTCTAGTACCCTGAATGAGATGTTTTTCCTTTTGGTAAGCCTACTGCATCACACAGTTATTTACTCAAAAAATCTCCCGTAGTTAATACAACCTGAGATACAAATAAATATATACTAGTACGATTTCACCCTGCACTGGCAGAACTTGCCAACATAAAAATCTCTTACTGCAAATTGATTACAATTAATGGAAGACTACTTTTCTCCTGAACAAGTAAGGAGATTCTGTATTATTCAGTTCTAAGCTTCTTTAAATCAAAGCAAATGAGAAACTGAATTCTGTCTGCTTCTGTGAACGACAAGACACTGAAGCAATAAATAAATTACTGGCAGCATAATACAAACAATTTTCAAGTAAGGCAACAGAGCACAGAGGGCGGTAGGAGTCACTCCTTTCTCTTTCACAATATGTTCATTTTATGACACAAGGAAGACCCATTTTAGGCTAATTTGATGAACAATGTAATTAAAAGCTTCCAGAAATCCAGTCCATATGTGAGACTGAGGCGTCCAAATAACACACAAACAAGTACTTTTTTCAAAGCACAAAATAGGCAACGAACTCAACAGGCTGAGAACTCAACTCAATCTGTACTTAATACATAATTTAAAAAGCTGCTACGAGAAAGTAGAAAGGATTTGTAACAAACAAACGACACTACAGCAAATATGCAGCCAAGGCAGCGTATTGTTATCATAAGTGAGAAATTGCCACATTCTTGCAACGGACAAAATACAAACAAACAAACAAGGAGACAAAAAGAATCAGAAATTAAGATGATTTACAGTAAGCTAAATAGGACCTGTTCACAACACCTTATCTCCTATTTCTCATGTACATAAATCCCTGATGAGGAACTATATGAAAGAGGTTGTGGGTTTTCTTCCTATTTAAGGAAAAATTAAGATAATGAATGATGAGATGAAGAATGTTCAGTGAATAATTTCACTCAAACAGCAGTATAATGCAGTTTCAAATAGTCTTAAACTACTGTTATATATGGTTTAGTCATTTGTTCTGCACTAGAGGATTCACTATAAAAAGGATTTACATGAAGCTCCTCCTTGCTCATGGTCTTGTTTTACAGTTACTCTGGTCAAAATTACATATATGGTAAATTTTATATTTTTACAAAAAGAAGGGAGCTATAAAAGTAGAAGAGCTAAGTCTTAACTGAATTTTTCTTACAAAGAGGTTTTGGTGTAAACCCATGATTTCCTGAATTAGTATTTATCCTTTCACCAGGTATCTTCATGGTCTAATTCTGTTCCTCATGTGAAAGGTTTCTCATCTGTCTGGTAATGCAGCAGTTTCATATTTTACATCAATACATATATAACAGTACAGCATTGCAGTCTTAACATGTCATTTGATTCTCCTTAAGCAACTTACCGAGATAACTACTAAAGATGCAGCATAATATGATGTCAGTAACATTGAATTACCGAACATCAGAATAAAACACACCAGAAGAGACACCTGAAAGAAGAAAATAAAAATAATTCAATTTAAAATAGAAAAGGTAAGGATTACCTAATGTATTAACAGCTTTAAATTTAAAAACATATACTTTACAGCAAAGTGCAAGCCTGATACTCACACTTGCAGATTTGTTCTGAAAACACTGATTGTAAGGACTTAATGGCAGCAGGTAGCCAAGTGTAGATTATTGTTTTAATTTATTTTTTTTAAGTACTCAAGAACAAATCCTGGTCATAGGATAAATTTATGTGATACAATAGCTACATTTCCAAAGTTATTTCTAACATATTCTTTTTTTTCCAAATTACTGTATGAGTTCTCCATCCTGTTTGTCAACTCTTAGAATCCTGGACAAACATAAAAATGTTGAATAGAATGTTTGATGTCTTCTTTTTTCCTAACTGACAAACATATATTTAAACACCACCATCATCAAAGTCAAGGAAGCAGAACTCTGACTGTTTAATCATATGCACCTAATTATACGAGTTTGAAAGTCAAGGCTGAAATACAACTTTTATCCACCATCCTGGATCTACTGTGCTCTCTTTTTTAACAGAAAGCAATCTGAATTACACTTTCCAACCTGGAGGGCAAAAATCAATAAGCAAGCTCCGTCTTCTTTTACACACAGCAATAAGGAAAAATAACATAGTAATTTGCAGACTTTTCTACTCCCCTCTTCACATAGTTCAGGCTTTCATTTTCCACAGAAGGAGGAGGGTAGGGGGGAGGCAAAAATTGAAAACACCGCAAAACAGACTGGCAGTCTACCCAGATTCACTAAGCTGTCTCTGTAACACAACATGACTGTTTACCTATCTGAAAACAGGCTATTTATGGGATTTCAGCACCAAAATTATGATATAGCTATTAGCAAAAGCCAGAAAGCCTGAGTATGTCATCCTGCTCCAGTCAAAAAACTACCGAACAAAGCTGCTTATTTTGTCCCTGGTTTATATGAGAAATGAGTTGAATAGAACTTGCTACTGCCTTTAGTTTATCATTTACAGTATTTAAAAAAAAAGATCAAAAACATATGGAATATAATTTAGTTTCTTTTGTGGGGAAATATTCTCTTTTCACCCACTGAAAAGAGTTAGCATAGCACAATTTTAGCAAAAAAAAATATTTTTAAACACAATCACATTTCTTAAAAAAACTTTACATCTTCCTTTGTATTTAATACTGCAATCTCACTTCAAAGAGCAAATCTTAATCATTATCTCAACTTTAAAAATTAAAATCAGGTATTATGCAGAAACTGTGACATCTTTTACTTATCATGTCCTTTCTTTTCTTGAGTTTCTCACCCAGTTTTGGAAAAAAAAGAAAAATTGGTCTTCAGCTTAATAGTTTATTTTCTTTTTCTCCTTTCTAGATATCTCCCCTAATAGTTAAATCACAATATCTTTGCATGCTCAAGACCACAGTAGTTTTCAAAATCAAATTTTAATTCCAACCCAAACCCTTCCTTCCCTCATTACTGCATGTTTTCAACCTTTGTGCAACTAAGGAAAACACTTCAGACAAATGGCCTCTTTTCATGCTTTGACCTGTTTGAGAAGATTTAAGGGGTTTTTTTTAAAAAGCATTACCATATGAGCAGATAGTATCTTCTGTAATTTGCTGGAGTCAATATAACCCATAATACACACCGCAAATAATGAAGCTATCTAAAATCAGAAGTGAAAGGGAAGTTAAAACACTTTGCACTGGTGTACTCTTTCATGCAAAAAAAAAGAGATTATTCAAACAATCATTAACTTTTATTGCTACTTTTTGCTAAGTACTTAGGCATTTCATAATGATTTATTTCAAAAACCCTATTGTGGTGCTCTGAATATATTACCAAATATAGTTGAATATTTAAGAAATAAGTCTTCAGCTTTATAAAAATGCAAGCCACCAAAATACAGCACTAACACATTACCTTTCACCTTTAAATTTAAAACAAAATCATAAAAAAAACCAAACACAAAAGAACCCAAACCAAACGAACAGAAAACCAAAACAAATAAACCAAACCGAACAAAATCGGAAAAAAACCCCAACAAACAAAAAAACCCAAACCAACCAAAACCGAAACATATCAGTCAAAAATACAAAAGAATTATGCATTAATTTTAAGTTTTCAGCAAAGTATGGAAACATTCACAATTTGCTGCTGAGGAAAGTAAGACTTGTTGATTTATTCATTAGATAGCCTGTTAAAAGTCATACAGGAAAATAAGGAAATTATGAAGTGAACCTGTAATTTCAAATTTCAGGCTCAGCATCTTAAACAGGTTATAGTGACAAGTTTCTCTCAATATTTTACAGAATTTATTGGTTTCCTCTTACGCAGTTAGAAAACTTGCATATCACAGCTTATATTGATGGTTTAAAGCTATCACCTCAAACCAAGCAACATCTGCTTCAAGTGAGGTGCACAAGTGAAAAGGTCTGGAGACACAGATGGATTTCAATCAACAGCCTGCATTTCAACCAATTCAAACACTAAGAAAGTTGCTGTATTACAGTATCCGACTGCTCCCATTAGCATCCACTAGATTTCAATACTAACTAGTTACCTCAACTATCCAAAATCTCAGATAACAGCACTACTCACAGACTCATCAAAATTAAACAGGAAATCATGCAGAATCATGCCAGATATTACATGCCATGCAAACACCGACACATTTAAAAATTTAGAACAGCCTGAAGGGATGCAAGATCAATGACTTTTTAAATTTCCATACTTCAAAATACAAAGTTTTTTCTTGTTCTAATATACTGATCTCAGGCTGAAGGCTGTTTTTATGGGAAAAGTATTTTTTTTTAATCCTCGAGACAGAATACTAAGTGGTATAAATGGTCAACTTTTAAACCCAAGACTAGAAAAATACTGGTGTGGTAAATGGTGAGAGTCTTTCCTGAGAGCAAGAGTGAAAACTGGCTAAAAGGAAAGCACTGGTATAGCTGTGAATTCAATGGCTGTCTATACAAAGCAGTCCATGTATCCAGATTTGACAAAGAGGCTCTTTACAGGTAAATATGGGCTTACCTGAGTTAGAAGAACAAACTGAGCAAACTGCCAGGGAAGCATGAAAAAGATATTAGAAACACACAGTGCAATCAAGCTTCCTGTATTAATACTCGGAATCCTTGGGAAAAAGAGACAGAATAGGCATCAGTAAGTACAATTACACAGGTGTTTGCATATAATTGAAAAGTACAACAGAAAATGCAATAAAAACAGTTATCTTGGAAGATAGCTAGCAATATTGATGAACTACCAATAACACTGCTCAAGTAAATTTAATATCCTTGTTTTTCTTGAGTTTCCATGACAACAGCTCTGATGCTTAATGTTTCTTAACTATTTGATGAGTCACTGATTACCAAACAAGTCTTCTCCTGGCAGTATGTAGTAGAACACGCCAAAGTATATCCTTTGCAAGTGCTTCACCTCCCCGGGACAACTCTACAGTCAGGTCACAACCATTTCCATTTCAGCTGCAATCACAACTATTTCAGAATGGTCTGCATTTGAAAGTGATTTAACTCCTCTCTCTCACATTTCTTCCCTCTTTACTTTCTGCAACTTTCTGCTAGCAATTCTGTGTAATGTTTCAGGGAAGGAGACAATGACAAATACATGAAACTCATCTGTAACTGAAACCCCAGTCTGTTCTCCATGTCCTGAAATAAATGCTATTTAAAATATTTAATCCTATGTTGCTTCAAGCTCAATTCAGAAACATATCATGTTTCAAATTTCACTAAATTCTAGAGAGCACATATCTTTTCCTCGTACAAAAACCACAAATTAGTGACAAGCATGAAGTATTTTTGCTTAAAACATCAATAACTACAAATCAGTATGACCTAATAAAGGAAAATTTGTGGTTATAAGAACTAAGTTCAGCTAAATCATAAATACATTGTAAATCTGATGCAAGAGTTGGTGGAGAAACCCTTAAGTATGAATGGTCATGCTTATTTCCCAAAGCAGAGGTAAGACAGTAACATAATCATGTTGCAAGCCAGAAACAATCATGGAAAAGCAGGGCTAATGAACTCAAGAGCATCCCTGCATTAATGTAATTAGACTGCTCTAAATCATTGAACTAGTTAATGAGACTAGTTAATTAGTCATAGAAAACTGCAAGAACATACTAGCTTATGGGTGCCTATAGCATCCTCTGTTGCAAAGCATAGGCTTACTCTACGTGCAGCCAACATACCACTCTCCAAGAGGGACAAAACCAATTGATGAAGTATCATCTTGTTTCTCATGGGAAGGAAGGGACATCAACCAAAAATTCTGATTTTTACTTTAGACACGCATTTGCCAACACAGTAATTCTGATTTTTATGTTAATCATGTCTTCAAGTTGCAAAGTTTTTCCTTTTATTAAGTGAGTAATATGACTGCAGTTCTACTGGTGCAGCGTCTGCAATGTAACAGCCACAGGAAAGTTTCTCCGTTAATGATACCGTTGTTACACATGGAGGCATTAAAATAAATATTTAAATAAAGGCACTTAAATAAATGGCCTGTGACAGTGTCAATTTTTTGAAAGCATTGTAAAGACCCACGTATAAACTGAGAGGTACCTGAGAATATAGGTCAAAAGCAACATCTGCATCACAAGGAAGGGGTACGAGAAACTTTCACGAAGAGGTGGAGTCCACATGACACGAGTGCACTAAAAAAGAGAACTGGGTTAGACGGTAACATTCACTGATACAGTTCCATAAAACCATGCATTTGTATTTCAAAACGAGTGACTACAGATACTCCAATAAAGTAAAAACCTAGCTACAAGAGGTTTTAGTCTGAAAGGTAAAAAAACAAGTCAAAGTGGCTTCCATACTTGAGGCCTAATATGCACTGTTTAATTAAAATAGATCACTGCTTTTCCAAAATGAAATGTGGCAGCTAGAGAACACCCAGGAAAAAAGCAGCACAGCAGCTGCTTGTCCCCGGTTCTGCTGAAATTATCAACTCTTCCAAGTAAATCACTCCCAAATTCAGGCAGTGACTTGCCACACTTAGAGACAGTGTGTGGGGAGACAATCTGAAGAATAAACCAGTATACTCCTCATTGTGCTACAGTTCTCTGGGTTATAAACACTTCACATTTCTATTAGCAACAGCACATCAAGTATAAAATCTGAAGCTGCCCTCCAAAACAGGCCAGTACACTAAAATAATGAAATTAAGTTCATACAGACCCTATACTACTTATACATAACTTAGGTATTCCACTCATTAACCCTAAACTCTTTAACCTGTATAAAGCAAAGCATAACACAGTGAAGTCAACTGAATAGTTTTTTTCATTAATTTCTTAATTAACAGGGCTCATGACAAAAAAATAACGGGCCTCATAGCAAATGGCTCAGCTACAACTGTTGTCTCCAATGTTTATATTCAGCTCTTTATAAAGTGCTTGCACTGACCACAAAAAAGAACAAACACAACTTTACAGGACTACTTTGACATTAAAAAAATGGGTTCAAAGTGGCTATCAATAGATTTGCATTAAAAATTAGAAGTAGGTTCTTTACAACTACAGGAGAAAAATGCAATTCATCTTAACATGGACCATAACGAATCTATGAAAAGCTTGTAGGATACTGTTGCCAGGATGTTCCTTCTTTGCTTCCTAGAATCTTTAAAACATTTTTAAAAATATTGTTTTATCAAAGAAGTCACTAAAATCAACATTATATAATTCTTCACTTATTGTTTTGCTCTTTCCCAAATATGTTAAATTAATAGTGTAAAATAAACGCTAATCACATTAATCACAGTCCCTGATGTCTAGAAGCACTCTTTGTAGAAGCCGCACCAATTATCATTAAAATAAACCTTTCATAAATATATGTACTAATGTGCTGTCCTCAGCTGACTGCACAGATGTGATGAGTTAACTTTTTTTTAATAAGCAATAAATATAATCATGATTATTCTAAAGCAGTGTAGTCATTTTGAATATTTTTCAAGACTACAGAGACATTTGATTTACCAAATCTTATGACATTGGAGGAGATAAGACAGGAAAAGAATGACAAGCATTTACAACCATAAAAAGGAAGCATTACCTTAAAAGTGGATTGACTAATGTGGGCTATGCTACTTTTCTATATTTGGAATGTAATGCTAAACTCAATCATCTGTGGATGATTTATCAAGGCTGTAAACTCACTTTGCTGCAGGTAGAAATACATCAGATTTGTCTAAGTTTGAAACCATTAAAACACAGTAACACAAGCACAGCACAAATAAAACCATACAGCCTTAGGGTCACTAGCTCAAAGCCAGAGAGCATTTTTACATACCACTTTTACACAGCATTAGAGCTGAGATACCAAGACTTGCAGATCAGGCTTACTCGTGTAGCTCAGTCCTATCCTTCCCAAATAGGAAAGGAAATTTTTAGCAGCTGGTCTAGCTCAACTGCACGCACTGTCGACCCACACAAGATGATTTGGACATAATCACAGGCGTTATGGAAGAGCTGGGTATTTCTCACACACACACACACAGGCACCCACTGAGGAGAGACCACCTGTGTGCCTGTAACTACATGTACTACCATAAATACACAACAATATCAAGTAAGGCTGAGTTATTTCATGCAGCCACAGTCCAAACACAAAGTGCCAGCTGAGACCCAGCGCTGCACCTCTGCAAGTAATTCCTACTGTTCTCCAGAAAACCATAACTGAGCCTGAATCACGGACACCTTACTGCAGCTCTACCTAAACCCAGACTACATCTGTGTAGAGCTATGCAGATCTGATTCCATACCATTCTCCAAAATACATTATCTGTGCTTTTTCCCTAAGTCAAGTCATCCCCAGAGAGAGAAAAGCTCTCCTACAGCCTCCTATGGATAGAACTGCTTGTACCACAGTGAAATAAATGTTTCTTTTCATTATTGCTCCCACTGCCTTGAAGTTTACAACACATTTCCTTCTGAACTTACACTTGCCACCTTCACAGACCTGGCAAAACTGCCTATTCTATTAGTATTCCCTAGCAAAGGATAAAACTTCACTTCACTTCAGGATGCCACTAAGAATAGAAATCCACATGAAATGTCGTGCTTACATTTGCAGAGCACGAAAAAAAGTTTAGCAACTCTAATGGTTACCTGGTCTCAACCAGGCAGTTCAACATCCACAGGTGACAATGTCTTAATATGCTTAAATTCTTAAATGCTTAAATTCTTTAAATATCCCCCATGTATCCATGGGGGGTATTTAAAGGAAAACATTTCAAATGAAACTTGAAAATAAAATAGCTATTTCATCAGAGAGATTTTTGTTTTATAAGAAAACTGTTAAAGCTTACTGTGAATGGGAACATGTTTAATTCTGTTATGTACAATTACATGTTCTTACTACTCGGTGTTCTCTATCAAGTTCAGCTCAGTAAAATAGGAAAACAAAACATAAATTTAACCCTAAACTAAACTATAAGGTAGTTAGTTTCCATTTAGAAGATCTTAAAAAAATTCCATTCATAAAATGAGCACTAAGAAAAAAATAAAAACAAACAAAACTGCCCAAGGGAATCAGAATAAAAGCTATGAACTTTCTTCCAAAGTATGAAACAATAACATGAACAGCATTAACTGGGAAAACCAGGAGATACTTTAAGTGACAGTTTCTTTTTTTTTTTTCTTTCCTGCAATGCAGCTTACTTAACAAGTTTAGCATTGGAATCCTTTATATATATAAACACTATTTCTAAATTCTGTGTATCCTCAGTACAGTATATCAGTAATGCAGACGTTTCTTTGCACTTTTCTTTGTATTGATGAGTTTCCAGTAAAATATATAGCAATTTGAAGGAGCTTCTGAAGCTTACTCATATGGTACATGAAGCCCAGTTATGTGTGGAATGGGCACAAAAATAGAGCATTCTGATGTTTTGAAACTTGAAGCCAATGTGCTACTGAGTTTCAGTCTCAGGACCAATTTACAATATATTTCCTTCTGATTTTTTATTTTAAGCACTAAAGCGACACTGGACTGTGCTATACATTTTCCAGTCATAGTCTATTTTGCTTTCAATTGTGTCTTATTCATTTATTTTAATAGAATTTAAGGTATTTAAATTCAATCTCAAATAAACGTGCAACATCACTACACCTTAATGAAATGAGAATTAGCTTAAACTTCAATAATAATACAAAAAAAAGAGGTGGTGGGAGAGGGAGACCTACCTCTCCATGATTGAAAAAGAAACACAACACAGTAACAAGGCCTCCTAGACGACTCCCACTGTGAAAAGAAGAGGAAAAATAGGTACAACAGAATCTTATAACGGTCAGTGTTCCTTAAAAAATGTGAAGCAGCTCTTGTGTACAGCTAAGTTTATTGGGGGGAAGGGAGGAATCCTTTCAAGTATCAAAGGAAGGCAATCAACAGAGTGCATACAATATTAAAATACTAGTTAGTCAGACAGTGTTTGCTTCAGAGCAAACCACTTCTTCATACATCAACTCTTTTCTGCAGAACACCAATTTTAACGTAAATAACTTGGAAAACAGTTATTCCACTGCTCACAAATTTTGGTGTAGATCATTACATCTGGTGCTTTTAAAAACCAGGCAATATAAATGCAGTACTTCTTCCCTAAGCTGTTTAGCAGTAAATTTCAGAATCTGCATGCTCAATCACCCAACAGGAAATTTTGCTCTGAATCTAAAGATTAATTTAGGGTAATCAAATCAAGCACATTCAAAAAACATACTTAAAAATTAACTCATTATATGGTCAATGCAAGATACAATTTAATTTTCATGTGAAGTACTGACTGCAATGTTAACATGAGGAAGCTTTTTAAGCCCTTGACTTAAGGATTTTTTCCATTTCCAAACCAATCAAATTCACCTATTGAATAAACAGCAAAACTAAACCCAAAGATATTACTTAGATCTATCCCATTTCAAAAGAGCAATAGACAAGGTTCCTATTTGTTTGAAGAGATTTGTAATTACTCAAGTTATGTGATAGAAAGAAAAGAACAATTTTGTGCGCACAAGTTCACTACTACTCTGAATGAGATTATACCATTTTTGCTACTAAACAAAAGCAGCAGCCAGCTGTTAAGATTCTTAAAAAAAAAAAACCAAAAAACCAACCAACCAAAAAAAAATCAACCACACATGAAAAAAAAGCCAACCAAAAGAAACCCCTTCAAATCCTCTGAGATCCTTCACCCATCACTAATATACAAGTCAAACGGAATCAGTAGGTTCTGGGTTCAAAATCTGAAGATTAAAGATAGCAACTGAGTGCTAAAACAATCTCCAGGAATTGTGCATTCTTGCACATAAAACTCAACCTTACATCCCATAAATTCCAAAAGCTTCAACACTAATATGAAAAATGACAGAAAGAACGTGCTTAACATTAAAAATGTTATCCCTAGAAACAAAACAAAAATTCGCAAAAGAACACCCCAAACCAGAAACAAAACTCAAGGTCTATGATTTCTAAAGAAAGTAGTGAGAAATAAAGAGCTCACTGATTTTTCAATGACATTCATATAAAAATTTGTGAATTTCTGTATAACTCCCTTAAGAGAAATATTACAAGTTAATGACACAAATATTCACCTATTTCCTCAAAACATACACTAGGCAACTTCCTCTTTTTACTGACAGTGTCTGTCCTGGGCTATTCCTCATTTGAACTATCAGCACAGGCTTCAGAGACAGAAAGAAAAAAAAATCCATGACAATGAAGCCAGAAAATGAATGACGAGGAAAACCAATCACATCTCTCGCAGGAAAATATTGCTGCCTTTCGCTTTTTGGCAAAACCAACACATGAAACAGACGTAAACAGAAAACATATTTCCACTTCTGTTTTTCTGCTGAATGTGGAATCTATTTTTGTATGGAAGTGTATTACAGTTCCTGAAATGTAAGGACAGATACTGAAAACACAAATTTATAGAAAAAAGCAAGTGCACACAATTTGTCCAAAAGAATGCATTATGTCAAAAAATATTTTGCTTTATCAGTTAAGTTATAATGGAAATACATGCAAATACAACTTGTGGCAAAGCATTGGGAAAACCCCGATCTTGGTTAAAAGTACATTGTCACTCAATTTGTGTTTAAAAATGAGTTACAGTTATAATTTTAAGAACAGAAACATGTCAAAAGCTGTTTAAAACCCATACAGCATAAAACACAACCCAGTGGTATCAATGAGATACCACCTCACTGAAATTTTCCATGATTTTTTTCCAGCATCATAATTTATTTTAAGCAAAAAGCTTCTCTATTTCAGTAATTTTAGTGACAATGTACATGTAAAAAAAAAAAGCACTACTGCTGTACGAACAAATAATATCCCATAAAAATCTTTTCACATTCCCTTTTTCAAATTTTGTCTAAAAACTGACAGCTAGTACCAGCTAAACAGCTCAGTCTCAATTGCCTTACCTGAGGTATGTACCATATATGAAGAACAGTGACATCATGAATCCATTCAATAGAAAAATCACAGCAACATAAAAGGAAGCAGGGTCTCCCAACCCTAACAGAAAACAGTTCATATATGTTGTCAAATACAGAAGAAAGGCCATACTGGTTATAAAGCACCATACAATCAGTACACTATCTTAATATATCTATATTGTATATAAACTATCAGTATAATATCTCAATATATCTACAGCAAGAGATAGTAAAAAAACAAGTAAATGTCATTACAACTATTGTGAAGATTCAATCAGAAAACCACAGCTTTGAAAAAAAAACAGGAAGAGTAGGGGTAGACACAGCACGAGGGCAGTCAGTGACAGAAAAAGCCAAGAGCGATGCATTAACTGCAGAGAAAAACCTGTGAGGTTTAGAAGGCAGAAGTACTACTAAGAATATTCTCTAGACTCTGTTTTGACTTCATAGATCTTTTTAGAACAGGTTTGTTAATCCTAGACTCTCACTTCCCATCTCTTGCAGGAGTAAAGCCATCCTTAAACATATCACACACAATGCTCTTTGCTTTCTTTGTTTCATTACAAGCCAGGATATTTTCCAGTAATGCAAGTCTTTCAATTTATTCATTAACAGACACTTCTGTGCTCGCTCCTCTGCTGCTATTTTCCCACTATTTCTTTAAACCCTCCTGGCTCTAATCATTTTAGCAATGCAGCACAAAAAGCCTTATTCATTAAAGTGAATGGCAGCAAAACTTCATAGTTTCATATGCAGAACTGATTATTCCCCATTGCTGAAAATACAGCAAGACAGTTTTCTAAAGCAAGATGATTATATGCTCACCAAACACAGTAGTCTCCATAGCTGGTGCTTCTGTTGGTTTTGTTTTTATGAAAAACAGGAATGAAATGTTGTACACTGTTTACTGCTTCTTACAAAATTAGAGAAAGTGAACCATTCAAGCTCTGAAGTTCTTATAGCCTTTGTGCAAAGGAAAAATACTAACCTGTCATCACACAAAGGCATTTTAAATGATAAAATGAAACAACTTCATAAACTACCATCTATTATTCAGCTTGAACTGACTGCAGAACACCTCGAAAGCACTTCTTGGTAAGGTACTTTTATTGTTTAATAGTTACTTGACAAGCCAATATTTCAAATGTGGAAAAAAAAAAAAACTAAAAACAACAAAGTGGAGGTGTCTTTGCTTTGGTGTCTAAATCAAGGTATAAGGTTGAAATTCTTATGCTGAATAGTAGGTCGTGAGAGGAAGAGGATTCTTCTCAGCAGAATCACTAAGGAAGATTTCTCTAAAAAATCTCCAAAACTGAGGGAGGAAATTTTGAAATGGAGGAACTCAGAATGAATTTGGGATCCTTCAGAAGTTACACAAAATTAATACATGTACAGTAGGCTTCCAATTACATTTACGACATCTCATTCTTTGTAACAATCCAACATTATGAAGGCTCAGACCACGACTGTGAAGTTTTGAAGTCCAGGATAGGAATTCAGTCTAGGCAGGAGGAGTTCCCTAATAAGCAAAACCCACATTTTCACCCTTGGTAACACAGGAATATTTATTATTTCTGAAATACATAAAGCCACAATCGTATGCTTCCAAGGAGAAACCATGGTAAAACAGAATTTACCTTCACAGCTTTCAACAGGACTCAGCCCTTTTCCTCTGTTTACAGTCCAACATGTCTTTGTTGGTACACCAAGGAAATCCATAATGGTGGTATATATGCGGTACCAGCTGGCAAGGACCACCTAGGGAGAAAACAGGATTTGAGGTTTCTGCCCAGAGTAACCTCTCATGACAACAGGCCCTCATCCAGGATTATTTTCAAACTCAGCATTTATCTCAGCAACTTAGCACTTTTGACCAGAATTTCCTAAAGGCATCTAACAGACCAAGAGTTCATTGATAGACTAAAATTATGCCTATTGATATTCAGATGCTTTAAAACAGAAATAATTTCACACATCAAGCTGCAATATTCAGAAAAAAACCCCTACGTATTTCATTGTCTGGAAGGTTCCTAATTTTAGTATATTTGTTTATCAGATACTAAAATCATAGATGCTGACAGAGGACAGTTGACCAAATTGAATCCATTAAAGCAAATTAATTTTTTTCCACCTCGCAAGAATATTAGCGGACCAAATCTTTAGAATTTTTACTCTGTTAAATTTTGATAGGTTAATTTTAAGCATGCATTACAAAGGGCTTCCAGATGCAATGTAAGAGAGCATTTCCATTTTCCATGCAAAGGTTGTAATGTTCTTATAACAACAACTCAATTAAATCTCAACACCTGACTCCGAAAACATCAGTACTTTACACACAGAAAAAATGACAACTCATCTCACAGCAAAGTCATTAGTTAATAACATTACCAAGCTATTCTGTCAGGATATAACTGACTTTATAGGGTTCATAAATGAGTAATGTGGCCATTCCAGTTGAGCTGCTTTGAAAGTTATAACCCAGTGGTTCCCAGACTGACAATATGTTTCACCACTGCAGTATTAGCTGTCTCTGCCCTGTGTCACAGAAAACATATATAAGAAAGATGATTCTTTCTTTTCGTTCCCCATACAATTAATAAAACCCTTTATGTCACTTCTATCTTCAAGAAGGGCAAGAAGGAAAAACAGACAATGTGTCTGAGAATGTGATGGAGTAAATCCTCCTGGAAGCCACTTCCAAACATACAAAGGACAAAAAAGTCATTTGAAGCAATCAGCATGGATTTACAAAGGTGAAATCACACCTGCGCAGCTTTATAACCTTCTGAGATAACTGTCTCGATAGATAAGGAGATAGCTGCAGATATTTTTTTAATCTGGTGCCAATCTGTTCTACTTCTTAAGACTAGATGATGGCAAAGGGAACATCCTCAGCAAGTCTGCAGGACAAATATGGGAAGGAGTGACTGATCCTTCTGGTGCCACTCAGAAAGACCTCAAAAGGCAGAAGAAATGGGCCAACAAGAACCTACCCAAGAGGGAAATGCAGAGTCCTGCACTGGGGACGAACACCACCGTGCACCAGTGCAGCTGGAATGTGACCACCTAGAAAGCAGTTTTGCAAGAAATGATCTGTGAGTCCTGGAGGACAATTTGTACTAGAGCCAGCAACAAGCCCTTGATGCTAAAAAAGCCAAATATATCATCAACTGTATGTCACCAGGACAAGAGAAGCAACTCTTCCCCTCTACTCAGCACTGCTAAGACTGCATCTGCAGTGCGAAGTCCGGTTCTGGGCTGCCCAAGACAAGGAGGACAGAGAATAAAGACGACTCAGACAGACTCTTTTTGGTTGACAAGAGAAGAGACAATGAGCACAAATTCAAACACAGGAAATTCCACTTATACATAGGAAAAAAACTTCCGTAATTTGGGAGTTGTCAGACACTGGAACAAGCTGCCCAGAGGTGGAGTATATTCAAAATGAAACTGGAGATGACCCCGAGAAACTTGCTCTACTTCATCCTGGTTTGAGCAGTGCTCAGGCTACATGACCTTCAGACAGCCACTTCCAACCTTAACTGTTCTGTGATTCTAAAATTCATTTATTTTTAATACCAAGGCTCCAATCACCACAGCTCACTCCATCTGCGGCCTTCACATCCTCCCAATGTAAATCCTGTATATTTATAATAAGACTACATCTTTCTAAACCAAGACTCTGTGCCTCAACATTGTGCTTTACAAAGTACAGCATCCTGAATTCCTGGAAGCTTTCTGAATATCTGTGCCCTGGAGCTTCTGGCAGTGCATGTGCATGAACCAGACACCTGCCTCATCTCCACACAGACATCAATAGGCCTGGAGAACCAAATCAGCGTCTTTCTTCTTATCACCTGAATGTGCTTTTTTAGGGACATCTGTAAAGCATATTTGCATCACCAGTCCTGAAGCTGACATTAGCCAAGCACATAAAGCATTCTCGCCGAACCAGTGTTGCACCAAAAAAAATTCCAATGATTAATTTACCAGCTTAACCGTTTTATGCCACAAGTGTCTATGTCTGCTGCAACTTTTACAAGTGAATACTCCCTTTTAAAAAGGTATCAGGTTAGGTAATTCATGCAAAAAACCCCATTTTTTGCCAAAAGCTACTTTACATGAAACAGTTAACGTGGGCATAAAAATGGAAGCAAATCAGTAAGCAGTACAAAATTGCTAGGTCAGTTGGAGCACAGCGATGTTTCTGGAATTTCTACTGCTCCGTATTAGATAAGGCAGTAAACGCAGAACCAGGAAAACAAAAGCCTAGCTTTCAGACCCAGGAGATCTCTACAGACAAGGACAGTCCTTTGCTGTAAAAGAACATGTGGAAAAGTCAAGCCCTTTCATTAGGTGCCTTTGAGCGAGCACTTTAAAGCCAACTACATGGATCTTTGCAACACTGCTCACATTTTCATTATCACCACCACACACAGAAATATAAACTGTTCCACAACAACGAACATCCAGAGTGCAAACTTAACACCTTATCTCTCCACCACAGAAACTAACACATTATCTCTCTGCCATTCTGCATCAGGAATGAAAACACCACAATTACCAGAACAATCTGACTATGGAGCAAATACTTGGAAAATCAACTTTATTGGGACTATAACATTGTACAGCTACAAGGACTACCTTGTTGCATTCAATAGATTTTTTTACTGCTTATATGTATAATTTACATAAATGATGTATTGATTGGTACAGGCTCATTTGACTTTTTTTTCCTTTTTTGAAGTTTTTAAGGCTAGTACTGGCTGTACGTGCAAATGAATTGTTTCATTTTTCTTAATTAATTTAACATCCTATTTAGCAATGGGATTTCCAGACTGGTTTTGATGAAATTAATTTTAAAATCACTAAACAGACAAACATTTTATTAAAATTCAGGCTTAGTGCTACTAATGGGCTGAAAGAGCTGGAAAGATCCCAAAATATCAAACAGGAAATGAAACACTTTCAAGAAGCATGGCTGGATACTGAGCATCAGAAGGAAAAATTTTACTGCCAGCAAATAAATCCACAAGCATCTTCTTACCACCCAGCCCCATTATAATCATAATAAAATCCTATAAATTCAGACAACATTTTTCAAATGTCAAGTTGCACCTACTGACAGTTTTATAAATACAGTTATGTGGAAACAGGAGCACTCCAGAAATACTTAAAAAAAATCCCAAAGCATTATTTACAGCAAGGCTAGATATTAAGCAGTAAATGACTGAAAGGAGCAGAGAAGACTATTTGCCTGCTTTGCATGCCCACACAGGCACAGAAAAGATGAATGAATTCATACCTTATCACCAAGTTCTGCGAGTCAATATAATCCTAGGAAACTCAGAATGAACAGACAAGCCTACACATTTTGCACTGTAATCAACCTAGTGTTCTTACAGAATGTCAGCCACTATATCTGATTGTTCTTGTTTTGATTTCATCATCTAATTTACTTAGTCATCTTTCAGGATGACACTGATGAGTCTTTAGGAACAAGTTCATTTGACCAGTATCTTTGATATTTGAAAGTCAGACTCTAGCTGAAGTCAATAAATCTTTGTCAGCTAAAGGAAATAACTCTTTAGTATTCAAATGATGTTCATAATGTGGCATTTCTAGAACTGAATTGTAATCCCTTTGGAGTTAAAAAAAATTCCAAGCAAACCCCAAACATGTGAGAGTGCAACAAAAAGTGCTCATCTACATAGCACTTAGTTCTTCCAGAGCAAGGACTTAATAAGCAAAGGAAACCCCTACGTGCAACCTGTACAAATACATGCACACCAAGAACTCTTACACACACAGTTCCTGGAAGCAGCTCTGCTCCAACAGAGAAGGAGAATGAGTATAAAAGCTAGTACCCAACAATCACAGCCATTATTAGTTGGTCCTCATAAAAAAAAAGCTGCTGCTGACACATGAAGTTACAGAAATGTACATTAACCAAAGGAATCTTCCCTTTACAAAATGTTTGAGACACACTGGCAAAACTTCAAGAGACAAAAACCTCAACATTTCTATACCCAAAACACATGTTCCTTTTCCTGACAAAAAAGCAGAATAGGAACATGATCTAACCAGGTAACAAGTCCAGCGTGAAATACGCACAAAACAACAGCAGTCAGTCTTCCACAGAGGAATTTCCTCTGCAGCATCTAAGTAAACTATTAGCACTCGTGGATTTCACAGCCACTGTGAACTCTGAAGGGTTTAATTCCGTCAGTTTTGTGTGTCGTACACAAAACGGAAAACAAAATAACCTCTCGCAACCTGTATCACTGCAGTCATTATTGTCACACACTACTGATACTTCATACGTCTTAGCTCCTGAAGTATGTAATGTCATCAACCTGCTTGCTTTCAGGGAAAAGAACAAAAGAAGGCAAGAAGGATAGAATTGGTCTGCAACCTTAGGGCACAAAATACTAAGATCTAGAAAGCTTTCACATTTGATTGAAAATACCTGAAGTTTGGAAACTGATCACAATGTATGAAGTAACTTTCTCACTTGAAATCTGGAACTGAAGTACAGTATTTCAGCAACACTTCATTAGTCACTGTATCTCTACAATCACATTTTCCAGAGTAACATTTCTTACAGATTTGTAGTCAAAGCTAAAACAACCAAAGATTTGCAGAAGGTATTGTATTTAAAACACAGCTCACCTCTGGGTAAAGATTGAACCTTTTTAAGGTGTTAATCACTAAAGGATATTCAGTTAGTCTGTCATTCATAATTGCGCATACTCCACTCCAAAACGATGGTGCCTCAATAATGATCTTGAAGTAGGAATAATAAAGACCCTACAGGAGAACAGATTTATTATTTACAATTAAAGATGTCACTTCTGCTTCAGAAACCACTATATACAAGCTTCATTTTTAAACAAATTTTGAAACATAACAAACAGGACAGGCTTATTGAAGATGACTACCCAGTTTTTCAAATCTCTTCTATTACTGCCACCAAAACAAGCAATGTGGGTTTCCTTCCACTTTGTTTCATAGCATACCTAGAAATCTCTCATTTGGGCTGGTAACTATGCATTAGCACATTATTTCACAAATCTCAAAATAAAAGCAGACAAAGGGTATATATAAATATGTATATATATATATATGTATATATGCCAATTTTATTAATTGAAAAAATATTAAGAAAAAAAGGCTGCATAACAAGACTATAATTGAAGCAAGGTATAAGGTGCTTGTAGTTTTGTATTTTGGGTCCTCCAGAATCATACTTTTAGACTATATTTTAAGTGAACTGTGAAGTGATACATTCATAGGGATCAGCTGCACATCACACAAATACTCTGCATGTAAGAGCATAAATGCACAGTAGCTGTAAGAGATCAATATGTATGCTTATGCAGAATGTATTACGAAGTTTTGGAAAGCCCATGATCAGATTACAGACAGAAGTTTTCCAAACACTGAAACATAATCTAACCATTTCTGTGCGAAAAGCCATTTCTCTTTCCAGCGTTGACAGGTGAGAAAAATGACGGTCGTTTTCAAAAAGAGTTGTTATGTGACACCTGCCAAAAAAAAAAAACAATTAAAATGGAACAAAGAGGTTTAGAATATGTACTAAATCATAGATACTGAAGAACACTCAATGAATACCCAAAGTTTAGTTACAAACTGCTATTGTAATTTACTCATATATTATAGCAATATTGTCACAGATTCAAATAATTTTAAATTGAAAAAATATGAACACAGAGTATTTATTAAATTCTCTTATGGCATTAGTAATAATACTATAATGCTATATATTATATATAATACAGTAATGTGTTTTAATTTAAGTGCAGACATTTAATGATTAAGCAGCAATTTTTCACCTGAAAAGCAGGCTTCACTCGTCTCTGAACAGGCTTAAGAAACCTTTCACGTCAGCTTCACAAGAACAGAATTATTCAGCTCAGATATAATTTAGTCTTGAAAGGAAAGTTCTAAATATAAATTATCCCAATATGGTCTCTAAAATTAACTAACTATTATATTTTTATTATTTTAAAATACTATATTACTCTGAAGCAATAAATTTAACCTTACCAATGTAGGACTCCTGCAAAAACAGCTGTAAAGGAAACAAAAGGTGAGAAGTTACTCAAATATTTAAATAAATGAACATGAAATCATGTTCACTGAAGTAATTGCAGTACTACTTCCGAGACACACAGAAGGTACTCAAGACTCCAGCAAACAGAATAGGAGCATCTGAATTAACCTTCACGGCCAGGTCTTTGAAAATTTTCTGTAGTATTCAGCACTAGGCAGTGTTTCCACCTATATCTTGCATCACTCAAGCTGGCCCACCAGCATCTAATGCATCCATTTCGGTTATCAACAATAAAACTGAATTACAAGCACTTTTTAAAATAAGCATAAATATTTTTAGCATTTTTATGATGCCTACTGTGGCTGTTCACTCAGCTCCTGCTTAGATTTTCACTAACTCATGCCAAGGCCTGAAGCACGCTACAAGCAGTGCTCCAAGGTCAAAGCAAAGGGCAACAAACAGGCAGGACCTAGTGGCCTGAGAGGGCTTAAGGTCACTCTGCAGGCATTATCATCTGCAGCCTGCTGTCTCCTGCAGCCATCTCCTGCACCTCCTGGTGTATTGATTGTCTGGTGGTTTCTCCAGAATCTGCTACCTCCTGGAAACGCTACAGACCAAATTTCCAAGCTGTAAGGTGTAAACACATCAGCTTAGCCAAAAAGTTTCTGAAGGAGATCCAGCAGCAGCTGGATTCCTGAGGCTTTCGTGCTTCTCAGTGTGATATAGGGGATGCAGGCATCATGATGAAAAGGGAAGGATGAACACTCCTACCAGCTTCTAGGTAATTATTTTGCTGAGAGGCGCACAAGTTAGAAGTTTCAAGTTGAGCTGCGAATTAGAGAACTTGTGAGTTCAGAACCCCATTACTTAAGTGATTAATTAGTGAATTCCTATGTTAGACTAGTCTGTACAAAGTGGACTGGCCCTTGTTTGTCATGTTTGCTTGTTTTCTTTCCTAATGGACTCATAAAATTTAATTTACAGAGCACACTGTGCTGTAAATATGAGAAATCCAAATGGACCGTGACAACCAACACAAATCTAATTGAGACTACAATTGCTAAAAAAAGATAGTCTTCAAATGGACAAATGGAACCTTACTGCATGCAGAGTCTGTCTGCACTGCTGCCACGTAGGTACAGAACAAGGGAGGTAATCTGAGGGACAAAGAGAAGAGACAAACGCTGATAAACCGGTGGGTTAACAGTCTAGGTCTCTGACCTCTGGAGCGTTACAAGACCCAGAGAGAGCAGGAACCACTCAATTTTGCTTGGGCAGCACTGACAACAAATGCAGCTTACCATGGAAGCAAAGCCTGCATGAGTGAGGGGTAACGGGAAGGCATTTGGAGGGACCATGGTGCTCTTCCTAGACTGAAGGTGTCTTGGTTGCCCTCTAGGCACAGAGTGGCTTTCTGCCACAGAAAGATCTGGCAGACTAGTTGTCTTCAATCCATTACAATCTTTATGGTTAATGAAGAGCCCTCTTATTCCCATAGGCTGTATGGAGCAGAGAGAAAGTGGACAGCCACCCTCCCTGGTTACACCCAGCTGTGGCCAGAAAGGTGCTGAGGACTGTGTCTCTCTCCAGGGTGCTGACTGGCACACACCTTCCCCCATTTCCAGCACCCAGACACTGCCATTGCCTCTGTGAAGACATAGAATGGGTGAACTTGCTTGGACATTGGTAAAACACAGCAATGCCTGCATGCTGGTGCAGAATATAGTCTGAGAGTTAGTGAATGTGCATTTGCCCAGGCTGCATTTTACAAGACTAGGGTTGTCTGTTTCTGGAAAGCAGCAGCTTTCCAAAAAGAGAAAGAAAAACACCTTTGCAAACCCACTAAATTTATGTGGAATGGGAGTGGCCTTACTGTACACTTCATGCCTTAGTATATATATCCTATATATTTACTCTGTATATATTTTCCATATATTCCTCCAACACAGACCCTGGAAGTGCTGCTGCTACTGACAGTACTTGTCATCATGGTCACCACAAGGTTCATTAACCATAGTTTGTTGCATTATGACCTAATTTTAAAATTAAAGTTTTATACGTGAAGAAGTACAAGGTGGAGCTGAGTAAGACAAAAAATAAAAACAAAATTAAAAGAAAAACAACCAACCAACCAACCAAAAAAACAACAAAAACCACCTAAAAACAAAAAGAAAAGCACAAAAAAAATTTACCTAAAAAAATTCTGAACTAGCCGCTGGTACAATTTAACAACCCTGACCTCATGCTAAACACTTTGCACAGTAGCTGAGGTGGTACTATACCACACTGAAACTTCCTTCAGAGTTTTACAGCTCCACTTCCATCACTGAGATAGGTTTTTCAAAGACAAGCCTGGGTTCCAGTTAGAAAATCAAGACCTCAGTCTTTCTCTTAAAACTTCACCTTTCTAGAAAAAAAATCCCCAAAATTGCTTGGTGTAAGCAGAACTTAATGTTTTAGGAAAGGTTCAGGAGCTGCAGGGGTTATTTTTATACTAAGGACATTTACATTAGTTGTCATGGAAAGCTGCAAATGTCTTTTTCAGAAAAGCAGGTATTGATATGACACGGAATTCCAGGTAAGCACATTAGCTCTGTCAGCAATGCAGCAAACCATACTCCATACAAAAAACATGTTCTGCAGTAATTGTATGGAAAGAAACAGAGCAGCCCATACCTTTCTTAGTTATTGCTTACTGAGTAATAGTTACACATTTGCACAAGGCATTATTTCATTTCTCAGCAACATTCCTAAGATTCCGAGTAAGATCAGATGCTGAAATACATTCGCATATACACACGCCCCAGCTATAAAAAAATAACAATTTTAAGACAGATCACACATTAGGTAAGAATATACAGTGAAGTCCAATGCACATTAGTTACCAGTACTGTTCATTAACTCAAATTCATGCGGTTCCAAATAAGGCAAATATGCGTTGTTTTATTGATGCAAATAAATTATCTATTATTATGGAAATTACATTTCACATCCAGACATACCACTTATTTCACAGAGGAAACAATACCTTTAAATCTGATTCTTCCCTTCAGTAAATGTTTTATTGAAAGTCTATGCACTAAGTGTAAATACACTCACAGTTATTTTGGAGAATTTCATATACATTTTCACAGTATCATTCTATTATCAGTACAAAGTCAAGACCTTTCATAAACACACAGCAATTAATGTTAATTACTCATATTCCAAGGGACAATGGGCTTAATTCATAGACTTCCACTCTAAGCCCAAATCAGCATTTTTCAACAGACTGCATTAAGCCAGTTTCTGATGGAAAATATGCTGCTCAGCTCTGTTAAATTACCATGCTTTGATCCCATTACTGTCCCTACTGGAGAGGGAATGAAGGAGGGGACAGGAAGGGAATACTATAGTCCTAATGCTGGAAACACTTATACAGCTACTATGTACTTGAATTTGCAGATGCCATTTTCTCACCCAGCCTAAGAATCCCTAAAAGCAAAGCATATGATAAGATTTTTGCGGACTAGGGCTATTATGTAAAATCTGATCGACTTCCTATTTTTGCCTGCGTGCTATTCTAAGAAAAGCATTATGAATGGCATATAAAAAGGATTCTAATTCCAGAAATTAAATATTGAAGAATAAATCCATCCTTTGGCTTTATTTACCAAGAGAACAACAAATGCAGAGACACTGTAATCCAACCAGATGTGAAGGGTACAATAAACTGATTCATATTTTGCAAATATCCACAAACTGACCAAGTAGGAATACAGAACTGAAAACAATGAGGAACCTGCAAGCATTGACTACTTCTGCAGCTTAGTCAAGTTGTTACATTTTGAGATTCTGTGCAATAAGGATGTCTTCAGGAATAAGGCCTCAAGTCAACGGTCATTATGAAAAAAAACCCAAACAACATAATAGGGTGAAGTGTTGTATAAGAATGTCCTTGAAAGTCTGACAACTTTAATGCTGCACATAAATTGGAGATAATTCATAAGAGAAAAAATTAACACTCTATAATTAAACTAGCTCCAGCTGTCGGAGCCTCTGTTTTTAAAATATGGGCCTTAAAGCTTAAGCAAACAACAACAAAAATTCAAATTCCACTTAACTTAATCAAAACTCACTATTTCATATTTAGTGTATGTACATTATTTGCTACTGCAAATACTGTATGTTATCACATACTTTGCTATTAAGGTTTTACTCCCATTAAAAAGGTAAATACGTCCCTGAAATATTTAATTGGTTATCTGGGTTTCACAGACAAATTCAAATTCCAGAAATTATAAAACTCTCTCTGCTCTCAAATTTCAATCAGAGAAAAGCATTTTTCAATTCTGACCATCAGTTTAACATTTCTATATCATTTAAGTAACTACAAGTCTAGGAAATTCAGAATAAACAGATGTAAATAAAGCAATTCAGGAAAACTTTATTCATCAATTAGCTTGTAAGCTAAGGGCTGTTTCCCTGCTACTACTTTGCAGTGTAATTCATCAAACTGAAAAAAAAGCCCCTTCAGCAACCAGGACTGCTGGTGATGTGATTAATAGTACCAGCATCTTTGGAATACCCTGACAGTCTTTAATAGAATACCTTTCAGGGTACATCTAATTGTGCATCCGACAAATATGCTATTACTTAACATTTGTTAACTTTAGGAATGCATCTCTTTGCAAACACTTTAGGTGGTTTTTTTGAGATTTCGGCCATTAGCCATTTCATTATTTACTCAAAAACATTCCCAAAGATAACAACATCCAAATTTACATCCCTCTACAACTGTATGTACTTCCACCCATACTTCTTCCCAATCAAGCTGCTGCGATTACATTACTTAATAAGAGCTGCTGCCTTTTTCTTTTTTTTTTTTCCTAGAAATTAATGACTGGATGGAAAAATCCATAAATATGTGGATTTTTTTCCTATAAATGTTGTGATACCACATCAACTGCTACAGTAACAGCTTTACAAAAGTTACCAGGTAGGAAGTTATTTCCTGTTCCTTTTCAACATCAGCTATGTTTGTTTTTTCTTTTGAAAAGTTATATTTCCAAATACATTTGGACACAAGTTACAATTCCAGAGAAAGAAAGGTAAAAAGATCAGTACTTCCCCCCATGATGTATTCCTTCTACTTACCCAGAAGAAACGTGAGCCACATCTTGTTATCAGCTTTTGTGATGAAGGCCTTTCTGTCGACAACAAATACTGCCAAAAGAACACAAGCATCTTAAGCATCAATTAAGCACAGCCCTATAAAAGGAAATCTGAATTCTGCAACATTAGTTTTATGTAAAAAGCTTGACTAGACCTCAAAAATGCTGAAAGAAACTTCATACAGCAAGTTCGTAACTATACATAAAAGCCTTAAACATCACAAAGAGACTACTAAGGTGACTATACAAACCATCAAGTTTTTAATTTCTGAAATAACTTTTACAGAATAACTTGACAAAAGGGGATTTCTACATAGCTGTATTACTGGCAAATTTGCTAAAGCAGAAAGTCAGACTTTTAAAGAATACATAACCCTGCATGCTTTCCAGCAGAAATAAGCGGGTCATGCCAGCACTGCAAGCTGCGACAGTCAACACCACCAGAGAGACTGTTTTAACAAGAGTTAGTTACACAAACAGCACGTTTCCCCACTTCTCCCCCAAAGGACGCTGAAGTGGTAAAAAAGCCCTTTCCCTTTCCCTCGCCCCCGTCTCGCCGATCCCTGTGTGGGTTTTGTCAGCTTTTCTCTCTCTTCACCCCCCCGCGCTGTGACAGGCTGGAGCACGGGCCCGGGCAGAGCGGGAGCGCGACCCCGCCGCCGCTGCCCCGAGCAGAGCCAGACACCGCCCCCCCGCATCCCTTCCTGCTTCCCTACCGCGGGAGGGACCTTCCCGCCCGCCGGACCCCTCTCGCTGCTTCCCGGGGAAAGACGTCCCGGCGCTCCCTTCGCCGGCAGCAGCCACCCCGTGCCACGGGGCAAGGGTACCGCCACTTGCCGGAAAGAGGGACGCGAAGCGACGCTCAGCCCCACCGCACTTCCCCCGGGCGGAAGGGCTGGCTCCCATCCCAGCGGGGGCAGAGGGAGCAGGAAGGGGGTAGGGTTCAGGCTAGGAACCTCACCTCGGAGCCGGTCTCCGCAGACGCGCAGAAGACTCAAGGGGCCGCGGCCCAGCACGTCCCGCTCCCCGTCGGCCGTGGGCCCCTCCCGGTAGGGTCCTCGGGGATCGCCCCTGGCTCCCCGCCGGCCGCCGCCTCCCTTCCGCATNCGCCGCCTCCCTTCCGCAGGGCGCGGGCCCCGCCGGAGCCCGGCCTGCCGGGTGAATGCGGCCGGCGGCCGCGGCTGGGGCTGGCGCCCGGCGACTGCTGCTGGTGCTGCTGCTGCTGCCCGGGCTTGAGCGGCGGCGACTCTTTGTTCCTGCCTCGGCTCGGGACGACCATCTCCGCATAGTCCCCGCCGGGGCCGGGGCGCCGCGCCGGAGAGGAGGGGAGCCGAGCCGAGGGGGGCGGTGCTCAGAGAGGAGCTTCCCCCACCCCCTGGCAGGGCCCGGAGGCC